>QOCX01000165.1:167524-198921 GCA_005959815.1 Sarcophaga bullata
TATACTATGTCACTTGAAAATCTTTTGATATATCGTATGCTGACCTTCCTACACAAGATTATTTATGTAAAGAAACCAAACTATTTATTTAGCAAGCTCCAGTTTTCTAGAACCAATAGAGGCCACAGGATAAACGCCATAAGGTAAAGGAAACAGGTGTCTGAAAGAAACTTTTTTATTAATGCTATTCGTTTATGGAACCAACTTCCGCCAGAAATTCAATGCAAGGGCAATATAATGCAATTTAAAAAAAAATTTCACATTTTTTTCCTTAGATTTATTTATTGCTCTAGGCTATTAAATTTATTAATAATACATTTCTTTATTTTTATTAAACAGTTTATGAAATTAACTTAACATATATTTTATCATTTATCATTTTATTAGCTTAATTTTTACTAAAAGAGCAACTTTTAAGTAGAGATATTTGACTTGTGTGTACCTGGTTTATCAATAAAATAATAATAAAATTCATAAAAAAAAAATACAATTTAAACTGCCTTTTTTCATAATATCTTTGTAATAGTCATTTATTTTCCCTACGACTAATATTAGCAAAAGAATTAAAATTATCTGCTGCATGTGGTCACTTGTAATCGTTAGCACACTACTGTTATTATTATTTGGCTTCTTCTTTTGGTTTTATTTCCTCGGGCGTGTTGGTCTTCCTCAAGCGTTTTAGATATTTCTGAATTGGAATTTTCTGCTTGATAGGACACTATTTCGGAAACTCTGGGGTTGGAGATATCGGCTTAGGTACGTACTCGTTCAGTAGTCGTTTCCAAGTTTCAACCAACTTACCAATTTCTTTTTTGGTTTGCTCGAGATCCTCTGAAGGATCTGGAATGATGATCAACACTTTTATGTAATAAATGTAATAAAATGTCTTGATAATGTAAAGTTTGCTCAACTAGCAAGGCAGGATCTCCTGGCAAGATCGCCATGTAATATGTTTAGCAGGATATGTAGTATTAGTAATACCTATAGTACTCTTATTTTATTTAAGAGCCTTAGAGTAGCAGACGACTCTATCTTATGGTAAAGTCAATTGCCGAAGATTTGAGAATTAAAACAGTTTGAGTTCTGAATTGATTCTAAATTTTATTTCAAATATCTACGGCTCATATACTATTTTTATTCAATGTTTCTTATAATAATCTTAAACTATTTCCCCAATGTTTTCTGTTTTTTGTTTTTCCTTTTCCCGTAATCTATTAATTGTTAATAGTTTAGTGGCCCACAATTATATCAATAGTGTTACGAAAATGAAAATGGTGTAACATCGTTTAACATTAAAATGTTAAACAAAAGCTACAAAAAAAAACAAAACAACTGACTTGTTTGCCTGATTAACAAATAAGACAAAAATGAAACAGCAACATCAATTATAACGAAAAAGGATCAACAAGTAAACAACAAACAACAAAGTAGAAAGCATGTATGATGTAAACAACAAGTTTACATTCGTGAAACTCGTGAAGGACAGAAGCCTTCGCCTACGAGAACATTCATCAGACTGTTTACGTCGTAGAAGTTCAGTCAGTCCTGTGTGAAGACGCGTTGCGTGAAGTAAAACCAATCGTGGTTTGAAGATATCCGTTTTAAAGATCTACAGCGACAATTGGTGTGTAATGTTAGTTGTTTATCGCAAAGGGCAAAACAAAGGAATAACAAATAAAGCAATTATTGTTGTTAGAATCAGTTGTGAACAGTGGCACACAAAATTGTTCGATAAATAAAGGATTTAATTAAAATTAAACACAAATTTATTTTATTTTTATTTGCAATCTACGAGCTCATATTTCAAACGTTTTTAAAAAGTAAAAACGTAACGCAGTAATATCAAATTCATTTGTAATGCATTTCTAGTGACCCATATTAATCAACACAAGTCACTACTCTGCATATTACGATTTTATTTTTGTGAAGTCACTTTGTAATATTACTCTATATTATGTTTATATTTATTTTTGTTTATTTATGTTTTTAATTCTACATATGGGTGAATACACACATGAATACACTACACTATACTTGTGTAAAAGGAAACCTATTGTTATGTTGCTGCGTTGAATTATAATTCTGAATATTTTCACCTGCTTATTTTCAGGAAAAAAAAACTTATAGTTTTCGTGATAATTTGCATAAAAAAAATCAAAATTATTGCAATAAAATTTAAGAATATTCTACAACAAAAACTACAAATTCTAATTTTTATGTACTGAAGAGTTAGTTTGTTTCAGAGAAAGGCCTTTTTCTTTAATAAGATAAAAAAATTACAATTTTACTGAAAAAAATTGCAATAACAAAGAGAACAATCTCTTATATTTCTTATACATAATTGATTACTACAACCCTTCAGTCAGGATTACAACCTAGCTTGTCACATTCGCCATGCTGCATGTGTTAATTTTTATCCATGAATGGTGGGAGCCTACAGCTTAACGTCAATTCCGAACTACAGTTTCTTGAGAAACTTTTTCATGGCAATTTTATTTATTCTCAGAGTTTTCGCCAAAAATCTTCTCAGAAGATGTCGCCGAAGAAATATTTTTTCGTATTTCATTTTATTTGAAATGTCTGACCTGGAGTTTAAACCGTGGTCTGACTTCTAATAAGCCATCACACTACCTACTAGACTATGACGACTTTATATAATATATATGTATATTTAATTAAATAATTGTTGCTATCTTTCAATATTTGCTTTTACTCATCATACAATACATTTTTTATTTTGAATAGCTTTGATGTAGAAAACTATAGCAATTGATGTATGCATTCATGTGTATTTAAATTTAAGACTCTGAATGTATCTATGTATATGCAGGCACCCAAATATTTATACATATATAATGAATACATCTACAACGAATAAAAAGTACAATCCTTAATTTACTTCAAATTTTGGGTACGTTCGTAAATGCAGTATTTGTGCAACACTACAGCATAATAAACGTAAAATGTTCTCAAATGCAATACTTGGTAGTACTGACTTGCGTCGAACGTTTTTTTGCAAACAAATGGCAATGCTCGCAAATTTTTGCAAATATAGCAACAGTTTGATTTCAGTTGCAATACTTTGCGGTAAACCATTTTTCCGATAACATTGTAGTTTCATGAAATAAAAGCTAATAAACAAAAGAAAATTTTGCTTTATTTGTAGAAAACTGGAAAAGTAATAAAATGTAACCGATATTGTTATAGAAATTTTTAATGATTTATACTTTTCTAGTGAAATTCCAAGCCATCTGGACACAAAGGCTTTAGGAATTTCGCAATGCCTGTTGTGGTGAATAAAATTTAAAATTCATTCTATATATAAAGGAGGTATCAAATCTTACCGCAAAAGAAGATCGAGACATTCAAAAATGGCTGTCGAATACATCATCTTGATACTGGTTTATTACTTCAAAGTCATTTTTTATTTTAGGAATATGCCTCCTTTTTAGATTTAATTGATTTTTAATAATCAGAAGGCTTTTAATTTGTGTCCTTATTCTTTTTTTATATTATTATTTAATAGAAAACTGTCACGTCCACCGTCAAAATTTTCAATAATATGTGTTAATTTTTTTAATTTTTGCAGAACATTCTAAAAAGCAAATTCTGTTTAGTTATTGTGCAGTAGCAAAGCATCTGCAACAGCTGATCACGCATTAGTAAGAAAACTTGGCATAACAGCCGCAGTGGTTTGCTAAATTTACGAACGCGCCCTTTATTTCATATATTTTTCATACGATTTTTTCGATTTAGTTTTGCTAGTAGACGACACAACTTTAAACAGCTGTTATTTGCCTCTGTTTGACCTTACGAAAAATATGTAAGATCAAATAAATATTTAAACAAATATGATGAAAATATTTGACACTGGGTGGTCACACTTAAAACAGTTTTGTTTGACGACAAAATTTTATTTGCCCAAAATTGGAGATTTTTCTGTTTGCCCCTCAAAATTATTTTGTTGTCACATTATGGCAAAGAAATATTTTACGTTTTGGGTCAAATATTTTTTAGATGTGATCATACCTTAAGATGATTCATTGTGATTTGAAATCCAAAAAAATTAATTCGTAAAAATTAAAGTAATATCTCCTCTTACAATCGGTAGATTCTTAAGTCATGTACTACCTTGAGAGAATTAAATCATAGATATGTATTCCTATAATTATGACTTTCGGGCTGAATTTAACAACTTGGTTAATTCATAATAAAAGACTATAAATTTTGATAAATGAGCTGTTTATTTTGAAAATGGTTAAGTCCATTTTTAAAAAGATTTAATTAATGATAACAATCCTATATAATCATTTTTTATTAACTCTAAAATAGTTATGCTTTGGAACACTTGAAAATTATCGAGTTAACTAAATGCAAAATAATTTATTTTGAAACTGGTTTAAGTCCATTGAAAGAAATAATTTTGATGTAGAATGTGTTATGTTACAAAATTCCGAAAAAATAAAGGGAAAAAATTGGAATATAAAATTGGCAGTAACATGGTTGTGCAATTGGCAGAAAATAATATAGTTATTATTGACCATACGTTTTTACTCTCAGGACATTCATTTTTGCCAAATGATAGTGATTTTGGAGTGATAGAATTGGCTTTGAGGAAAAATAATTTAATGCACGTCCCCCAGGATTACTATGAAACCATAAGGACATGTCGAAAGAGTAATAAATTTATATTAACTAAAATGAAACGTGAAGATATTTATTCTACAAAATGTCTGGAAGAAGCAATTCATAAAGGATTAAAAAACACTAGTGGCGAACCTGTAAATTGGCTAAGGATATGTTGGATGCGATTTATAAAAAGTGAACCCTATAAAATGTTTTATAAGGAATCTGTTGAATTGAAAAGTTCAAAAAACTTGATTTATTATCTCGTCAGGGTAAACAAAGGAACTTCAACAAAATAACACCATTATACAAAAATGTACGTCCCAATCCGACTCCTAAGTATAAAGATATGATTGAGTTACTAAGGTATACACCACCTATTCACCATGAATATTTTAACAACCTCACACATAATCTAAATAAGGAGAAATAATATGGCAAAATATTTAATATTATCCTTAATAAATGAATGTTAGTTTAATTTTTTAATAAATGAATTAATATTTACTTTCAAATACATGTTTTTCTAATTACATAAATAAAACCCTGTATCTAAATTGAAAGCTTCCCTATTTATTTTTAAGCTATTACATTCATCTACATCAAAAATAATAATTTCAAGAACTTACTTTAAAAACCTAACTATTTAGAGAAAGCACTAGGTATAATTTGTTCAATATTATTGTGAAACTAAAGTATTTTGTTTGCTAATCAACCCCATGTAATAATTATATTGGAACTATAAAAACGTAGAGGAGTAACTTTAAGTGGAAAAATTAACTTATAATATTACAGAACACAAAGTGGACTTATTCCTTTTTGCAAACAAAAAAGTAATTTTATTAATTTTGAAAGTAGTTTAAGTCCATTTTGGGTTCTCAAACACAGCTTATTTTTCTAGTAAAGTTTACAATACGTGTATATTCTAACATGTTTAAGGTTAGAAAGCCATAAAAACAACTTAATACCAGTTAACAATATATTTAAAACAATTCAAACGCAAACCCTTAAATATCTCAATATAAGCAAAAATGGACTTAAACCACTTTCAAAATAAACGTCTCAAATAGTACCTATTGCACATATTTAGCTAACATTTTTTAGACATTATGTCTCTAACGGAGATATGTTAAAAATACGTTTCAATTTCTAATGTTTAACATAAGCCTTATTTGTTTGAATTCCGCCTTAATGGTATATATTTTGTTGATCTTTTTGTCTTTGTAAAAATACCTGCACACATAGAATTCTATACATAAAGCAAAATTAAGTTTCATATCGCTGTCACACCCGAACTTATCTGATGTGTCAATAACAGAACACAAAGAAGAACAACGATATCTTTGTCTGGACCATTCTATCCGACCATCGAGCCAAAACGAAAGCGTACCTCAAAGTGTTATTGCAAAAGATCAATTAGTCGATAACATCTATGGAAACATAAATCAGGAAAAACATCAGATTACACCTATAAGCAGTGCTATTGAAACCAAATCACCTAGTTCAAAGCATTGTCACCATCCAAAAAAGTAAGACTACTCTTATATGTTTTCTTTTTTAAGTTTAATTAACTTATTTTTGCTTAATTTTTTTTAATTTTTTTTTTGTTAGGTACAATTTAAATATTGCTGGTATCGAAAACTATACTCAAATACAAGCATCGATACCTCAATGTTGGTCAGAGCCTGCTATGGGAAATGTTTTACGTAGAGGCTTAAAACCACCAATTGTGCAACAAGCAGCATTTGATGATACTGTAAGCAACAATGTTATTTCAGTTGTAAGCTGTAGTGTCCAAAACTTATTGACGATTACATTCATGCTTTATTATTTACCGATGATGCTAAATAAAAATTATAAGTTATGGATAAGATACAAAGCCGCTAACATACACTTAATTGAAAACATAATTTAACTTGCTTTACTTATAGTGCTTGCTTTCATAAGCAAATGACCCCAAAAATTACATTAACATATTTAACACATGTAAGATGTCCGATTAGTGACATAAAGACAAAGAATTTTAAAAAGATGGTAGACGGTGACAAAAAAGCATAAGCTAAATACTTTGAAAATATGATCAAATATAAAATAAGGAAGACATTTTAATATATGATTTAAAAAAACTTTCCAAGTAATATAACCCCACCAGTGAAAACATTACGAACCCAACTTATAATAAATATTTTTTATCTGCTAAACCATGTGTAAAATCTAATACTGGACTAAACGCCCAGTATAAAAAAGGGTGTAAATGGAAGTGTATGTAAAACTCTTTATATGGGTAGTAGGAAAAACATAGACTTCTCATCGCGTTCGACGATTTTTAGTGCAATGAGTGCTACCATAAATACTAAATGATATAATACGCTGAAAGGCCAGTGATTGCAGTGTTCTAAAGTTCAGTTGGTGAAGAATTGGTACGTTACTGTGCAAAAACTTATCCATTAAAGCAAACTTCAATCAATTTATTTATGGAAGAAAAACTCAAACGTTTTAATCCAAAAATTAATTGCTTCAGTTGGGGAAAACTCATTTTATATTATAGCAATAAAACGCGGTCATATAGATAAATGAAAAATTCATGTGAACATTGAAAACATAGATCAGAAGACATGAGAGCTGGTTTCATTAGCTAGGGATTCCAAGTTAAAAATATCTTTAACATAAAAAATCGGGAAAGAATTTTATAACTTCTCTTTATACTAAAACTTGAGCTAGCTGACATTAAACTATAGAGGAATGAAACTCATCTAATTTACAACGTGAGATACATATTGGTCTGAATTACCATCCAAGAACTGTACTAACGATCTGGACCTTTCCAATGCCATAACTGTCAAGAGTATGGCCACACTAAATCCATATAGTAAGCTTTCTGCGGTATGCGTAGTAAATGGTAAGTCCCACGAAACAGATAAATACGATAAACCCAAAAGTGACACAACTCAAAACAAATACAGTAACTGTAGAGGCGTGTAATTGCGAATTATAGAAGCTGTCTAGTATTCTCTTTCTCCAAATGATCTATGTTCCAAAAAACTCAGTTCCCATTCAGACTATTAATTTGAATTCATCCAAATTTCCATAGGCCCTTTGCAAATTGCTTATAACTAGCCAAGTGTCATATGTTAACGTTTTCAAAAATAACAGTATTCTGACGCAAAAACAAGCGGCACCAAAGCTCCCATTAAGTGAAATCCCTAATTTAAATTTTAGTCGTCTTGAATAGTTGAAAAAATGGTGCAGTCTATAAACAGTTTTATGTCTAACATGACCATTTTAATCCTGAAAAGGCTAAGAATACAGTCTACATTGCGAAAGCTGGCAATATATTTATGGGAATCTGTTTCTAGAACACTAAAATGATATGCTAACATAAAAATGATGCCGTCTTGTTTCTCCTAATGGTTAAACATTGCTTAATGCGATAACTAGAATGAATTTGGACGTCGGTTTGTGTGGAGATCCAATTTATTGGCCTACTGTCAGGAAAAATTTAATCATCTTTGAAGTAAAAAAAATATGCCCAGAGACAAGTTTCAAGTTGAGGCTTCGGATCACTCGCTTACTATTATTAATATCTGAAACTCCTATGATTTTGATGTATTTACCACGAGTGATAGGAAGATTAATTAATTAACTAAAATTTTAAAAAGAAGTCAGCGGTACGAAATAAATACGTCTATTTCTTATTTCTGAACAGTAGAGTTTTCTCTGAAAACAGTACAGATCCTCTCAACATAAAACAAAGATTCGCGAATGTACAAAGAGGCTACGAGTACTTCTGGAATCCCAAAAATCGGCAACACTTACAACGTTTTTGATAGGATTGGACTATACACCCAATTCAAATTAGTCATTACCCTTAAAAGACCTGTTGTATTTAAATCACCTTTACGAAATTACTCCAGTGGTTGCCCAAGAAATGATGCTTAGAAAGTTGAATTATTTATGGATCACCTAAAAACTTTGCACAAGTCGAAATTGTACACCGATACTGCCTATTTACCACCTGATGTTCCTGTACCTACACTATACATAAAGTTCGAGTTTCGAGAAATCCAGTATACTGTTGTCGCTCTCCATCCAAAAAAGCTCCTGGAATTAATACAACCAGTAATTTAATGCTTATAGAAATGCCCCGTATAGCTATGAGGTTACTTCTTTTAATTTTTAATGCTATGTTACGCCTTGAATATTAGTATTAAGATTGTTAAAATGATACCTGATCAAACGAAAATAGAGTAGTACAGACTTATAAGATTATTATCAATAGTACCACAACACTCACACTTAAAACAGACGTTTGACTTGGAAATTCCGAAATTTATTCTCTGATCGGTATAAACTCATATCAAAAGTTGGATTGCAAACTTCTACAGTACAATTCGTTCCTTAAACCAATATAGCGTTATGCAATACAATTACAAATATATGCTTCTCATTTAGAGAAAATTCAAATATGTTAAAACAAAACGTATTATTAAAGGCTCGAATATTCATAAGTACCTCAACGTGTCATAGATCAAAGTAGAAATTGGAAAATATTGTGAATAATATTCTAAAAAGTTGCAACTTCACCCAAATCCCTTGACTCGCAACTTCTTCCAACTCGCAACTTCTGTAGGCACGTTCGCCAGAAAAAGAGACACTGAGGCTCTCTTCCCTACAAGTTTATTAATTTCCTTGAAAATTTTTTACTACGATTTATTCCTAATATTGGCCAGGCATAAATAATGTTTTTAATATTTAAGATTTGATAACTTGTCATCACACAAATATATTTAACATTTTTTAAATATTATTTCTTGATGTTATTATGAAAACCTAAAATTATAATATGAATTAAGCAAGGCATTAAACCTACCTATGTTATAGTACTAACTGTTATCACACAAATAAAACATTTTTTGAATATTATTTATTGATGTTATTATGAAAACCTAAAATTATAATATGAATTAAGCAAGACATTAAACCTACCTAATTCCAATATCTAACACATACATTTCTATTTTTTGCATTTACCAAAATTAGCCGACTTGACATATATATGATGGCAGTAATTAAACCAAAGAACTTATAACATATTTATCCATTTTATATTCCAAGAGGTTATATTGTTATACATATTGAAAATAAGCAATCCTAGGAAACTTGTAAAAATAGTAAAAATTTATCATTGTTTTTTAATTCAATATTTTCATATAAAAGATCTCAGTCCAACCAATATTTAAGCTGATATAGATTCTACTGTGACGAAATCATTAATGAAATATTTTATATTTGATGATGATCATCGTAGTGGTCGACCATCTAAAGTGTATTAGCTCATTAAAGTGGTAGACATTTTAAAAAGCATTATAAATCGCATATCGAACTACAATATGGAAATGGAAATAACATGATGAAGATATTTCAATAGAATGCTTGTATAGTTTCAAGTTTTTGAGTACATTCGTTAGACATGGATCCACCATTTCGCACCTAAAGTAAATGAACAATCAAAAGCGGTGACCGCATTGGGAGAAATGTGTTTAATTTTTAAAACGAGTGGGCCTAACAAAGCTTCATATAAATTAACGTGACAAAAAGGTTATTTATAACTACTTAACTACTCTTCACCCATTTAGTCTGGTCGGAAAACGTTTGTAAAAGAATAGAATAAATAGATAGAATAACCTTATTACCCTATATAAACTCTATTATATTTCTGTTGTAAAACTTTTTTCTTATTTACATTAGCGCAATTCACAATCTTGGGCATTTAGATGGTAAATTTATACAATTGTAAATATTTGCCGTTAATTGTGAGCGGTTTTTTTGTATAACTTTGCAACACTTATTGCAAGCTACTCAACACACAGCTGATTATCAAAAAAAAAAAATACTTTTACTTTATTTCAAAAAAGTGCAGTGTAAATAATAAAATAATAAAAAAGCGGATAATAGAGTCTTGATTTCGTCCTCAGTCCATTTTTTATTTGGTTTTTAACGTTTAATTAGTTTTTGTTTGTTGAACGTTTCCATTTTGTAGTAACTTAATTTTTCAATGTTTTTATTTTTACGATCAGCTGTTCATTTGCTTAAGTATGGCAAATATAAACTATGGTTTTTAGTGTGGGATATTTGCCAAACCGTGGCAAGGGTATTTGTGTGTATTTTGTTAGTGTATGGTAAAAAATACCCAACATTTGCAAATACCATGATGCCAGAGCATTTGTCCAAGATTGTGAATTGCGCTATTATACAATCACACATGTAGCAATGTAGAAGACTTATGCCATCTGGTTTTGAAACAAGAAAATATTTTTAGTCGTGTCTTGAAAATCGAAATTTTCCAAATCGTTTCTAATGAATGCAGTAAATATTGAGAATGCAGTGCACATTGTAGCAAACAATGACTGGCAACAATTAACTGCCAAAGACTCAGTTGATATCAAGACGACTAAAATTTCAGGTTATATGTACATTGTATGATTGCGAGGAAGAGCATGCGAATATTCTTTGATTATCCTAATATAGCAATTTTTAAAATGACTGAAGTGAAAATAACATGCGAGCAACAAGATTCTTTAGTTTACTTGAATCCTTGCAAATGTAGCAACTTTTATAAATCTTTAAAACCTCTTTTTCTGGCAGCGTATACTACGACGCAAAAAATGATAAACCCAATTTATTAAACCGAGAGGTCGTGTGTTGTTTAATAGAATATCTATAATGGGTTGTTTCCAGTGAATAATCAACTTATTGGCTTAAAGGCAGTGCTAATAACTAGAGAATGTAAACAACAGCCCAGGAAACTCTTGGACACAACAGAAACGGCATTACTTATACTAATTGGAAGGTCGTGATTCTATACTATGAATTAAACATAATGGCGTGCGACTAGGAATCTTAAAACACGTATTATATTTAATGTACTTTTACAAAACGCCGCTGGTAGTTGGGCCGAGAAAAAATGCTGATAATGTGGACTTATTTTTTGATTGTCTGAAGAAAGAATTCGTCCAGAGCTGATTGAGATTTCAACAAAAGAAACGATGAGTAGCTTTGATGTTCATAAACCTGAACCCCTTAAGTTGGATGGCAATTTGTTAGCAAACTAGTATATTTTAAAACAAAATTATCATTGGATACGTTCGTAAATGCAGTAGTTGTGCAACACTACATGTAAAATGTTCTCAAATGCAATACTTGGTAGTACTGACTTGCGTCGAACGTTTTTTTTGTCAGACAAATAATAATGTTCTCGCAAATTTTTGCAAATATAGCAACAGTTTGATTATAGTTGCAATAGTTTGCGGTAAACCATTCCTTCGACAACATTGTAGTTTCGTGAAATAAAAGCCAATAAACAAACGAAAATTTTGCTTTATTTGCAGAAAAAAAATTTAACCGATATGTTATAGAAAATTTTAATTATTTATATTTTTAGTTCCGAGGAAAATTTCACATTTTACGTACAAAAAATTAATTTTTTCCTTATTCTTATTTTTTTTATTATAATTTAATAGAAAGCTGTCAGGTCCACCCTAAATTTTCAATAATATTTGTTATTAATTTTGAGAAATTTTTTTTAATTTTTGCAGAACGTTCTAAAAAGCAAATTCTGTTAAGTTATTATGCAGTAGCAGCAGCTGATCACGCATTAGCAACAAAACATATGTTGTGTGTGTTAATTTTATACTCCGAACGACAGATTTTTGAGAAACTTCATGGCAGTTTTATTTACTCTCAGAGTTTTTGCCAGAATTCTGCTAAGAGGAAGTCTCCGAAGAAATGTTTTTTCATATTTCGTTTTTGATGTCAACAGATTTGGAAAATATAAAAGAACTGCAACAAATTGGCACTTTTTTCAAATTTTTGTGGTCATGAAATTATTGAAATATTTACCTCTTTAGGGTTATCAGAAGAAGATAAAAATAAACATAACGTGGTCGTTGGAGCTGTAGAAGCATACTGCATCCCGAAAAAGAACATAGTTTATGAAACTTTTAAATTCAATAGAAGAAATCAAGAGGAAGGGGAATCATTTGACTCTTCTTTTAGACTTACGCAAAATGGTAAAATCATGTGAGTATCAAGAAGAAGATAGAATGATTAATGATTGGAGATAAAACAGCATTTTGCAAAAGAAATTATTAGAAATTGAAGCATTGGATATGCAAAAAGCAATTAAAATTGTAAGAAACTTTGATCTAGTAGAAGGTCAAGTAAATGACATACAAAAGTTACTGCAAAAACACTAAACAAAAGTAAAACAAAAAGCGAAAAAAGAAACCAAATGAATCAAAAACCACAAGTATATAGAAATAATAACAATAACAAAAATAATAATTATGGAGAAACTGTGTGTAAATTTTGTAAAACAAAGCAGGAATACAGAAAATGCCCTGCATTCGGTAAACAATGTAATAATTGTGGTTGTTTTAACCATTTCAGAGCGGCATGTTTTGCTTCTAAAATAAGGGAAATTAGAGAAACTGGAATTGAGAAGTCCCAAGAACAAGATATTTTTCTTCATCATGTTGCCGACACGTTGGAATGTCATAAAAGATGGTTTATGATTGTTTGATAAAATTTAAGTTAGACACTGGAGCCGATGTTAATGTACTTCCCCTAGGATATTTAAAATACAAAAAAAAATTATATTTATTTGAATATTTATCACACGCAGAGATTTGAAAAAATAATCTGGACAAAAATTTATCACACGACATGTTATTTGAATAATTTTTACTCACCTTACATAAAATATAGTGTACTAAACTTTTATTATTATATTTCATGTCGCGTAACATAAGCTGGGCAAACATTTATCACACAACATGTTATTTGAATAATTTTTACTCACCTTTGCCATCCACTGTTTTTCAAAATAATTCACAAAAGTGTTAAATCAATCCTGATTTCGCCCCTAAGGTATAAGAACATTTCTTGTATTTGGTCAGGATTGATCAATGGATGGCTTCATATTTTTCTGTACCAGTCTGAACAGTCTTCATTGGTTTTCACTAAAGTCCCAAAGGTCTTTATTTTTTGACTTTGTCGCCTTACTGCTTGACAGTAGTGGAACCAATAGCTTTTTAAAGTTACATTGGGAAATATATTTTTCAATCCATTTCTTAAAGCGATTTTATAGTCAATATGAAATGACAAAGCTTCAAATTTTAACAAATTGGAATCTACAAATTGGAGCATGTGTTCGAATACTTCTTTCGTTCTTTTTGACATTAGCACGTAAATAAAAGGAAAAGTCTGAAAATAATACAGGTATTTAGAACTTTGTAGTTTAAATTAATAGTAAATATAATTTTGTACTTACGTTTTGTATGTACTAAAATTGAATAAATTGAAATGAATGTTTGTAACCACAAGACGGAACAGTTTTAAATCTACCGTCTAACAAATATTGGTGACCTTCAACCTTTTTTTGAATAATGTCTGAAATTGTTGGCGAGATAAATAGACTATAATTCATCCTCTATTACGGTTTCTCTATAAAAAGCTTTGTTTCTATGCTTAGAAATTCCATATTCCTTAAAAATATCAGCATTATTAAACATTTTCTTCAACTCAAGAGCTGAATTTGGGTTTTTAGGCATGCAATTGCTACGAATTCTGTACAGGTGCCTTTTAATTTTTGGGAAGCATATGGTGGGAGCAAGTTCCTTGTCCTTCATGCATTCCTCATCAGGTGGACAATGGTTGTGATAAAAGTCCTAACTCAGCGGCTTTTTAAGTTGAACTGTCACATTACATCCTTTGAAATAACAAGCATAACGGGTAGGTTCACTATAAATATACGCGCTTTTGGCGAAATAATTGTTTTTCGTCGGTTATAGTGTTTTCACACCGAGTGGTTTTAACGCAAAAGTTGGTTTTAACGTTAAAACCAAAAATAAAACCTGGTTTTACCATACAAATTATAAAATATATTGTTAAAATTATTTTCTTATAACCTTTCTTGAATTGGTTTTAAAACCATCTTAAAACCTTTTTTGATTTGTGTTTAAGTAGGTTTTATAAAATACAACCTTGTTTTCGATGTATTAAATCAGAGCTATCAACATTTTAATGTTGAAAGTAGGATAAAACAAAATAAAAACAAAACAAATATAAAAATACAGAAAGCCAATATAAAAAACTACTTGATTACCAAAGACTTCTTCACTTTTTATAAATATATCCACTATTTTTAAGTATTCTTTTGCAATATTTATTCTTTTGCATTTCTTAATTTTTCTTATTTTTTTTTCTTAAATAAAAACTAAACTAAAAACTAAAAGCTTCTAGTGTGAACGCAAAATCAACTGTTTATGGATTTAATGCTCAAATTAGGTTTTAACTTTTAGTGTGAAAAAACTATTTCGTATAAAAGTTTTGATTTTTTCCGAAAACCATTTACAAATTCATATTTATATTTTAAACGTTCCATTTTAGCTTATGTAACACTTTCACTTTGTAAATTCTTAATTTTGACACTTCACTTAATTTTGAACTTCACAAAATTCTGATAATAACTAAGAATCATAGCAATCCTTTTATTTTCACTTTAAATTTACAACGGTAAATTAACTCGAAGTAAAATTAAAGTATAAATACTTAAAATTGATTTTGGAATATTATGGATATTTATCACTCCAAAAATGACACAGTATTCTCGGACTTTACGACACATTATACATGGACATAATTTCACCACGCGAAGTGACATAATGTCCATGGACATAATGAACGTATTCATTGGACCATAGGTAAGTACAAAGTTTAAAATATCGCTTCAGCGACAGTTTTTCCGATTTATCTGGTATTGGTACCGTTACCATATATTTAGTAAAGTCACATATAAATATGAATGCATATCCATTTGCAATTATTGATCTAGAAAATCGTCCGATTCTGTGAGAATCGGACTTTTAATGTGTTTGGTTGGTTTTGCTAAGTGAATATTAAAAATTTGTTTGTATTTGAATGCAAAATCGCAGTTAGTTGTCCATTCAAATGGTATACATACATACATACATACATAATTGGCCATTACAACCCTTCAGTCAGGATTACGGCCTAGCTTCTCACACCACTTATGTTGTGTGTGTTAATTTTATACATGAGTGGCGGGACCTACAGTTTAAAGTCGATTCCGAACGACAGATTTTTTGAGAAACTTTTCATGGCAATTTTATTTACTCTCAGAGTTTTTGCCAGAAATCTGCTGAGAGGAAGTCGCCGAAGAAATATTTTTTTCATATTTCGTTTTCGTCTGACCGGGGATTCGAACCCTGGCCTTTCGTCTAATAAGCCAACACACTACCTACCAGACTAAGGCGACTAGTCAAATGGTATACCTTTTTTAAATAAACGTGTGAGATGTCTGAAATACTCAGGAAAATTTTTAATAAATTTTCGATAATTACAAAACGCGACAAGCCTTTTGGCGCTATTAGCTTCTGCAGGCGTCGGAGAATTTTCGATTCACATACATAGTTGGCCATTACAACCCTTCAGTCAAGAGCTAGCTTCTCACAGCTAGGCCGTAATAATTTTCAATTACCGAGTATTTATTATCGTCTGGTAGTATTTCTTTATCAGTACACTTGTGAACCAGATAGGTCCCTTCTCTCATAAAGAATGAACATTTTTCTGGATGTAGTTTTAAGTTATATTTGTGACAAAGATCAGAAACATGCCTGGTCTGGTTTTAAACAAGTAAAAGCAAGTGTCATCATTCTTTGAAAAGAATTGGGTGTATTTAGTGAAAACCCGACATTAAGTCTAAACAAAAAAACTATTTTGCTCTGCCAAGTTGGTCTAAAATATCATCGGTTCTAGGCAATGGAAATTTATCTGATATCAATTTTTTATTTATTTGCCTATAATCTATCACAAGTCGCCATCTTTTTTCATTTGAAGACGGAAGTGATTTCTTCGGTACTAATAGAATTGGACTGTTATATTCTGAAAACGAAGATTCAACAATATTATTTTTTATTAGTGTTTTAACTTGATTATTCCTGTTTATGTAAATGTGGTATACGGTAGTTCTCAATATATACCGGTTGCGTATCCTTCAACCTCAGCCTTTGTTCATAGAAATTAGTTGAGATTGGTTCTGTTTCTAAACCAAAAATATGGCTAAATTCCGTACAAGGCTTAGTTAACGTTTTGAATTCTTCTGGAAAATTTTTATTTAGTAAGATTTCAACCTTAGATTCTCTCTCTTCTCTTTTATTTGAGTTTTGTATAATTATCTCATAATCAGAAACATTTTCGTTTAAAACGCGAACAAATGCATTATTTGATTATTTGCTAACATGTTTGGAATAAAATCACCTGGTAAAATATCTCGATTTGGTATAACTATATCGTTTTTAAGATTTAAAAATCTAATTTGTCTAATTATTTCCGACCTTGGAGGTAATACAAATTCATTTTGTTTATTGGTTATCGGTATAGATATACTGTATGTTAAATTAGACGGTCGTAGGATAAAATAATCATTTTGATCTTAAAATCCAATATACCAATCCAATCCAATGTACCTTTTTACAAAGCCCATTCCAATGATCCCGTCACCTAGTAAAGGAAAGTTGTTTTGTACTACTTGGAAATAAAAGTTTTTTATTTTCATTTCTAAAAATATTTTTTAATGATTGTATTTGACCATGTCCTATTCCACTAATTGTTGTTGTTTTCTATATATTCATTTCATTTAAGTTAACAATTCTTGACCTTATTAGAATTGTGGGCACCAGTGTCAACCAGTAGTGTTATTGGAGTGTTAATAATATCTGCATTAATTCGTATAAAGAAGCCTAAGTTGAGATTGAGGTTATACACTTTGTGATTCACTGATATGATCATAGGGGATGGTCGGAGTTTTCCGAACCATTTTCATTTGAATATGCAGCATATACAGTGGACAGCAAAAGTCTTAGTACGGCAATATAGTTTTTTAGCAATTTTATGAATTTTAGCCATTTATAGTTTTTATATTTATTTCATTAATTTATTTCTGTTCTATTATAAAACAAAAAAAATTTTTATGTTTTTCATAAAACAAAAGAAAAATAAGGAAAACATTCTTTTGACTCCACATTTCTTCTTCTGAAGAAAGACTAACTGTTTTATTGCATTTCTCTATTTCATTAATGACATTGGCATTAGACCTGTCCACTTTTGACTGTTGTTTTCCCACTTAAAGTCTATTTTCTATACTTAACCAAGTAAAATTTACAAACAATATTCGGAGTACATTTACATTCATCAACGTAAGAAGCTTTTTTTGTTCAACTAACAATTATTTCAAAATGCAACAAAAATAAATTCCCTGGCACAAAATTAACATATTTGTTGCTTAAATTCAGTAGTCACAAAATCTACAATATCATATAAATTATTTCACAAATTTACAAATTTTAATTTTAATTTAAAAATTTATTAAATAACGCTATTTCAGGATTATTAATTCTTTATATATTTTAAAATTCAAAATTCTTTCTTTCTTTTTGTCTTAAAAAAAATATGTTTTGCCTCGAGCGATTATTTCGCTTATAAGCCCTAAGAGTGCGGATGGAACGTCTTTTACAAGCTAATGACAAAAATTTTAAAATTTTAATTGTTCAATTAGGAATTCAATATGGTTGATCTTGTTATAAATCTTGGATGCCTCTGTCCAAGACGGTGGAGGTTTAGTGCAGGCCATTCGCAAAAGTATAGCTTTCTCCCTCTTTAGTTTTTGGGTGCTTTTTGAGCACACCAGTTATTATTATTTTTTGGTTCCTCGGGTGTTTTAAATTTAGCACACCAAGACCTAGGCAGGCTGACATTTTTTTGTTTTAGGTGCTTAATAAACTTGACTGGCAGGATTGCCATATAAATAAGAACACAAGTTTATTGTTCTTATTGCCAAGTTCGCAAGAAGCGCACAGGTTGCCTGTAGTTTATTAATTACTTTGTTTTTCTTAAAATTGCTCCGATTTTATACATAAATGCTGATCAATCATTGTGTTTACAGTGGAAAATATAGTAGTTAAGTAGCAAGAATTTCAATCAATTATTAAGAATATGAAAGGACGAACATTTCTAACGCTAACAGTGTTGATAGCATTGTCTGTTAAATTGAAAACGTAAGCAAATTGATCGTTGCTTGAATTTAACAAACAGAAGTGATAGCAACACTGCATACGTATGTATGTACGTTATTAATAATTTGTAATTTATAATAAAAGATTTGTTTCCAACATGTGTCGGCAATGCAGATATCATGAACACGCTGCAGCCATTTTTTGCGATACCCAATTTATTATTTATTTTGAGACGATCTGTTCTCTTGCTATTCTCTTCGTGCTTTTCTTTGACAACTCCTATAGAAAAATTCAATGACTTCTTCTGGACTTTTTAACCGTATATCCTCTGTACGATGAACACTTAGGTGTCTACTTTAACTAATTAACATATTTACTTATTTTTAGACTTTCGATGGGTGCAAGTCAAGATCGTAACAATAGTAAGGGTGTGGTATGAAAACAAATCCAGTCATGTTCTACTTCCACCCAATCTCTGAAAATATTTTTGGTCACTAAAGGATCACTAAAGTCTGGAATCTTAGGTCTGTTGGTAGGCCAATAAATTGGGTGACGACTGGATATGACAACCAAGTCAATCAAATAATTTCCAATCTCCAACTGTCAAATATCGGGATCCCCAGAAGCCAGTGGTATGTTTATGTATGTTCTAGATCTTTTCATACAAAGTTGAGGATCATGGAAACGCATCCCTAGCGTTGCTGTTAAGAAGATCAATAAAAAAAGACTGCTCAGAAAAACATTAAGATTTTCATTTATTTTTTATTTGTTGATTCATATAAAGTTTGGTACATGAGGGAACACCACTTCGCGTTACGTTAGACGCTCCACAAAACATGTAGCATATATTTCGAGCCTTAATTAATTTTTTGTTTCATATAACATCTGATTCATGTCTATGCTACACTTGGTAGGTGCCGTTTTTAATGGTTTTTATTGCTATTCAATATAAATGACCTTTAAATTATGAGTTTGTGTCTGTTTGTGCCTCACTTCCTATAGAAAGCCTAGCTTCTTCCAGTCCACTCCTCTGAGACGTGTCTCATTAACGTATTCTTAACTTATATAGTTTTAAAATACTTATTATGCTTTCCTCGTTAGGATTGCCCCAAAGTATTTTTGTAATTCTTCTCTTTTTGTAATTCTTAATTGTTAATTTTATTTTTACACTCTAGGATGGTCTCTGATCCCATATATCTGATCTGATTACTAGCCCAGATCATACATTCCTTGATCGTATTATGATCCGGTAGCCGGAGACAGAGTTTGGTTTCTTCTATATAGAGTCCATCATGGCCTATCCTCCATGTTTAGAGGCATCCTTGTAGCAATTAATCCCCACGAGCATGTGTGGCAAGAATCCGTTTGACTAAGAAAATAGATTTGATATGAGAGTATTGCAATAAGTTATTGATATTGTGGACATCCTGCCGGATAACTGCACATCAAATGAGAAATCACCCAGCGTCCCAACATATTCTGGTGATATGATTTATGGCTCAAGTTGATCCATCCTCCCAAAGCCTTAAGACGATAAGCCATTAGAGTCACCTACTGTCGAACTTTAGTCTCCATCGGTTGGGCCAAGAGTATTGTATTCAATGCCCATATGGGTAATATTCGCATCACATCACTTATCCCTTAACAACATATTCGTTGAATCTTTTGAGTTATTATAATGTTGCATTTCCTCTCCATCGTTGTCCACCACATCAGTGAAACATAAGTTATCCAATTGCGCTCCTGTAGAGCCAGTGTGTCATTCTTGGAGTTAGGCTATATTTATATTAGGTTCTAGGAAGAATACTAGGGCATGATCACATTGTTACCGTAATTTTCAAAATTTCCAAACGTACTACTTTCATTTTGGACTTTCAATTTGCTCACGTAACTTTATTTTTACTTTACCCTGCATCATAACTTTACTTTCTATGTAGGTTTTTTCATGTCTTGGTCCGCGGGAAGTGATAGAGTACTAGGGCATGATCACATTGTTACCACAATTCCCAAAAATTCCAAATGGACAACTTTCATTCTGGATCTCGGGCTGTTATGTTCTTGGATTCTATAAACCGTGTCATTTAACCTTTTGGCTACTCTGTAAAGTGTCTCCCTGTGCGTACGTAATTTAAGAGATAGCTCTTCAAAACCTTCAGTATTGCCTGCTCGATCAACCCTGGCTTTCATTTTATCACTGACCATTTTAATTAGATTGCGCACTAAGTTATGTAATTCGCTAAGATCCTCCTGTCATTCTCTCGTCTAAAACTTTTTTCATCTTGGAGGACGATACTAATATTAGATTGTTACATGTTTTTCTCCTAATTACGATATAAACACTCATAAACTATTTTAAGCTGTTCCATTGAGCCCCATAAGCTTGCATAAGAGGGTTATCAGCAAATATATCATTGCAGGCCATATGTCTTATGACGTTAAGTGATCGTTTCTTTGTGCCGTCGACGAGTCCATTTTCCTTTCTATTCTTGTTAGTCGCATATGAACAGTGGACTCTTTCCCCTCGCCACGACGCAATGTTGGTATCGAGACTACAAGGACGCCGATAGATTGCATCCACATTATTGTGTTTCATAATGCTTCTTTACTTAATACAAAAGCCGAAGCTTTCCAGTATTGGCTATACATATACTTGTGTTAATGTTTTATACACTCCACAACAGCAACGAGCTCACAACGTGTGACTCATTAATTATTCTCTGGCGTTCGGCAACAGTAGTCTACGGTCCTGTACTCTCCAATTCGATAGCGTTATGCTCCAGCCCAAAACCCTGGAACTTGGTACGACAAAACTGATGTGACACAAAACAACTTTTTCAGTGAAGCAGTGAGATCAGTCTTTTACTCCATGCATCTTATCCTAATCTTTTTCGAAGTCACAGATATAGACGTCGATAACTCGCTCTTGGAAGTTATGTATCAGTTTTTGTAATTCACTCCTTGTACCGACTGTTGGCTAATTCTGTTTTTAGCCGGTTCGCATTAGGGTCTTGAAATTAAAAACAAAATTTTATGTATTGCAATCACATTTCTGTTTTTAATTTAAATTGGTGAAATCTCTATTTATCGTGGATTCGAAGATTGAATTTAAAATAAAAAAGTATTTCTTTCTGATTGTTAATCGTATCTTTATTTAAATGGATCCTTCATTTATTTAAAGCATATGTTTATTTAAGTCCTTTAAATATTTTATTTATTTAAATAAATGACTTCATAAATGCAAATTCCAATGTAACCTTACAATGCATAGTGTTAATAAAAACAGTAAATTTTTTGGCAATGCCTTATCTTCATTTTTGCTTGGGAATGCTTTTCAGGGCGCATTATTTGTCAATTTCGTGCATGGTTTTTATTTGTGATTCTTTGTAAACATTTACATTTATTGGCGGCAAAAATTTATTCTTAAAAAATGTACTAAAATGTTACAACATTTTCTTACAAAGCAGTTTTGCCATACTATATTACTTTGCCTTGTAAACAATTTTCTTTGCAATGTTGCAATGCAAACTGCATTTGTGAAGTCAGTCATACAGATTAACGTATAATTAAAAATGCTTTGGTATGATTATATAGAGTAAACCTGAGGTAACTCATATATGGAATAGGTAGGGTTGTCAAGATGGGTCCTCTCACATAATAGACACATTAATCTATGCTAATAATTTCCACTGCTTTTAGTATGTGCTATCACTAAGCACATTCTCCATCTTCTCTATTATATCTGTCGCCGTGTTTCAGTTTCTTTAATCAAGTTTTTTCCTGTTAAGCAGATTTACCGTACCAAGTAAGTTTTGACAAATTTTGTTGTATAATAATTCATTCACAAGACGTATGCAGTCGAAAAGGTAATTCAATAGTATATGTACTTATCAGCTACAGGAATTTTTCTTTAAATTTTTCGCACTTAATAATGTTATATAAAGATGTTTTATCATGACCATCATTTGTACAGCAATGAACACTTAAATAACTAAAGGTACAGTCACATCTAAAAAATATTTGATCCAAAACCTAAAATATTTCTTTGTCATAATGTGACCACAAACTAATTTCGAGGGGCAAACAGAAAAATCTTCAATCAAACAAAAATGTTTTAGGTGTGACCACCCAGTGTCAAATATTTTTATCATTTTTAGGCAAATATTTATTTGGCAGAAAGCAACCATTATTTAATTAAATATACGTATGTATTATGTGAAGTCATCGTAGCCACGGTTCAAACTCCGGGTCAGACATTTCTAATATAATAAGAAAAATACTTCTCCGGCGACATCCTTTCAGCAGATTTTTGGTAAAAATTTTGAGAATAAATAAAATTGCCATTAAAGGTTTTTCAAAAATCTGTCGTCCGGAATTGACTTTAAGCTGTAGGTCCCACCATTCATGGATAAAAATTAACACACAAAATGGCGAATGTGGAAACCTAGGTTGTAATCCTGAGTAAAGGGTTGTAATGATCAATTCTGTATAAGAAATGTATAAAAATATACACGTATTTTTTTCAACACTCTGGTCAAATATTTGTTTTGTGTCAAATATTTCTCAAGTATTATAATATGGCAAATATTTCTGTTTGCCGCTATTTGATGAAACAATAATGGAAAAATAAATGTGTGTAGTGTGACCACAAAACAAAATTTTAATTGTTTTAGTCATACTTCGGGCAAACAAAAGAACTTTATCTAAAATGAACTTTAAAGTCACCTTTAACTTCTTTTCGTTTTTACAACTTAATGAAAGTTAACTTCTTCAAAAATATGGCAGTGCCGGAATAATGTCGATAACATTGCACAATTGAAGAAGTTTTTTAACGCAGTGGCAACGAAGGTCTTCTTCCTTTTTGTTGTATTTGCTTATTTTGTTTATATTTTAAGCTGCTCTATTGAAAATAATATATAATATGACAAGTCCAATCATAAACTTAACTTTAAAAGTCATAGGTAGGATGATCTTCCCTTTGGTTTAACACTCACTTCTTCCTTACTGTCCACTTACAATAATAATAAAAAATTATCTGCCTGTTAAAATCTGCCCTTTAGTTAACGGCAAGTTGTAATAATGGCCCTAAAATAATTATTAGAAATATCACTACCGCAAAGAGAATCATTTTATTTATACTATCTACACAGGGTGGTTCTTTCCTCTAATCGCTGCGTCTTCGTATTTGTTTTGGGATACATCCTCATCGTCCCATACAAAAAACTTGTTGTAGCTTGAAGTATTTGGTTTAACATGTTTGTAGAGCAGACCGATGACAGCGATTGCATTTCGAGATCAAATGGATATAACAGCAATTAGTACGATCAGCAGCTATGTTGTTAGTTAAATGTTTTTTGAATAAAAGAAAGCTAAAACTTTTACTTTAACCATACTTAAAGACCTAAGTTCAGCATGAATGCGGTTTGGCTTCAGCCGTGTATGCGTATGCGTTACATGCGTATGCAAAAAAGTAGAATCAGTGTAAAGGGTTAGTTAGTCAAGCGTAAGAAACGTAAAATCGTAACGTACGCAGCCTTAAAAACGTCTGGGTAGTTATAGAAACATTAAAAATGGGGCACATGTCAACGAAGAATGTAAACAATAAAGAAACAGAACACAAAGCAACACACACACGAACACAACACAATGCAAAGAAATTGGTATACAGACATTTGTACGAAGTCATCTATTCAGAATTGTGATGAGTGTTGCTAAGAAAAAGCAAAATTCAAAAAGTACTAATTGAGCTTTAATTGGAAGAAGTTATATTTACTTCTTAAATTTTATGTTGTTATTATATTTATTTTTATTCTTGTAATATAATGGAATATTACATTTTTGCTTTAATCTGAGTCAATATTTATGGAATTTGGACATAAGTAGGGTCGAATATTGCTCAATTAAAATATTTTTTTTATTAAACTGGAAATCAATATTTCTAGTTAGAATACTAATAATAAACCTAAAAAAATAATTATGAACATTAGAATCATGACAATATGCCTTTAAAAATTTTAAAGATTAAAAAGATTTATATATAAATAGAAAAGTACCAAAAAGAGCATTTGCGTAACATTGTCACTTAGAATACATACTATTTATTTATTTTGTATCAAAGTTTTTGTTTATAGCACAAGAATTACAGTCATAATAATAACAATAATAATTAACGAAAAACCATTTTTTATGTACAAATTTAAAAGATTAATATAATCGATTAATATATATAAAAGTACCAAAAATGATAATCGTACCACTTCGTTCGCCTCAAAAAAATTAAAATATATATTATTTATTTATTGTTGTGTAAAATTGTTTTGTGAGCACAATAAAAACATAACAATAAGTATTTATTTCTTAAATAATAATTTTTTTATTATTATTTTAATTAAAAATTAAAAATTTCACTATATGCATGAAACAATTTAAAAGTGTTATATAAATAAACATGAATGTGCCAAAGAGGGGATTTGTGCCGCAATGCAACTCTGCATACAATAGCCCCATCACTCATATTCAAATGTAACGTAAAAATGTGAGAGAATTCTGTTTTATACAGATCGGCCCGTTTTGCTAACGAGAGAGAACGTTTCGGTAAGCTTTTACATTGATTTCCATATGATAAAAAGAGAACGTTTTTTACGGTACGTTACGTGTGGCTAACTGGCACTTAATTGTTTGTGACAAGTTACAGAGGAAAACGCATAGAATGCACAGTCGCATGGAACGCATAGAGAAGGTTTACTTTCTAATTTTCTACGCGTCTCATGTACAGCTGGAAAAAGTCAGCAGTTTTTAAACGTATGGCTGACAAATTATATTCTGTTGTGAATGCTACCGTTAAATATAGTTGTATAGTGCATTACTGTTTTCGCTTTTTTTTGCATTCTAAATAGTAGTAATAGTAGTAAAAACATATTTCATAGTAAAGTTTAGTACTAATTAAAATACATTAATACACATTTTTTAACACATTTCTTTCATGAACAAAATTTGTATACTAATTATCGAGTGTCATCTCTTTTGAATTTATTAATTTGTAAACTAGAGCAACGGAGGATAAATTAACTAAAAACACTGGTCTTGCTTTTTTTATAGCTCTTTGTAGGCCTTAACTGCATAAAATATCATATTTGTAAATTCATACACATGTATAAAATGCCATAAATTCTTTTGAAGTCACAATTTGTTTTAAGTATTTCCCAAAACTGTTTTTTTGCTAATTATGTTACCACAACAGCTGATCAAAACAAAAAACCTGTCTCATATAACGCATTGTGTGTAACTTGCCATACAAACCGCATAGAATGGGAGAAACTCATATAACGTAAGACGCATTAAACGCATGTTATAGACTTTCGGCGTTCGAAAGGAATGCTAAAGTGCCAGTTACGTAGTGCCGAAACTTAACGTACCGTAGAGAACGTTCTCTTTTTAGCATATGGACAGCAATGTATACGCTTACCGAAATGTTTTCTTTCGTTAGCAAAACGGGACGATCTGTATAAAACAGAATTCTATCACGTTTTTACGTGACATTGGAACATGAGTGATGGAGCTATTTTATGCTGATTATTTATATAAAACTTTTAAATTGTTACATGTATATATTGAAATTTTTAACTTATGATTAAAATAATAATAAAAAAATTATTTTAAAAGAAATAAATATGTTGTTTCTATTGTGCACACAAAAACAAAATAAATAAATAATGTACTTTCAGTGGCGAAGTGGTACTTTCATATATATTGTTACATTTTTACCTTTTAAAAATGTTTGAAATAAAAGCTCGTAGATTGCAAATAGAAATAAAAATAAATTTTTGTCCAGTTTTAATTAAATGCTTTATTAATCGCACAATTTTGTGTGCCACTGTTCACAATTTGTTCTAGCAACAACAATTGGTTTATTTGTTAGTCCTCTGTTTAAGCCCTTTGGGATAAACAATAACAATAGTTACACAATTGTTCTATAGATCTTCGTAACGGAGATTTTCAAACCACAATTGCTTTCGTCACACTCAACGCGTCTTCACACAAGACTGACTGAACTTCTACTCTGACTCCTGCTTGCTTTGCCTTGCCTTTTATATAGCGACGTAAACGGTCTGATCAATGTTCTCATAGACGAAGGTTCGGGTCTTCGCCTTCTGGAGAATTCTATGACTGTAAACATCGTTGTTTACATTTATTCATCCTTACTTGTTTATTGTTTGTGTATCTTGTTTATATTTGTCATTGCAGTGTTGTTGGTTTACTTGTTTATCCCTTTTTCGTTATAGTGAACATCTCTATTGCTATATTTTTGTTCATTTGTTAATTATGTAAACAAGTCCATTATTTTGTTTTTGTAGCTTTTGTTTAACATTTTAATGTTAAAGGATGTTACACCATTTCCATTTTCGTAGCAATATTAATCGTATATATTTATCTTTTAAATGTGTAAATAAAAAATGTTTTTTTTTCTTTAATTATTAATATTATTATTATTATTTTAATGTGTATAATAAAACCTTGAAAGAAATTAAATAAATAATATGTGTTTTGAGTGGCAATGTAAAGTAAATGCCCTTTTTGGTACTTTCCTTTTTATACATAAATCTTTTAAATCTTTAAAATATTTAAATACTTATTCTTGTGATTATAATGTTCATAAAAATTATAAGAGTATTTTTTATTAGTACTATTCTAGCTAGAGGTATTGATTTGCAATTTAAAAAACCACACACAAAAAACAATTTGAACAGAACAACATTCGACTGTACTTACATCTAAATTCCATAAATATTGACTCAGATTAAACCAAACATGTAATATTCCATAATATTACAAGAATAAAAATAAATATAGTAATATTATAAAATTTAAGAAGCAAATATAACTTCTTCCAATTAAGGCTCAATTGGTGCTTTTTGAATTTTGTTTTATTTTAACAACACTCATCACTGTTCTGATCAACTGACTTCGTGCGAATGTCTGTATACCAACTTCTTTGCATTGTGTTGTGTTCGTGTGTGCGTTGTTTTGTGTTCTGTTTTTTTTTTCACATCCTTCGTTGACATATGACCCGTTTTTAACGTTTCTATAACTACAAAAAGGCTACGTAAGTTACGTTTTTACTTTTCTGAGATGATGATAATGCACAAGATAATTCGCATTAAGACTGCAATACCTGACAAATTTGGTGAATGAATGTTTGATAATGTTTGTTGATGAGATAGCAGATGACAATTTATTGCTCAGACTGTACTGGAATAATAGCCACGCTTTAATATATGCAATTGGACTTGAAGCTTATGCAACTATTTAGAATTAAATGTGCTCATTTATAATCCGGTTTTATTTGCAATTAATAAGATAAAACGAGTTACTACGTGCAATGTTAATATATATAAATTTAAGCTTAATACGGTGTTCAGATATGTATCTTTATTTCGCAAATCGCAATAAACGCCATTACATACATAATTGGCCATTACAACCCTTCAGTCAGGATTACGACCTAGCCCCTCACACCACTTATGTTGTGTGTGGACGTACAGTTTAAAGTCGACTCCGAACGACAGATGTTTGAGAAACTTTACATGGCATTTTTATTTACTCTCAAAGTTTTTGCAAGAAATCTGCTGATAGGAAGCCGCCGAAGAAATATTTTTTTCATATTTCGTTTTTGATGTCTGACCGGGGATTCGGCCTTTCGTCTAATAAGCGAACACACTACTCACTAGACTACAGCGACTTCATAAACTTCATAAACGCCATTATTGAACTCAATATTGCATATAAAGTTTTAATTACTTATTGCGATAAATACACAAATTGTTATAATATTGAGTAAAACTTAAAATGCAGCACTGTCATAGGTGTGTTTCCGCACACTTTCTGTTGATATTTGACAACTCAAATGTCAACAACGACAAACAAAAAATGGCAAGTCAATATTCTTCATTAGCCAGAAAAATATAAAAACACATATCTATATGTATGTATGTAGTAATAAATGAATACAACAAACATAAATTTTTGAATTATTTAAATATATATATATATATATATTGTTACGAAAATGGAAATGGTGTAACATCGTTTAACATTAAAATTTTAAGCAAAAGCTACAAAAACAAAACATCGGGCTTGTTTACTTCATTAACGAAAATAAAACAACAACATCAGTATAACGAAAAAAAGGAATAAGGAGGTAAACAACATACAACAACAACAGCAGAGACAAACGTATACAGCCTACAATAACAACAAGCAAGTAAACATGTATGAATGTAAACATGTTGTTTACATTCATAGAAGTCTCGTGAAGGCGAAGACTAGAACCTTCGCCCACGAGAACATTCATCAGACTATTTACATCGCTATATAAAAGGCAAGGCAAAGCATGAAAAGTCGGAGTAGAAATTCAGTCAGTCTTGTGTGAAGACGCGTTGCGTGTGAAGTAAACCAATCTACAGAACAAATGGCATAAACAAAGGAATAACAAATAAAGCAATTGTTGTTCTTAGAATCAGTTGTGAACAGTGGTCCACAAAATTGTGTGATTAATAAAGGATTCAATTAAAATTAATCACAAATTTATTTTTATTTTTATTTGCAATCTACGAGCTCATATTTCAAACGTTTTTAAAAGGTAAAAACGTAACAATATAGATTAATATGTTGAAACTTGAATATTGAACTAATTGCTATGATTGGACACAGCAACTGAAATATAAAAAGAAATGTAAACGTTTTTAACAATAATATGCTTTAACTGGAGGAAAAGAACACAATACAATTTATAAAAATGTGTATAAAACTTTCATCATTGTCTTCATAATCAGTAATTTTAATAAGACAAAAATAGGAACCATAGAAAATTTTGACTTTTTTATGGATAACTAAATTCTATTTTAAATGGTCATTCTAATTTCTAAAAAAAAAAATTTTAAGTGTTGTATCTTTTATTAAATGTATCTTTTATTTTTAATGAGTATAAATTAATTAGTTTGTAATATGAAAGACGTCACAGAGGACGTCAAAACTGCTACGGGTCATTCGAAAATGCATTCTATAAAACTAATCACCGTTGCAATGACAATGTCGATTGGCGGTTCTGAAAATTGGCAGTGTAGTTATTGATTTGAATAATATTGTTCATATTTTACTTACCAATTTCCATAATGACCTTTGAGTTCCGTTTTCCTCTAATATTGCCATAAGTAAAAGCTTTCTTTTCAGAAAACTTTGCAGAATTGGCAAATTTCTCTTCCTGATCTTTCTGAGAGAAGCCACTTTGGAATCCAAAATTGTTCTTACCAACAGCAACATCTCGTAGTTTGTATTAAACAATAATAGTAAATCCTTTTCAATCGTTGAATTGTTTTCCATTTTATCACAAATTTTTTCGACCCTAATTTTCGCGACCAAAAAACAATGTTGTTGAAATAACCAGCTGCTTTGTTTACCAGCTGTCAAATGAATATACTATGCCTGAACGCTTTAAATATTATACTCAATATACCCAATATTGACTCAATAAAAGTGCATATCTGAACATTGTATAAGCAGAAATGAATTAATTGGCAATCTGAGAATATATGTTAAAAATCTTCAACTCTACCGAAAAAATGCCTTAACCATAAATGGACTTTGTTATGTTTTTTTTTACATGGAACTGTGTCGATTATCAAAAACTGCATAAAAATCTAAAACTATATAGCTGCATTAAGGAAATTCTAACGGCTCTAAACATAATACTTTTGCATGGTGTAAAATGGAGGTGCATCTTGAGTCCAATGTTGTTTTCGCTGTGTATTAACGATTTGATAGATGAGCTCCTCTATGTAATAAATGTGGCCGGTACTGAAGTAAAGGCCCTGCTTTATGCCGATAACATTGTTATTTTATCTGACTCGACCTCCTTACCGCAAACAATGTTGATTGCATTACATAAGTTAAATTTACTATAAACAGTGCTCGATAACTGACGGTTAACTCGAATAAGTCAAAGGTATTCCGGCGGAGAACGATTACATCTAAGTATGTAATATGGAATTTTGGTAATAATGCAATTGAAATCGTAAACCTTTTTAAATATTTTGCTGTAGATACTAACTATAACTTATCTTCTATATAAACTTATACATTTTGAATTAATAATAAGGGATATTTTTTAGATATTCGTTGGGATCTAATTTTGGTTCGTAAATTTCTTCTCCTCTAAAAAAGTTGTTCGCTCTCCTTACCATTTAAATTATTTACTTGACAATTAAAACATATGACTTTGAATTTTCATAAAAACCTGAAAAAATAATATAGCATCCGCTTACATGTATACTTGTCGCCGATGGACAACTGAATAAAGAGTACAAGCAATATGTGTGAATTCTCTCTGCACAATTCTGCTATGAACTGATCTAAAAGTTTCAGAAAACAATTATCACTTTATAGGTGTCTGCTCAGCTTATACAGAGTATAAGTGTCAGTTACCCATACGTAACGTAACGCACCGTAAAGAACGGTTCTTTTTATAATATGGAGAGCAATGCAAACACTTACCGAAACGTTTTCTCTTGTTAGCAAAACGGGACGATCTGTATAAAACAGAATTCAATCACATTTTTACATGACATTTGAACATGAGTGATGGTGCTATTGTATGCAGAGTTGCATTGCGGCGCAAATGCCCTC
>QOCX01000165.1:198937-225809 GCA_005959815.1 Sarcophaga bullata
ATATAGGACTTTTAAATTAAAATTTTTAATTAGAATAATAATAAAAAATAAGTACTTATTGTTATGTTTCTATTGTGCTCACAAAACAATTTTAGCAAATTAAATAAATAGTATGTATGTATTTTAAGTGACGAAGTGGTACGAATTCTCCTTTTTGGTACTTTCATATACATATATTAATCATATATATTAATCTTTTAAATTTGTACATAAAAAATGATTTTTCTTTAATTATTATTGTTATTATTATGACTGTAATGTATATAAAAAAACTTTGAAACAAAATAAATAAATAGTATGTATTTAAAGTGGCTATGAAACGCAAATGACCTTTTTGGTATTTTTCTATTTATACATAAATATTTTTAATCATAAAATTTTTAAATACATATTCTCATGATCCTAGTATTCATAATTATTATTTTTTATTTTTTAATATTACTATTCTAACTACAGCTATTGATTTGTAATTTAATAAAAAACAATTTGAGTAGAGCAATATTCGACTGTACTTATATCTAAATTCCATAAATATTGACTCAGATTAAACCAAAAATTTAATATTCCATTATATCATAAGAATAAAAGTAAATATTTATAATAACATAAAATTTAAGAAGTAAATATAACTTCTTCCAATTAAGGCTCAATTGGTACCTTTTGAATTTTGCTTTTTCTTAACAAAAGTCATCACTGTTCTGAACAAATCACTTCCTGTAAATGACTGTATATCAATTTCTTTGCATTGTGTTGTGTTTGTGTATGTTGCTTTGTGTACTGTTTCTTTTTTGTTTACATTATTCGTTGACATATGTCTCGTTTTTAACATTACTATAACTACACAAACGTTTTTAAGGCTACGTACGTTACAATTTTACGTTTCTTACGCATGAGTAACCAGCCTTTTAGACTTAATATATTCGGCATAATCTATCTTAGTATGGAAGAGTTTGTTGACATCTTAACCGGGTAAACTTTCATGCCGTATTTCTCTTTGTGAAATCATCAATGAAATATCGTAAATTGATTATAAATGAGTTTGAATAAATTTACTTTAATAATTACACTGTACTAAATTTAATTTTATATTTATGTTTAAAATTTAATATTTTATTTTAAAAAAATATGTTAGAGCCAATCTGGTTCACAACAATATGTTATGCTATTTATAGATATATTGATAATATCTTTAAATAATGCAAATATTTTATTTTAATTGATTTTATTTCATAAATCATTCCAATATTAAATATTAGTTAAATATTAATACTGAGATATTTCCCAACAAAATTCTTAAATTTGAAAATTTATAAAATAGCAAATATAAGCTAACTGTAATTATAATTTGTTTTATACACATTATTTTCTTCTTGAAATATGCAAAAGAGAACTTCTTATTAATTATAACGGTACATATTTATGTATCATATAGGCATATGAAGCTACCAGTTATCAATTAAAAAATTTATTTTTTAGTCGGTTAAAGGCAAGTTTACAAAATTGTTTTAAAGACCAGTCTAAAAATTAATAAATTATTAGATTAATGCACCAGGAGTGCTCTTCAAAATTTTTTTATTATTTAAAGCTCTTTTATGTCGTGCCGTAACAGTCTTTAAAACAATTTTAGTTTAACAAGTAAAGTAAAGGACATAAATTTAAAAATTAAAAGAAAATAAACCTACGTGGTTACATTTCACGCTAAGAAATAAAAAAGTAAAGTGGAAATACGATGTCTGAAAATGGAGACGTAACAACTGACCATAATTGCAAAAAATGCAGTGCAGTGTATAATGATCGCAGTACGACAAATGTGATCAGAGGTATCATTATGATTATGCCTCAGTGAACAGTGGAGTTGCTGATGCCATCTAGAATCGTGAAGGTTGTAATTCCAATCCAGCGAAGCAACTACAAGTTGCTTGGGTAATAATCCAGCTATAGTCAATTCTATGGGTCTATCAAAGCAGCCGCGGGCAACGTAATCACCAACGACTTCAAGAAAGACGCTGCAACTTGCTAGTACGGGAATAGGGTTTTTACAATCAAGCAATGCAGTTGCAATATCGACGGGATTTACGAGTACAAAAGTAAACTTACCATTTTACAGCCAAGCGAACACCAACAACTGCTCTCCGGGAAGACCGTTTTGTTCAAAGCGTTTTATTTCAACCATTGCTACGACTCCATTTAATACAAACAAACAAAAGGCAGCACCAGTGCAACAGAATGTGACTTTCTCAACGCAAGTGGATTTACAGCTAAAATATTTGGAGGTGCAGCAACGCTTACTACAAGGATTTCTCGAAAGAAAATACGAACTATTATCGCAAATTGGGGAAAAAGGTGAGTTTGGGCAAAATCCTTCTAACAAGACTTGTAATTGGAACTTTGCTTCTAGTGCTACTCCATCACAACTGACCGCACTCCAAGCAATTCCCCGCGATTTACCGTAATTTACTGGGGATCCTGAGGAATGGCCGTTATTTGTTAGCATTTTCGAAAATAGTAGAGAGTTAGCAGATTATTCAAATGCAGAAAATTTGATACGGCTTCAGACCAGTCTTAAAGGAAAGGAAAGAAATTTGGTAAAGATTAGGCTCATATAACCTAAAATAGCGCCGGTAATAATTTATACTTTAAAAATGTGTTTTGGGCGGAACATATTTTAGAGCGAGTAATTGAAAAGGCGAGAAAAATACTTCCACCAAAGGATAAGTTGCAGTCGATGATTGATTTTGTATTGCATGTAAAAAATATATATTCCACCAAGGAGGTCTGCGAAATGAATGACTATATTGATAACCCTAAGTTAGTAAAGGAACTAGTTTGCAGACTGTCTAGCCAATATAAATTAAGGTGTGCTACGCACCCAAAAAACAATAAGTTACCAATAATGAAAACATTTAGTGATTGGATTTTTCAAATTAATTATATTAATATACACCACAATTAAAAATACTATTATAAATGCACATACTAAAAAACGACAAAAATGAAATGTGTAATAGTGAGCATAAAGTAGCAGTTTCCGAAGAATTCAAAAAGTTTTCCTTGGATAGAAAGTGGGATATAGTAAAGAAAAACAATTTGTCGTTGTTTGAATGACACTCTGTTATTGACAGTGATTACTATAAGACGTATTATTAACAAGTGCAGTGGCAGAGCGTGTGATTTTTTTTAACATTTAGTAAAGAGTAACAAATAAAAATACTTTAAAAACAACGGCATTATTTGTCACACAAACAATTTATACAGAAAAACAAATTCTAAAAACAATAATAAGCTTTGTTGTTACACTGTATAGTAGCACAGTATTATTTTGAATATTAACTATACCTACTTAAAACAAAAATAATTAAACAATAACACGTTAAGACGAATTCTTTTCTATACAAACAATTAAGTATTGAATACAAAACACAAAATATTAAAAACAATAACGAGTTTAGAAATAAATAAGCACAAATCATAAACATAAACACTGATAATGACGTTGATGAAGAAAAGGCATTTTACAACTGGTAAATAATACCAAATTTTTCTAAACGTGCTGAAAGCAGATCTCCAATTGGAAATATGGCAAAGAAACGACACAACACTGATGACAACCCAGGTACCTATAATGCAAATCGTTTTAAAATTCTGGAAGCAGAGAATAGCATAGGTAAAAAAGTCAAGAAATAACTGACTACATCAAATTACCACAAATTTTTTACCAATTGTTAACAATATTGTAAATATGATAAGCAATATATGTTCTATTATTCCTAGCAAAGATTTTAGTTATAAATCATAGAGGAATGACGAAATAAAAGTTATACATAAATAGCATAGATTCATATAGAAAACTAGCTAAGTATTTTGATAGAAGAGAAATAAGTTATGATACAGATCAAGCTCGTAAAGGGCTAGCTTACAGAGTTGTTATTACAGATCTTCACCACACAACACCCCCAGAAGACATTAAAGCTGCACTTATAGCTCAAGGTCACGATTAGCTCGTAAAGGGCTAGCTTACAGAGTTGTTATTACAGATCTTCACCACACAACACCCCCAGAAGACATTAAAGCTGCACTTATAGCTCAAGGCCACGATGTTAGAAACGTTTGTAATGTTAGAAGTAGTGTTACAAAGGAACCCCTTGCAATGTTTTATGTTGATCTTGATCCAAAAATTAATAACAAAGAAATTTATGAAATTCGCTGCATAAATAATGATGTACTTACAGTTGAACCCCCTAAGAATGTCAATGACATTGTTCAATGTCATCGTTGCCAACAATTTGGACATACTCAAGCCTATTGCAGAAAACCTTTCTATTGCGTAAAGTGTGCTCTTGAACATCCCACGGCTGAATGTATTGTGAATAAATCTAATCCACCTTGCTGTATTCACTGTTTACAAAACTATACTGCAAACTACAAACTTGTACAGAAAAAATCAAGATTGAACGATAAACCGTTTCATCAATCAACAAATTTTTCATTTTCTTCTCGGCCACAAAATATAGTGATGAAAATTCAAATTACAAATTTTGAAAGGTCAAAGTACTAATCAAAGTGTATATGGACGTCTTGAGAAATTAATGACTAAACAAATAGAGTTAACGAATTACTTAACATGATGTCAGTTCTGGTTACTAAATTATGCAATTAGATATTAGAATAATGGTATGGAACGCAAATGGGGTTTCCAGTCATACACAGGAAACTGAAATGTTTTTAAATACTCATTTCGTTGACATTTTCTTGAAACGCATTTTTCTTCTAGAACTTATTTTCCATATTAGAGATTATGGTACGATAGCAGCAAATCATTCAGACAATAGAGCACATCCTGGTTTTACCATTTTAAGAAAATCAACAATTAAGTACAAAATTCTTCCTACAATTTGCCACAACTACCTACAAGCTGCTGGAGTTAAAGTTAGTACGAACTGTGGAGATGTCTCTGTAGTTGCCATTTATTCTCCCCCTAGACATTTTATTTCATGTCAGTAGTATGCATTTTCTTTTTTCCCTAAAGGCCGGGAGCTATACAAATGTATTCTTAAACGACATTACAATACTTTTTCTTCTGGTAGACCAACCTACTGGCCTTCTCATCCGAACAAAATACCAGATTTACTAGACTTTTTTGTTTACGCTGGAATACCAAGTAACTGTCTCCACATACAAGATAGTGATAATATTACCTCTAATCACTCTCTTATCCTAGTAACTTATAATTCCACTGTTCACAAGATTTCAAAGTAAAGGTTATATCAAATAGGATTGACATAAATTAGTTTACATATTGGATACATAAAAATATAAAATTAAATCTTTCAATAAATAATGGTAAAGAGTTAGATAAAGCTGTCGAAAAGTTTACGAACCAAATGTTACAAAAACACATAATTTTCCAACTGCAAATTATATATCTGTTGGAATTAGAAACCTAATTCGTTATAAAAGGAGAATCCGAAAAATTTAGCGATTAAGTAGAAACCCAATTGATAAGCGAAATTTTAACCGTTTATGTACGCAGCTTAAACAAAAGTTTAAAAAATTTTAAAATGAAGAAACAGGGCAATCTTTTATATCTTTTGAAGTTAACAAACATGATAATTATCTTTGGAATGTCACAAAATATCTTAAAAGGCCTACACAACGTAACATTTCTATAAGAGATTTAGAAATGTTGGTGGAGATCAAATCAAAAGAAAGCCGAAGCGTTTTGTTAACATTTGAAAAATAGTTTTCAACCTAATTCTCAAACTCACTTTTTCAGTGATGTTAAAATACTGGAATTTTTATGTGTTCCATGCCAAATCAGTCTTTCTATCTATCATTATACTCCAAGTGAAGTTAAAGCTTGGGAATAATAAGACTCCAGGATACGATAAAATAGACTCCAAATTAATCAAAATCTTATCTGAAGGAAGTGTTATATTTTTAACTTTATTATATAATTCAATCTTACGATTACAACATTTTCCGACTCAATGGAAGTGTGCTGAAATCATTATGATTCTGAAACCTAATAAAAATTTCATCATATAGACCAATCAGTTTGATGTCAAGCTTTTCAAAATATTTGAAAAATTGTTTTTGCATAGCAGCGAGTTCGTTAATAATCTACAGGATGGACATTCCCAAGATCAGAAGTCATAAGTCCTAGGTTTTGCGGATATATTGGGACCCTAATAAGTACTCATTTTTCTATATTTTTAAATTTGCCTGACTTCGTCGTGTAGTATGTACTAAAGAAATTACTCCTATAAAAGGAGAACTACTTCAGATACTGCTTTAAAAATTCTTCTACAAGAAGTCTGCCGATATGGTATTGATTGGGATGAGGAGCTTTTTGACTTTCTATTACCGAAATAGACAAAAGAGAAAACGGCTCCTACCTCGATGCTGTTCTCGATACATTAACGAAGCGACGCATATAGAACTGTATACATTTACTGATGCTGGTGAAGACACTTATGCAGCAGTTTCTTATATTTGGATTGTGTACCATGGAAACTATGATGTTACTATCGCTGCATGCAAGTCGAAAGTGGCTCCATTAAATCCGATTTTCTTACCAAGACTGGAGCTACAAGCTGCTGTTGTGTGCGTTAGGCTAGCTAAAAAGGTAGCAAATATTGCACATATAAATTTCATCGCAAAGTATTTTTGGACCGATTATAAAACCGTACTACGGTGGCTAGAAATAGATCCCAAAAGGTTCCAACTATTTGTTATGCATCGTGTTGTCGAAATATTAGACACAACGGACGTAACGCAATGGCGATGGAAAGTGTCCTTATGGTTTTCTGGTCCTAAATTTCTTCAAGAAGATATTGCAAAATTTGTCTTTTCCAACTGAAAATGACTTTACCGAGGAAGTTGCCCACAGAAGTGCTACAACATGCAAGGTTCTTATTGTATCGAAAAGCACAGCACAGTGAATTCCATGAAGAAAGATATTATTTAAAAGTGGGTAAGAGTTTTGAAAAAACATTTAAACTAATATCCTTATATGGATTCCTAGATGACAAAGGCGCATTAAGAGCTACAGGTCGTGTATCGCTCCTAAATTATGAAGATCACCATGTGATGTTTCTAATAGTTCGCTATGAACATGAAAGATTTCATCATATGTCACATTAGATATTAAAAGTTAATATTACATACCTAAGCTACGAGTACTTTATAAAACCTTAAGGAAAAAATGTAAATGGCGCACCAGTTATGTCACAAATGTCTTCACTACTACCAGCTCGGTTAGCAAGTTTCCAAAGACCGTTTACATATGTGGGAATAGATTACTTTGGACCACTTTAAGCTGATGGGGTGTTTCATTTACTTTACAAGCCTAACTGTAAGAGCTGTTTATCTCGAAACGCACAGTCTCGATACTAGTTCCTGTGTTATGTGCTCTAAAAATTTTATAGCTCGAAGAGGAACCCCACGAGAAAAATATACACCGATTATGACACAAATTGATCATACTGATTCTCAAATTTTTACTGAGGTCTCAAAACCATTTGAAAGCATTGAAAGCCTGGAAAAGACTTGTACGTTCGGTAGAAAAAGCGTTATATCATATATGTCCTCACATGAATTTTACTGATGAAACCCAAATGTGCTCTAGCTAAAGTAGAGTTTGTATTGTATATTGCTTCTAAACGCAATGAAAGACCGTTCACTTTGAGCTCCACTATAACATTAACTGTATTATAAAAAACTTTCTTATTTTATACAATATTATAATCTTCATATATATAAAAACTAATATTACAATATTCAATATTCATATATTAACATTAATTGCTTACGTATCTTTATAAGTAATATTTCTTAATAACCTAAATAGAAATGTACATTAACTGATATAAATTTGAAATTAATATTGTTTTAATAAATTATTCTTATTATTGCCCAATAGTGATTATTTCGCACTATTGGCCAATAACAGAAATATATTTATGCCAAGAATGTGCTTTGTTTACACAAGTGTTTCTAAGTTTTATTTTTCTTTCCTTCCTAACTATATAAAGTGCGTAGCACCCTACAAGGTTATTAATTCACGACCACTTACTTTGTGTCACTGGAATCGTGCGACACTTAGCCCAAACCATTTGTTATTGGGCTCTTCAAGTAGCCTCAAGCCCATTAACTACAAAGAAGTTGATTTACAACAGCGATGGAACCAAACTAAGCTATTTACAGATAAGTTTTGACATCGCTGGATAAAATATGCACCAACATTTATCAGAAGAGGAAAATGGCATGAAAAAACAATTCCAATACGAGTCGGTGATAACGTCATCATAATTGATGATCTCCTTCCGAGACATTGTTGGCCAAAAGGCAAAATAATTGATGCAATCATAGCAAAGGATGGTCAGGCACGTCTGGTGAAGGTTCAAACTAAAAATGTTACTTTCCAACAACTAACAGTGAAGATAGCAAGACTAGACGTCGCCAACGACGAAAAGGTAAATTCGTCTATGGAGTCATCTACGAGGAGGAGAAGGTTGTCGCCGACATCCAAATCCATGCAAATATTTTATTTTTATTTAGTTTATTTCATAAATCATTCCGCTATTAAATATTGGTCAAATATTAATAACGTAATACTTCCCATCAAAAGTCTTAAATATGCAAAATCTTAAAATAGCTAACTGTAATTATATTTTGTATTATACACATTATTTTCTTCTTGAAATATGTAAAAGAGAACTTCTTATTATTAATTATAACGGTATCTATTTATATATCACATAAACATCTAAAGCTACCAGTTATCAATTAGAAAATTTATTTTTTAGTCCGTTAAAGGCAAGTTTACAAAATTTTTTTAAAGCTCTCAGGCTAAAAATTTATAAATTATTAGATTAATGCACCAGGAGTACTCTAAAAAGATTTGTATATTACTTAAAGCCGGCCCTTTTGTATCATTCCGTAACAAAAATGTTTTTATCTATTAATAATATAAAAAATTTTACTCAACATTTCTCATAGTACAATTCTTATTTTCTCACCAAACAATCACAGTTTGACAAGTTGTTACTTTTCAAATACTCGTTAACTCGCTTCTAAAAAGCTTTGAAAAATCTGCGAAAATACGTCTCATGTTCATATAGAATTTGTAGTATTCTCGCAGTTTTTTAACTTTAAATAAAGTCTGAAGACTTCTGAAAATTTATCTTCTAACTTTGCTGACGAAAACCTCAGACCATTTCACATTAGATTCACTTTTCCCAGAGAGATGTTAGGGTGTTTTTTAAATAATGCTTATTTTACTTTCTGGTCGCCGTAGTCTACAAGGTCATTAGACGTGAGGTCAGGGTTCAAAACCCAAGGCAAGACATCTCAAACAAAATGAAATATGAAAAATATTTCTTTGGTGACTTTCTCTCAGCAGTCTTTTGACAAAAACTCTGAGAGTAAATGAAATTATCTTTAAAATTGTTTCAAAAATCTGTCGTTCGGAGTCGACTTTAAAATGTGGGTCCCACTCATAAATAAAATTAACACACACAATATAATTGGTGTGAGAAGCTGGGTCGTAATCCTGACTGAAGGCTTGCATTGCAAAATTATGTATTTTACTTTCTTTGCTAGGTTGTGCAAATACTTTTTTTCTTCCACTTTCCCCTTTCTTTTCTTTCAATTCTTATAAAGCCCTTTTTATTTTTATTAATGACCAGTGCACCAGTTCTTCACTAAATACCTTCAAATTTAACTATTATTTGTTGTAGACGAAGAAGAATTTTATTGAAAATTTCTATTATTCCCTTACATAGTTCTTTCACTTAAAAAAGATAATATTGCAATTTAAATAAAATTACATTCCTGTTTACTGAGACAGATGATTGCCAAAAACAAAGTTGACGGTAAAAGGTACAATTCTAGTCGTATGGTCAAATGTTTTCGTTAGTTAAAAAACTGAACTTTTACGCTCCCCCTAAAAACTTGTTGTAAACCTGACATGAGAAGTGACCATTAAAACAGAAGTGTTCTAGAGTTCTAGCTACCGCCTATCGACGATCTTTATATTATTTGGATCATCAATTTGAATTTTGTTAAATCAATAAAACGAGTTAATGTACTTTTCAGAGAGTAGGACCAAAACACATCTAATTATGTGCAGAGCTAATGAAGAAATAAATATACATATATATCATATATACATAGCTAGAGCCACTTGTATAATGTTTTAGATTTTCAGAAATTTTATAAGAAATATAATATAAAATACAAATCAGCGAAATGAAATTTAAATAACGTTTCATTTATTTATAGTAATTCATGCCCATATATTTGCAGATATACCGCATGGATATAACACGCAATGTTTGCGTTAGAGAAGTTTCCTCAGAAGCTGGTGCTTCATCTTTCTTACCTGGTGAAACAGAATTTAATACAGGCGTATACTTAACACATACTCCAGCTGCAGATACAGAATTAATTGCCTCTAATGACGTTAGCAATACTCGCGGTTATCAAACGTCAGTTAAGAACAATGATCTCAGTAATTTAGGAATAAGTAAACATCGCAATAGTCTACCGAATGTAGCATTACCAAATCTTTTAAATGGTGGTGGCGATTGCGTTGGAGAGATTGACAAAAGTGTTGAGAATTGTGAAAACAAGAAGGATGATTTGCGGGGAAATATTAATGAGGAAGATCAGAAATGTTTTACTTCTAATGTCCAGCCTTCGACCTCAATTCAAAATGATGCGAAATTAAATGAAGACACGCAATTAAATCAGCTTGAAAATGATGGATACGAATCCACCCAACAACATGGATGTTGCATAAGTGGCCGTCTTCAAATACGCGTAATAGCTAACGGTATGTTATTATTAAAAAATGTTGCCATTAGGTCTATCGGAAAAAAGTAACATTTCATAAATTAAATAAATTTTAATTAATAAGGAAAAAGTCTTTAATCGGAGCTTATTTCAATTTTATTTAATAATTTTCAAAATAATGGTAGATTAACTCTAATACAAATAATTATTTTATATATTTATTAATTACAATTACAAATTACATTCAATTATCATTGACCTTTACGTCGATGTAGTGTAACAGAAATGTAATATGTTTAGCTGGATATGTAGTATAAGTAATATATATAATACTCTTATTTTATTTAAAAGTCTTAGAGTGGCAGGCGGCTCTATCTTATGTCAAAGTCAATTGCCGAAGTTTTGAGAATTAAAAGAGTTTGAATTGATTCTTATTTTTATTTCAAATATCTGCGGCTTATATACTATTCTTATTCTATATTTCTTATAATAGTCTCAAACTATTACATTACAACCCTTCAGTCAGGATTACTGCCGAGCTTCTCACACTACTTTATGTGTGTGTGTTAATTTTATACATGAATGGCGGCATTAAAGTCGACTCCGAACGACAGATCTTTGAGAAACTTTTCATGGCAATTTTATTTACTCTCAGAGTTTTTGCCAGAAATCTGCTGAGAGGAAGCCGCCGAAGAAATATTTTTTTTCATATTTCGTTTTAGATGTCTGACCGGGGATTCGAACCCTGGCCTTTCGTCTAATAAGCCAACACACTACCTACTAGACTAAAGCGACTATCTCAAACTATTTCCGCTACTAATTCAATGTTTTCTGTTTTTCTTTTCCCCTAATCTATTATTTGTTAATAGTTCAGTGACTCACAATTATATCAATGGTAAAATCAAATTCATGTGTAATACATTTCTAGTGACCCATATTAATCCACACAAGTCACTTGAAATTGCATACTCTGCATATTACGATTTTATTTTTGTGAAGTCACTTAGACTCTAAATTACTCTAAATTATGTTTATATTTATTTTTGTTTATTTTTATTTTTAATTCTACATATGGGTGAATACATACATGAGTACATTACACCCCTACTGTTTACACGAGTGAACAAATTTGCTCAACCCTAACCGTGCCTTCCAATATCAATTACACATATAATGATAACAACATCACCAACACACATTACAATATACACATGCATAGATCAACATATACATTAACTTTCACAATATACACATCTACATACATTCATCAACACCTTCAACATAATTGTAAAAGGCCTTGTTGATCAGTTGACTATCGATCACCAAACGAGGAAAACCCAACCCAATAGTCCCTAAGCGTGTGCGAAAAGTTATTTTAATCAGAACATTAAATTCAAATTGCATACATATACATACATAACAAAAAAGGAATTGTGAACAAGCATATACTTTTACTTTTGTGAACTTAAAATTTAAACATAAAATCAAATTGTGAACGAAACATATATTGTGAAACAAACATATATAACTACGTTTTATAACGTTTCAAATAAACAAACAAAACTACATATATATGCAATTAGAAGTTTTGTGTAATTTCCACTATTTATATACCCTACCCCCTTTTACTTACTTCCTTACTTTCTAAATTGGCCATAACAACCCGGTTAACGGATTTCGGCCTGCCGCAACACATCCTTCCAGGCGCCTCTGCTTCTTGCGCGCCTACGCCAGTTGGTCACACCAATCGATGACAGAGCTTCCTCGATTTGGTCCTTCCAACTCAAACAAGGTCGCCCTCTTCACCAACATCCGCAGATCCCCGCAACAAATACCCGTCTCGCCGGAGCATCCTCCTCCATTCGAACGACATGGCCGAGCCAGCGCAGCCGCTGGATATTAATACGCTGCACAACGTCCATGTCGTTGAGGAGCTCATACAGCTCACTGTTGTATCGGATGCGGAAATCTTCGCCAATTCACACTGGACCGAAGATCTTACGTAGAACTTTTCTCTTGAATACTCTCAAGGCTGCTGCATCGGTGATTAATAAGGTCCATGCATCTGCGCCATAAAGAAGCACGGGTAGGATGAGCGTCTCGTAGAGTATTAATTTCATCGCACGAAAGAGGTCTATGTTACTCAATTGCTTATTGAGACCATAGTAGCACCTGTTGGCAAGAGTGATCCTGCGCTTGATCTCCAGACTGACATCATTTTTGGTGGTAACGGCGGAGCCAAGATAGATGAATTCCTTGACTACATCAAAAGTATAGTTATTGGCTGTAATCTGAGAATCAGTACGCCGCACTTCTCTACTTGTCGATAACATATACTTTGTTTTGCCCTCATTTACTGCCAGACCCATCTTCACAGACTCCCTTTCAATAGCGCTAAAGGCAGCAGTAACATCTCGCTTGGTACGCCCTATGTTGTCAATGTCGTCAGCGTACGCAAGTAACTGGGCACTTTTATGGAAGAAACCATCTGAAACCTCGCACGGTATCAAAAGGTTCGGAGAGGTCCATTCCTACCTTGACGGAGCTGCAGGAATTGCTCAACGTCATTCTGCATAGCCTTATCAGCTTCGCAGGTATACCGAGCTCAGAAATTGCGGCAAAAACACGATCCCTTATGGGGCTATCAAAGGCTGCCTTATAGTCGACAAAAAGATGATGTGTGTCAACTTGCTTTTCGTGGGTCTTTTCCAGGATTTGGGGTAGTGTGAAGATCTGGTCGATGGTGGACTTGCCAGGCCTGAAGCCGCACTGATAAGGTCCAATCAGTGTTTTGACGAGTGGCTTCAGTCGTTCACACAATACGCCTGTAAGAACCTTATATGCGGTAGGGAGAAGGCCTATACCCCTGTAGTTGGCGCATAACGTAGGGTCTCCCCTACACTGAGTGTCTCCAGAGGACACTGAGGTTCCAATCGTTGGGCATACTTTCCTCTAGCCATATTTTGTAAATAAGCTGGTGCATGCGCCCTACCAACTCATTACAATCGGTCTTAAACAATTCAGCGGGGAGGCCATCAGGACCTGCCGCTTTACTGTTTTTTAGTCGCATAATAGTGACTTTTACCTCTTCATGGCTAGGCGGCGGAATATCCACGCCGTCATCGTCGTTTGAGTACAGAACATCATCTCTAAAGGCGGTATTGGTATCGTCATCGCCTTGTAGCAGAGTAGAGAAGTGTTTCCTCCACAACCTCAACACCCCCTGCGGATCTGTAACCAGGTTTCCATTCTCAGCCTTGCAGGAGGACGCTCCGGGTTTATAACCATCGGTTAGACGCTTAAACTTTTGATAAAACTTTCGAGCGTCATTCCTACATCTGTACATGTCGGCTTCCTCACGCTCACGCCTTTCCTCTTCTTCTTGCGTCTGAAAAGGCGTCTCTCCTCCCTTCTCCTCTCTCTATAGTTCTCGACAATGGCTCGCGTTTTCTTGTATGCGGCGTTTTTCGCTGCAGCTGCCTCGCGACACTCCTCATCGTACCATTGATTTCGTTGGGGTGGGCGTTCGAAACCAAGGACTGTTTCCGCAGTAGTGCGCAAGGAGTGGGAGATGTTGGCCCACAGTCCACCAATGTCGCTGAGATTAGATAGGGAACGACGGAGCTTATCTGAGAGTTGAGCGGAGAACGCTTCAGCTGTCCTTTGTGATCGCAGCTTAACGTCCAGCTTTCGCAGTGTACTAGAGCGCGCAGACGTCGAGGAGCTAATGCGCACTCGGAACTTGGCTGCGACAAGGCAGTGGTCCGAGTCGATGTTTGGACCTCTAAATGTGCGCACGTCTAGTATACTGGAAACGTGCCTTCCGTCAATCACAACATGATCAATTTGGTTGGATGTTGATCGATCAGGGGACATCCAAGTGGCTTTGTGGATGTCGAGATGCTGAAACCTGGTGCTGCATACTACCATGTCACGCGCTGCGGCGAAATCGATCAGCCTCATACCATTGGGGGTAGTGTTCGCGTGGAGACTGAACTGTTCGACAGTGGGCCAAAGATACCTTCCCGCCCGACCTTCGCATTAAAATCTCCGAGGACGATTTTGGCGTCATGGGCCGGGCACTTATCATAACGTCCTCGAGTTTAGCGTAGAAGGCATCCTTAACCACATCGTCCTTTTCTTCCGTCGGGGCGTGAGAACAAATTAGGTTGATGTTGTAGAATTTTGCCCTGATGCGGATTGTGGCTATTCTTTCGTTCACAGTTGTGAACCCAGAGACAAGATGGCGAAGTCTCTTACTAACCACGAATCCGCATCCGAATTCGTGCTTATCAACAAGGCAGCTGTAATACACATCGCAGGATGTCCGTCTTTCATTTCATGAGGGCGTCCGCCAACTGGGCGGAAGCGCCTACCCTGTGAAGGGTGCGGACGTTCCACGTACCTATTCTTAAATCGTAGTCATTTAAACGTTTGCCGTGGTCGTCAGCTTTTAGGGGGATCCTTTTATAGGCTTGTATTTTGGTATTCACTGGACTAAAACTTTTACGTGGTGGGTTCCAAGCCCTACGCACAACCCAAATTTAACGTCCAGGGGATTGGACTTCGCTGCACGCATTAGTTAACATCTAGCGGGTGCTAGAATGTCATCCAGGAGGGGCCACGAGGAGGCTGCGTGTCAACTTGAATACAGCAAGACAAGGATCGTCCTAGTGGTCGCCACGTTGACCACAGTCAGAAACTTTACCTTGTTTGCATGCAATCCATCCCGCCCCTACCCCCTTTTACGCTAATAATAACCCTCCCCCTATAACCCGTATGTTCATGGTGCTTCAAAGAAAAAGAAGAGACAGTGACTTAAATAATACAGTCCACAAAAAACCCCATAACCCCCTAATGTAGTGTAAATTTTACCCCACCCTAAAATATACATATAACCCCATAACACCCTATTTTTTTTTTTTTGAAATCAAAAAAAAGAAAGGAAATAAATCTTAAACACTTAAAGTGCAGTGCATTATATATCAGTACAAAAGTGATATAAATAAACAAATTAAAATAAACACACATGCGCTAACAAAAACAGTGTAAAATATTAATCACCCTAAACATAAAACATACGAAAATATCCTACAAACAAAAATTAGAACTCGATAGTCAACAAGGTGCGCAAAATAATCAAATAAATAAATCAAAAAGCACAAACTAACAAGTAGCTCAAATAATAATCACAAAAAATCACATAAAATAAAAAGTGCATTAACAAAAACAGCAAAAAATAGAAACATATTAAAATCAAAAATAATAATACATTACATATTTAAAATCATCACATATTAAAATTACAAAAATAAATTCAAAATACATAGAACTGTAAAAATAAAAGTTCAAAACAAATCAATCAAAAAGAAAACGTAAAAGTTCATAAAGGTTCACAAAAAATAGAAACAAATACATATTACATAGAAAAAAAAACAAATTTTCAAAAGAATATATAAACAAAATCAGAAGTGAAGAACACAAAAAAAAAAATAAAAAGTTCAACACAGTTCACAAAAAGTACCAACAAAATACATATAGTGACAAAAATTAAGAAATTAAAAAATATAAAGTGCACTAACAATTACATTCCAGTACACTAACAATAACAATTGCAATATATGTGACTACTAACAAATTAACAGTATTAACATTACACACAAACACAACACAACATTACAAAAAGAGGAATTGAAAATAAATTAGTTTCTACCCTACCCTCAGCAGACAAGGTAAGTTGAAAATTTTGAATTTACATTTTTTTATAACTTTGTTATATTTTTTAACGCGAAAATTTAAAACGTGCGAAAACTTGCAATAGGAAATATTATAGGGCAATTCACAATCTTGGGCAAATGGTCTGGCATCATGGCATTTGCAAATGTTGGGTATTTTTTTTTACCATACACTAACAAAATCTACACAAATACCCTTGCCACGGTGTGGCAAATATTCCACACTAAAAACCATAGTTTATATTTGCCAAACTTAAGCAAATGAACAGCTGATCGTAAAAATAAAAACATTGAAAAATAAAGATGCTACAAAATGGAAACGTTCAACAAACAAAAACGAATTAAACGTGAAAAGCCAAACAGAAAATGGACAGAGGACGAAATCAAGACTATATTGTTTGCTCTTTTAAGCTTCCCTTCGGATTATTTTTATATTTTTTATTAGTTTAAACTGCACCTTTTTGAAATAAAGTAAAAGTTTTTTTTTGATAATCGGTTGTGTGTTGAGTAGTTTGCAATAAGTGTTGCAAAGTTATACAAAAAAACCGCTCACAATTAACGGCAAATATTTACAATGGTATAAATTTACCATCAAATGCCCAAGATTGTGAATTGCGCTTATCTCTTAATCCCATTCTTCTTAGATAATATTTCCAAAATATTGTAAGTAACTGATATTGCCGTTCACTTTTTGTAGTGTCATAAAAACACAAAGATAATCCAATAGGCATTTTTTTCTGCTAATTAGATTTATTTTAAAATTGAAGTAATTTTTTTAAACCAAATTCACCCAAGGTAAATCAATTTGCTATCGAAGTTTACTAACATTTTATTCAATCCTCTGCGTATTAAATTTTAAAATAAATATGTTGGAATTAGAAACTAGCCACCGATATTATGCATTATATCCAACAGGATTTAAGTGCTTTTGAGGAAGACTACAAATCTAGTCCAGAGAATTCTCAATCACTACCCGCATTGAGATTCATGAAGCGTGAATGGGAAGAGTTGTGGTCGAATATTGATGGAAAATGCAAACAAATCCAAGAATCACAACAACTCAAGGACCCTGAAGTATAAAATTCAATTAATTTTAATGGCCTCTCCAGGAATGTGAGATCTGCCAAGTCTTCAAGTCCTGGGCCTCGTTCAGAGACTTATTCAAGGCCATTTATGGCAACAATACCCGCCTAAGTGGGGTAGAAAAACTAAAGAAATAGTCGACAACACACCCGTCACTAATGAAGGTTTTCTTATTGCTTGGACCCAACTGGTAAATCAATATGAAAGTAGAAGGATGCAAATTAATGCACAAATTAAAACCCTTCTCAGAAAAATAAACTGCTGTATTGCAAACTTGAACACATTAGAGATAGATACGGACAATTGGGATCCTATCATTATATATCTCTGTTTGACAAAATTACCCAAGGAAACACGAAGAGAATTTGAGAAAACCCTACAAGATTGTGCTGAAATGCCTTCCTGGACTGATGTGTTAACAAATACATTCAAGGAACTTACTCTGTCAATGATTTCCGGAAAGTAACCTAACCCTAACCAAACACCTAATCAAAAACCAAAATCCTCCAGGACATCAGGAATCAAATTGACAGAAGGGTGAAAATGTTCCACAATGTAACATACAGCAATGGAAAGGATACCAGATCCACAAACAAAATTCAATCCCAAAGCAAACTCTCGAATTCACCCAAACTCACACAAATACCATAATCACCAAAAAACCCAGGAAAAACTCGATAGTTCAATATGCAAACTGTGCAAAAATAACCACCCTTTAAGGGAATGCTCATCATTTACTTCCTGGTAAATAAAAGCATTGAATTCGTAAAAAGAATTCTATATGTTACAATTGTCTGGACATTAGCCATATGGTATCAGAATGTCCCAGTACATTTACATTCAGATACTGTGGCGGCAGACATAATACCCCTATTACATAAACCCAACCCAAACACTAACCCTCAAAATGACGATAAACCTCTCTACGTCAAATGCTAGTACAGTCTTTCTCTACCCAAACACAATCAAGCAAAACCAATTCAGATTGATTAGATGACAGAGCTAAGTTATTAGGCACAGCTGCTTTGAATATTATAATACACGGTGAAAAATTCAGTGCTAGAGTGCATACTGACCCAGCTTCAGATTGTTCATTCATTTCCGAAAAGCTTAGGCGCAAATTATACTTACCCACCCTACCCATAGTCGCTGAAATCTCAGGTTTAAATGAGGTTGTTTCAGCACGTTCGAAGAAGATGTGTGATATACATTTTGGTTCAATTGTGGTCAAAACACTCACCCGAAATTTACCCACCCAAAATTTAAACAAAATTTTAGCTGATCCTAAATTTTATGAAAGCCGCCCAGTTGACATTATAATTGGCAGCGATTTTTACCCACAAATTATCAGAGCTGGTGTTAAGAAAGATATTCTTGGCACATTTATAGCTCAAGAAACTGAGTTTGGTTGGATTTTAACCGAACCAGTAAAAGGTTCTCGCCCTACCCGAAGAATCGTTTCGTACTACAGTTCTGTCAAACTTGAAAAATTTTTGACCAAATTTTGGAAAATTGAAGAAATTACACAAGAACCCATTCAACCTGAGGATGATTGTACTTGTGAGAAAATTTACACGACAACTACCCGTCGTTTACCCAATGGAAGTTATCAAGTAACCCTTCCATTTTGCCAGTTAGGAGACTCTCGCCACTAATTTTGAGTTAGGAGGCTCTATTCATATTGCAATGGTTCAATACTTAAGAAATGAGAAGAATTTACTAAAGAAACTCGAGTTAAAACTTGAATACGGCAACGCGCTACAAGAATATATTGACTTAGGTCATATGAAACCAATAATTTATAACCGTACCACGTTGTTAAACCCGATCGTGTTACGTTTGTTTGGGTTGTTTTTAATACATCGAGCAAACCTTCGAACGGCAACAGCTTGAATGATACCCTACACATTGGTTGAACTCTACAACAAGATTTAGTTGTTTCAATCTTGAGATAGCGCTTTTATAAAATTGTTTTTAATGCCGACATTGCTAAGATGTATGCGAAAATTCAAAGCCGACCCACGCACCTTATCAGAAATTTTTTCCCGTAAATGCGTCATCGAATCCATTCAAAATTACGAACTGCAAACAGTCACTGTAAACTGTGTTAACTGTGCCCCTTATTTAGCTATCAGAACCCTACTCAGATTAGCTAAAGACATTCAAGACACCCACCCAATTGCATCTTAAATTTTGAGAACAGTTTTGTACAACGATGATGTGCTAGATGCTCACCCTGTTCGAGAAACCCAAAATCAGTTGATCACTGCTCTTGCAACTGCTGGTTTTCCTCTACGATATTCGACATCAAATACCTAGGAAATATCGGATAATTTACTCAGGAATCATCAACTCAATGCAGCCTTACTCACCCTTCCGGAATCGGAAAACCCTAGAGCTCTAGGCATTCGGTGGAATCCAAAGAGAGACAACCTTTTCTTTGAGGCTCCCAAGATAGACAGAAAACCAGCCTACCCTAAGCGTGCTATCTGACATCGCTAAACTTTTTGACCCAGCTGGTTGGCTATCACCAATTATTATATCCGCCAAAATAGTGATGCTGCAAATCTGCCAGAATAATACAGCTTGGGATGAATGTCTTAACCCCCTCACCCTTATTAAATGGAACAAGTTTCTGCAGTTTTATAATAATGACAAAATTCGGGTTCATGGATGGATACATTTTTCACCTTCAGCACGAATTGTGTTTCATGACTTTTTAGATGCTTCTGAAAAGACATACTCTGCGAATTTATGCGCACAAATTATACCCATAAACGAACCTATGTTCGTAACCCTACTCTTCGCTAAGACGATAGTTGCACCTATTGAAATCATGTCGCCAAAATTAGAGCTTTATGGTGGAGTGTTGTTGGCAAAAATGACACACAATTTGATTACCCAGCAAAGGCTATCCCAACACCCAATGCATTTCTGACGGACTCATCCATAGTTTTGGCATGGCTCAACAAAACCCCAACCACTTGCAACATCTTTCTGCCAGACTGCGTGTCTCCAACTTCCGATGCAGAAGAAACCAAGAACTGGACAAATGTGAACTCTTATGACAACTCAGTTGTTGTTGTCAGTTGTGGTTGCAAGACGGACTGAAGGATGATGAGTTATGGAATGACCCAACCTGGTTGAAGGAAGATCCGTCAAAGTAGCCAACAACACATCTACCCTCCAAAACTCAAGCTGAAGCTGAAACTGTAGGCCCAAAATCATCTATGAACTTTATTCACCCTACCCAAGACATTTTGGAAATATTTTCTAAATGGTCCAAAGCTCTTAGAATATTGTCAGATGTCTATCGATTTTGTGATCACGCATCATTTACTCGAAGAGATAAATTTCAAAATGACAGCCTAGTTCTGGACCGAAAAAACCCACAATCTATTGACGAAAGGCTCAAGAGATTATTAACCCACCCGAGTATTAAACTTGATGCGTATGGGATCAAAACTACCCGTGATGGACTAATAGTTCTTTTTCGGAAAAAATATTTCAATGAGGAATATGATGGTCTGAATAGATCAAATTTACTCACCTTTACACCCTTAATAATCACCCACTACTCACTCAAACACTCATTACTTACCCCAATTCATACCCAGAACACCAAAAACTATTATTACTCACTCAAAGATTCAATTCAGCTCCTATCCGACGGAGAGTTATGTCCAATTTAGGGGTCGAAACTGATGTTTGAAACCATGGGAGGACCCCGACATCCTGAGTGAAACATTTAATACTCAAACCCATTTATTTTGAACAACTAAAAGTTATTTGTTTTCATTCACAGGTTGCCGGCTCGGGAAGATGTTTACACGAGTGAACAAATTTACTCAACCCTAACCCTGCCTTCCAATATCCTTTACACATATAATGATAACAACATCACCAACACACATCAACATATACGTATGCATATATCAACATAACATTAACAATTATCACATATACACATATTCATCACACTTTCAACATAACTAAAAAATCCTTATTGATCAGTTGATTATCGATCACCAAACGAGCAAAACCCAACCCAATAATCCCTACGCGTGTGCGAAAAGTTGACTGTCGTTCGTCGAACAACACTAAACAAAATCAACCCATAATCCCTACGAGAGTGCGTTGTAGAAAATATTACAAAAACATAAAAATAATCAAATATAACATATTGTATTTGTGAATTTCTTATTTAAACATTAAATTAAGTTGTGAATTAAAATGCTTACAATACTACTTATTGTTACGAACACATATAAATACACTTTTTAAATGTTTTTAAAATACATATATACAAAAAAAACTTAACTAATATTTCTTATTAACACTTAGCCAACCGCATATGCGTATTAAAAGGTTTGCGTGTTCTTATATCTATATACTCTACCCCCTCTCACCATAATATTAAGCCTCACCCTATAACCCTACAACCCGTATATTCACCTACCGTTCAAAAGAAAAAAATATTATAAGTATGTATATTTTTTTTTTTTGTAGAAAAGTATTGAATTACAATATTTAAAAATTTAAAGAGTTCTACTTTTACAGATCCCTAATAGCTTAAACTAATTTCAATCTATTTTTACTTTTACTTTATGTTTATTACCTTTTAAGATTGTAATATTTACATCTTGTATATTTATTACATCAAATGGACCAATATATTGATTTTCACTTTTCTTTGCGTTTTCCTTTCTTAAAAATACTTTATCTCCTATTTTTATTTGAATATCGTTAGTATTCTTATCTTTAATATTTGTTTGTTTTATTTTGTACAACAGTTTTTATAATAGTTTTCTGTTTCCCATTTCATGGGCATGTTTTAATTTTTTTTTTAATTCTGTAATATAATCTTCATGATTATAAAATTTATCATTTGGCATGGGCTCGGTTGGCATTGACGCAAATCTTCCGTATACAAGTTCAAATGGAGAAAAACCTGTGGATGAGTGTGGTGTTGTATTATGGGCGAATGTATAATATTGTTACAAAAATGGAAATGGTGTAATATCGTTTAACATTAAAATGTTAAACAAAAGCTGCAAAAACAAAAACAACGGACTTGTTTGCCTGATTAACAAATAAACAAAAATAAAACAACAACATCAATAAAACGAAGGGATAAACACGTAGACAGCAAACAACAACAACACTGTAGGGACGAACGTAAACAAGATACAAAAACAACAAACACGAAATCATAAATAAATATAAACAACATTTTTACACTCATAGAATTCTCGAGAAGGCGAATACCGGAACCTTCGCCTATGAGAGAATTCATCAGAATGTTTACGTCGCTATATAAAAGGTAAGGCAAAGCACGCGAAGTTGGAGTTGAAGTTCAGTCAGTCTTGTGTGAAGACGCTATGGAGTAAACCAATCGTGGTTTGAAGATCACGGTTACAAAGATCTACAGAACAATTGTGTAGTAATTGTTATTGTTTATAGCGAAGGGCATAAACAAAGAAGTAACAAATAAAGTAATTATTGTTGCTAAAATCAGTTGTAAACAGTGGTACACAAAATTGTGCGATAAATAAAGGATTTCATTAAAATTAAACACAAATTTATTTTTATTTGAAATCTACGAGCTCATATTTCAAACATTTTTAAAGGGTAAAAACGTAACAATTGGTGTCCGAAGTGGGATTGCAAAATCTAAAACTAAAAATAAATAAGTAAAAAAATAGAAAAAAAATTAAATTCTCCGAACTAAGAGTGGAACGGCTTAAACGAGAGTTGGGTAAATTAGAGCTGCCAACAACGAGCATGAAAAATGAACTCCAGAGGTAGTTAAGGGAGGAAGAGATGGACGGAAAAATGTTTTCAAAAGTGGAAGAGGAGCTGGATGAAATGCTGGAGTCGTCCGATCAAAGCATTGCTAATGACGAGGGAAAGGTGTCAAATATTGTTGACAAAAAGCTGGTTATCATGGAGGAGAAAGAGAAGAAAATGAAGAGCGAAAGTGGTAACGAACTCGACTGGAATGCCGATGAACAAGTAGGTGAAGGTGTTGCTATTGCGACGGGTATCAAGAGGGAACGAATGATCGATATTTCCTCACCAGTGGAAAAAGAGAAAGATCGTGATGGTGGTCCTGAAGATTCACGACGTAAACTGAGTCGCTCACGATCTAAAAAACGGGAGCAGGTATACAGAGAATATGAAATGAAAGGAAACAAGAGCACGAACATGAACGTGAAAGAGAGAAGAACAGAGAGGGAACGCGAGATAAGGATTGGGGACCTGCAACATAAGAAAGAGCTAGAAGAAGAGTTACATACATACATACATACATAATTGGCTATTACAACCCTTCAGTCAGGATTACGACCTAGCTTCTCACACCACTTATGTTGTGTGTGTTAATTTTATACATGAGTGGCGGGGCCTACAGTTTAAAGTCGACTCCGAACGACAGACTTTTGAGAAGCTTTTCATGGCAATTTTAATTACTCTCAGAGTCTTTGCCAGAAATCTGCTGAGAGAAATTCGCCGAATAAATATTTTTTCATATTTCGTTTTTGATGACTGACCGGGGATTTGAACCCTGGCCTTTCGTCTAATAAGCCAACACACTACCTACTAGACCACTACCTACTAGACCTACTGGTTACTTGAGTACAAAAAGACGCAGAAGACAGCGTGGGAAAAGGAAGCGAAATAGCTCAAAGTGTTCCTAGAAGACTACAATGACTACAAGAGTCGGAAACTGTAGCGACGTCTGGCAGAAAGGGTTCGAGAAACGGATTTAGATGGAAAGAACCGAAATAAAGAACATGAAAAATTGTTCGGAACTCAGATAATTATTGATGTTAAATTGGATAATTTACAGCATAAGGAAGGAGAACAAGAACGAGACAGGGATAAGCACATATCTGCAGGAAAACGTCCAAATTCACATGAACTCTATTATCGGAAAGACATCAGTTAGGGAGTAACAAGTGTAGAAACTGTAGTTTCAACAATGCGATTGCTTTCCAAAGCTGACTCTGTCAATTCGTCATCTAATGGCTATGCGGACTCTTGGCATATATAATCTATGTCACCCGTAACACCCCAAGCATTCACCACACAGAGGTCAATCTTAGCAGAGACCGCACTAGCTCAGATGACCGCTCGCACGATTTCCAGACTTCCAGTAAGTAATGTACGGAAAACGAAAGTCGTGGGGGAAGTAGTATGTCTTTTAAATAAAATTAAAAGACTAAACGATGTAATGTATAGGACACAGAAAGTTTACAGTCCCCGAGTAAAAAGAAAAGTCCTACACGTAGAGCGACTGGCGAAATATGGAGAGGAGGTAATGAGCCTATTCGGAACAGACATACTTAAGTGGGCGGCAGTGTTACGAAAATGGAAATGGTGTAACATCGTTTAACATTAAAATGTTAAACAAAAGCTACAAAAACAAAAACAACGGACTTGTTTGCCTGATTAACAAATAAACAAAAATAAAACGAAAATGGGATAAACACGTAGACAGCAAACAACAACAACACTGTAGGGACGAACGTATACAAGATACAAAAACAACAAACACGAAATAATAAATAAATGTAAACAACATGTTTACATTCGTAGAATTCTTGAGAAGGCGAAGACCGGAGTTAAGGTGCCGAGCGCAAAAGGCTAATGAGTCACTTCATCCCTTTGCAATGGAAATCGAGAGGTTAATGCAGCTCGCATACCCGGGAGAAAACCACCCGTTGAAAGACAACTTTAAAATCGAGGCGCTTGTCAATGGAATACGTGACCCAGATATCAAACTAGCGGTATGTTCCCCGCAGAAGGCAACCTTTGCATAGACCGTGGCCTTTGCGCTAGCCCAGGAGACCGCCTGCATGATTTCTAGACCACAATTAAACAAAGTGCGGAAGATGGAAGTCGTGGAGGAAGAAGAATGCCTTCTGAATAAGTTTAAAGAAATGATGACTCAAGTTTTGGAGGAAAATGGGCAGAAGGCGAAACTTAAATGTTTTAATTGTGGAAAGGGCGGTAATTTCCAGAGAAATTGCAAAACGCCACGCAAAAGGGCAAGATCCATCTCACCAGTAATAGTAATAGTAAACGGGCGAGCAACCAACCATCTACACAAGAGTCCCCGTTAAACTAAAACGAGCTGGCACTGAGGGGCAAGTGCTGGCTCCTACAAGCAAGGGCCCCACAATCTCCATATCAGTTATGAACAAAACAACAATAACCTTACGGTGTGCGGGTATATCAATGGTAGACAACACACCTTCACTATAGACACCGGTGCCACGCAGTCTATCATCAGACCAGATGTAGTGAACGGGAAGTGTGAGGTACTGAGTAATGTAAGAGTACGGACAGCTACCGGAGAGTCTGCCACCGACCACGGGAAAACAGAGCCAAGGGTGACTATAGCCAACATTTGTGTAAGTCATGTCTTTATTATTGCCGATATTGTGATAGCTCATGGCGTCAATTTGAATATAGGGCAAAAGATAATGAGTTGGCGAAATGTAGAGATCCTTCTTGACGTGGGATACAAACACCAGGTGCACGTCAGAAGGTTAGTTGCTGCCGAACGACACAAATTACTACCTCAGAGCGAATCGAAGGAGAAAACTGCATTCAGTGCGAACGGCGGCTTGTGGTTTAAAGTCATGCCATTTGGACTCTGCAATGCTCCGGCCACGTTCGAAAGGCTTATGGAACGAGTACTCAAGGGACTGCATTGGAAGACTTGCCTGGTGTACCTCGAAGTGAATGAGTCATGGCAGAACGTTCAACGAGCACCTTTAAGAACTTGGAAGAAGTGTCGTGCAGCGAATATCAATGGACTGGGACTGAAAGTTACAGCATACAAGAAATGTGCACTCTTCCAGAAACAAGTGAAGTATTTGGGGTATCTGGTTACCGCAGATGGCATATCCACGGAAGAGGATGAGATACGAGCAGTAAAGGACTGGCCTCGTCCCCAGAATCTTCATGAATTACGCAGTTTTGTAGGACTATGCACATACTACAAACGCTTTGTGCCTAACTTTGCTAGTGGGGCTGCGAGCTTGCATGAACTCACCAAGAAATCAAGGGTGTAGCAATGGTGTGAGTCACAGGAAAAGGCGTTCCAGACACTAAAAGACCTATTGTTTGCTGCACCAGTTTTGGCGTATCCAGTTCCAAGAGAAAAATTAATTTTGGACAGCGATGCTAGCGGATATGGTATTGGTGGTGTACTTTCCCAAGTGATCAATGGTACCGAAAAAGTCGTA
>QOCX01000165.1:225819-279367 GCA_005959815.1 Sarcophaga bullata
TGTACTTTCCCAAGTGATCAATGGTACCGAAAAAGTCGTAGGCTACTACAGCCGCACACTGTCGAAGCCTTAACGGAGCTATTGCGTGACCGGACGTGAGCTACATAAGTACCTGTATGGCCAACATTTTCTATTAAGGACTGATCATTATGCACTTAGATGGCTGCTGCAATTCAAGAGCCCTGAAGGGCAGCTAGCACGTTGGATTGAGCGCCTTCAGACTTACGACTTCAGCACTGAACACCGAAGAGGCATAAAACATGGGAATGCTGATGCTCTCTCACGCCGACCTTGTAATTTAGAGTGTAGACATTGCGTGAGAGCCGAGAAGAAGGAATCCATCATCGACATCCGGCTAACACAAATCGAAGCCAACGAAGGCTGGTCCGAAGCACAAAGAAGCGACCCAATATTAGCGAAAATTATGGAAGCTAAGAAAGAGGACAAACGGCCTACCAGAAATGAGATATCCGCAGAAGATCCTCTTACAAAAGCATACTGGGCGCAATGGGACAGTTTAAAAGTGATAAAGGGATGCTTATATCAATAATGGGAAAGCGCTGATGGCAAGACCTCATCCAACCTAATAGTGGTGCCTTCCTCCAAAATGAAGGAGAGACTAGAACGTTTTTATTGGGTTGGATGTCAGCAAGCAGTGGCGAATTGGATCGCGAACTGTACCCAGTGTATTGCAGCTAAAGGTCCCTTGAGGAGAAGTCGAGGTCAGCTTCAACAATATAACTCGGGCGCACCTTTCGAGCGGATAGCGATGGACATAGCAGGTCCTGTCAGCAATGCCGGAAACCGATATGTTCTCGTCGTGATGGATTATTTCAGCAAATGGCCGGAAGTGCATGCGATACCCAATCAAGAGGCGAACACAGTGGTAAATGCTTTTGTTAATAATTGGGTATGCGGCTACGGGGTTCCGATAGAGCTACATTCCGATCAAGGCAGAAATTTCGAGTCAGCGGTATTCAAGAAAATGTGTGAGATATACGGTATCAAGAAGACTAGAACAACGCCGGTCCACACACAGTCCGACGGTTTAATCGAACCCTAGAAGGATACCTGCGGAAAGTAGTGAGCAAGCAGCAGAAGGATTGGGATGAACACATTCCGAAGTTTCTACTGGCATACCGATCAGCGGTCCACGATTCAAAATCTAGATCACCCGCCAAGGTCATTAAAACTGCCTGGCGACTTGGAGTTTGATTTTAAGCCCACTACAGAGAGGGATGCCACATACTCTGGAAAACAGGAAAGTCTAAATGGACTTCATGAATTTGAGCGCACACGTATAAGAATGGTCAGCGATAGGATCAAAGCCAGGTACGATCGTACAGAAAATACGAAGGGCTTCCATGAGGGACAACTGGTTCTACTTTACAACCCAACGCGGAAGAAAAGATTATCTCCCACGCTACAAACCATTACATTATAAAATAATTAAAAGGTTAAACGATGTCATGTACAGGATACTGAAGAATGAAGGTCGTCCACATAGAGCGACTGGCGAAATATGGAAAAAGAGATAATGAGCCTATTCGGGACAAACGGGCATAAGTGGGCGGCAGTGTTACGAAAGTGGAAACGGTGTAACATCTTAATGTTAAACAAAAGCTACAATAACAAAACAGATTACTTGTTTACTTCATTAACGAATAAACAAAAATAAAACAACAACGCTGTAAGGACGAACGTAAACAAGATACAAAAACAGCAAACATGAAAGCATAAATAAATGTAAACATCGTCGTGATTAATAAAGGATTTAATTAAAATAAAACACAAATTTATTTTTATTTTTATTTGCAATCTACGAGCTCATATTTCAAACGTTTTTAAAAGGTAAAAACGTAACAATATGTATCAATAACCATTAGATATTCTTAATGGACCTACGGTGTCTGATTGTATGTATTAAACTGGTTTTGTAGGTGTATTAGTATGTTTAATGACTTTGTTCCTTTTGCAAGATTCGCAATGACTGATGAAATCTTGGATCATTTTGCATTTTTCCATATGTACTTTTGTTTTAATCTAATGACTGTTCTACGTACTCCCGCATGGCCTCCATATGGAGTTTCATGATATTCTTTTATAATTTCTCCCTGTCTACACTTTTCCAATATCCTTTCTGGTTGTTTGAATAATATTATTTCTATAGGTCTCTGCCTATGTTTATCTTTATTCTGCATGCTATTTTTCAATTTTTTCTCGCGTATTAGTATGAAAATCATATCATCATTTGTTAGCGTTATTGTAAATATTTGATTATCCCGTAACACCTTAGTTAACTTCTGCAAGACTGAACTTAAATTCGAGTATGCATTGCAATATGCATTACCAGATACTATTAGGCGATTTCTAAAAATTTCAGTTTTTGGAATGCTTCTATTCATTTTATCTATAACAAAATTTAATCTTGGATATCCCTTAATTTGTGAAAACGAAGCGCTATTCCACATATAGAAGTGATTAGTCTCTCTATCACTGTTTCTATTCTTATTATTTTCATCTTTTCTATTCGAAATATTTTCTTTATTAGTAGTATAGCTACTTTTCTTCAAATCTTCCGTCATTTTTCTCGTCATTACATTTATACCATTGGGATAATATCTTTCAAATCGTTAGAATATATTTTGATTCTTGATAATGCATCGGCATTAGTATTAATTTTTCCTTGCTTATATATGATCTCGAATTCATAATCCATGAGATCGAATCTAATTCTAGTTAATCTTGATGAAGGGTCTTTGTGTGTAAACAATGATACTAGTGATCTGTGGTCAGTTACTACTTTGAACTTCCTACCGTATAAGTATGGTCGAAAGTGAGCGATTCCCCCGTGAATAGCTAAAAGTTCTTTCTCTCTTATGGGCTTGTTAATTTCATGTTTATTGAGAGATCGGTAAATCGCTATTTATTTCATCTTGTGAAAGTACCGCTCCTAGCGCGTAATCAGATGCGTCAGTAGTAAGTATAAACTCTTTTTCAAAATTTGGGTATTGTAATATCGGTGAATTTGAAACTATAGTTGTACGTTTTTAGTCTTTGAAAAACTTTTCTTAAATTACTATTATGATGATGTAAAGAACACCCAAAAACAATTATATCGTCTACGTGTATAAATGCATTAGAATCTAAACCTGTTAATTCTATCGTCAGCATTCTTTGGAAACTATTTGACGATATTTTGAGACCAAAAGGTAATCTTTTGAATTGATAGTGCCCATTATTTGTAGAAAATGCTGTAAGTGGTCTAGATGCTGGTTGTAATTCTATTTGGTGGGAGGAGCTCGTCATGTCCAGCGTTGAAAAATATATTGCTCTTCCTATTTTGTCTAATACAAGGGAATTTGACGTTGACTAATTTTTTATTTAATTGTCGATAATCGACAACTAGTCTCTATTTCTTTTCATCGTTGTTACTTTTCTTCGGGACCAAAAGTAAAGCAGCGTTATAAGGGCTAACAGGTTATTCAACCAAATCTTCTTCTATTAATTTGTTAACCTGTGTTTTGATTTCTTCCTGCTGTGACTGCGGCTATCTCTAATATCGTGTGAAAACTGGGGTATTGTCTACAGTTTGTAGTTTTTGTTGATAGAAATTATTTGCTGTTAAATAGGCTCCCTCTAAACGAAAAATATCTTGGAATTCTTTACATATTTGCTCAATGGTTTGTCTTGCGTTAATGTTGACTGTATCTATACTTAGTAATTTTTTTAATTTTTCCTATCTATCCTGTTGTTTATCATTAGTAATTTTTTTATATATAATGTTGTAATGTAATAAGCGTTTGATCTGTAAATCTAACCGTGATATTGTAACCTCTTCGTCTGAAGTATTCAAGATTCTAATGTGCTTTGTCCCATGTTTTGGAATTATTGTGTTACCAATAAAAATATTCTACCGATTTGTTTTGCGCATTCTCAAAAATCTGTCGTTCGGAGTCGACTTTAAACTATAGGTCTCGCCACTCATGTATAAAATTAACACACACTACATAAGTAGTGTGACAAGCTAGGCCGTAATCCTGACTGAAGGGTTGTAATGGCCAATTATGTATGTATGTGTGTGTATTCTTTTACTTCTTTATTCTTTTATTTCTAAAGTAGGTATTTCTGTGATTATAATTGTTATGATTATTGCTATTGAAATTATTACTTCTTGAATGACTAATGTTGTTTTTCTTTTAAATTTGTTAGTACTTCCATAATTCTTATAATAACCCTGATTATTGTTACTACCTCTGTTGTTATTGCACGTATTGGCATAGTTACGTTGTCCTTCTTTTATTCTTATTGAAATGCATTATTGAATTTTGTTGTGGAATTACCTCTGAGGCTATTTGACTTTTGGGTCCAGCATCTAATACCGTGGCTCTGTGTCGTTCGTTTAAACCATTTTTAAAAGTATTAAGAGCCACTTGGTCATTAATTTTAATGGCGGTTTCCCTATTTTGGGAACCCAATTCAGCAATCTGTAGTTTATTTAGGGATGCTACATACGATTCTATTTTGTTAGCAAATTGTGTTATTGAGCTATTGTCTTGAGTTTGTTTTGCTAAATCGATAAGTACGGAAGAGAGTGATTTCTTAGGTGTAAATACTTTTCTAAGAGTGCGTACAAATGATTATATAGAGTTTAGTGTCTCTTCAGAAATTAATTTATTTTTGACTTTGTCTGCTAATTTTAAAGAATTTGACCAATTTACCAACTTCTGTCGAGTCTTTAAATGTCTCTGCATAAAATTCGATTATGCCTATAAAATTATTTAAATGGCTAAGATCACCATTGAACTTTGCCATTATTTTGGAAGCGTCAAGAATGCCAAACGATTCAATGTCTTTGATTTCTTTTATTTTATAGGGGATAGCCCTCATTCTATAGTGCATTGTAGTTCTTCAACTATTTGTAAAGTATTTACTATATACTGTTTCGTATAATTTCTATTAGGGTTCTTCTTTAATTTATTATAAATACCTATCATTTATTAAACATTTTCTATTTTGTTAGTAAATTCGATTGCCTTTCTCCTCATGTATTCTTTATAATAATCATTTAATTTGCTGCATATGATCCTGAGTTACGGTCAGTACTCCTCTATTCTTTTCATTTCTAATGATTGCTTCTTTTGAAAACCATACACCCATTTTGAAATATAGTTATTAAAAAAATATATTTAACTGTTTTTCTTATAGTCTAACAGTCTAGATGTCTCGACTGGATTTGTAGGCCGGTAAAGTGGAACTTTCGGTAAGCCTCTGCAATGAGTTTTCGTCTCTTAACCGTTTTACCGCCTCTTTTCTTTTGCTTCTCCTCCTTCTTCGGACTTTCGTGTCTTGGTACTTGCGCCTTGGACTTCTGCAGGCGTTCAAGGTACTCTTGAATGGGTATCCTCTTTTTGCTGGTGCTGTACTTGTGGTCACCGTAGTCTAGTAGGTAGTATGTTGGCTTATTAGACGAAAGGCCAGGGTTCGAATCCCCGGTCAGTCATCAAAAACGAAATATGAAAAAATATTTCTTCGGCGACTTTCTCTCAGCAGATTTCTGGCAAAAACTCTGAGAGTAAAAGAAATTGCCATGAAAAGCTTCTCAAAAAAATCTGTCGTTCGGAGTCGACTTTAAACTGTAGGCCCCGCCACTCATGTATAAAATTAACACACACAACATAAGTGGTGTGTGGAGCTAGGTCGTAATCCTGACTGAAGGGTTGTAATGGCCAATTATGTATGTATGTATACTTGGGGGCCTCTCTAATAGTAACTACAGGTTGAGGTATTCATATTCATTCTCTAGTAACTGTTCCCACTTCTTAAAAAGCTGGTCCATCTCTAGTCTGGTTGCCTCCAACTCTTCTATATTCATTAGTATAGGACGTTAATTTGCCTGAATACTTTCTATTTAATATGTTTTTGGATAATTTGGCAGGATCGCCATGTAATATGTTTAGCAGGATATGTAGGATTAATAAAACCTATAGTACTCTTATTTTATGTATTGCCTTAGAGTAGCAGGCTGCTCTATCTTATGGCAAAATCAATTGCCGATGTTTTTGAGAATAAAAACAGTTTGAGTTCTGAATTGATTCTAATTTTTATTTCAAATATCTGCGGCTTATATACTGTTCTTATGCTATGTTTCTTATCATAATCTTAAACTATTTCCCATTCTAATTCTACGTTTTCTGTTTTTCTTTTCCCCTAATCTATTATTTGTTAATAGTTTAGTGACTCACAATTATATCAATAGTAATATCAAATTTATTTGTAATATATTTCTAGTGACCCATATTAATCAACATAAGTCACTTAGTAATATTACTCTAAGCTATGTTTATATCTATTTTTGTTTATTTTTATTTGTAATTCTACATATGGGTGAATACATACATGAATACATTGTCTCTGGTGGGAATCGAACTCACGACCCTCACGCTAATAGACTAGCACACTACCCACTAGAAAGTATCTTAGTAACCTTTGTTTATTAATGCATACTTCATTATTGTATATAACTTTACTAGCGTTCCTCGCATTATTAATATTTGGAAAAAGTACAATACTAAATTTAATACGATCGCAAGCGTGAAAGCTATAGCATTAAAATTTTAAAGTAAATTTTTATTAATTAAATTTTAATTAATCTTAATTTTTTTAATNNNTGTTGTTCTAAAATGACCTTTTAATTTATTAGGTAAATTGAATATAGCGATTAAAATGGGATGGTTTAACTTAGGTTATAATATATTTCTAATCAGATTTCCGATATTACAACTCCTACCATTTTATTTGCGTGTCCATTTTTGTACTTGGCTAAAATTATTGGCATCCGCCAATATGCTAAATTCGCTAAAATGTTTGAAGAGATCTTCCAAGAGTGACTTGAACTTATAAAGAGTGGCTCAATTTTCTAAGTATTTTACGACATGGAACATGATGTTTGTAACGTAGTATAAGGCGAAGATATCGAGCAGGACGTGAAAATTCTTCAAATTATTGTTGACAATTTCTAAAGTTTTTTGGAAGATTTGAAGCTACTTAGATTTCTAAATCGAATATTCTAATTCTAATTCCAAATATAAGGGAGTTTCTTTCGTGCAAATCTTAAACATCTTGAATAATTACGACGATGTAATTAAAACGTTTACTAAAAATTACATACAATTTTCAAATTATCCAGGTCATTCTGAACTTAAAATTAAAACAATTCGTGAAGAATTCCTAAATGCTTTTGATATAAACCATATCATATGATATAAACCATATATGTGCCATAGCACAGTTGTATAAAGGGTCGTCACTTGGTCACTGACAGAAACACATGCGTAGCTAGTGAATTTTTATTTATATAAATGCACTGAAAGAAATGGTAAATGATATGCAATGTCTTAATAAATTTTTAAATTAAAATCGAAAATTTTCGGTTAAGTGCCAATATTTATTATTTCTAATTATTTTCGAATTTCCCTAATATAAACTAAATAAAGTAGTTGGTATCAAAACCAGCGTATCTGATCAAGACGAATCACATTATACGTAATGTAATGACATTTTTAGGGTGTAGGTAAGCGATGAGCACAAAATGTACAGTAAGTAAAGTTGATTAAATTAGAAGTTATGTGACTTCATTGGCAATACATATTCAAAAAAATATAAATATAATTGATTTTAAATAAGTCAAATGAATCATAAACTTCTGCCGTAAAACAACATCAACATTCACAATGCAACATAAAGTCTCTCAAAGTCCCGTTGAATTTCAACAACAACACAATAAACTTTGGAGTGTGCGGGAATATTTTAAATAAATAAATTAACTTACTTCGTGATTTTTCGAAATCAGAATTTGTGAATATTTAAATTTGTGAACCTAAAAATCAATTTATATTGAATATAAGTCAGTCCCGTCCGCTCTAATTAACTAAAAGAAGTTTAGTTTAGTATATTGTGTTTAAAACATTAAATCTTTATTACATTGTATTAAATGATTTAATCTTTACTGAAAGAGCAATAAACATTATTAGAACAGCATTAAGCGATCCTATGTAAATAGTGATGTGCTTGCACATTTTGTAAAAATGAAGGGAAAAAAACAAAAAACAACAAATACTTCGTCGAATAAGCGCAGTAACAATAATTACTTGTCACCGCTACGAACCATAGATGATGATGATGTCCACTATGATACAACAATCAACAATCAATCAAACTAAAATTCGTGCGCTACCAATAACTATTCTAAAAGATAAAACTAAAGAATGTGCTATAAGAAATATATTAATCGGACATTAATTCTGAGCATGATTTCGGTCTTATGTGTAACGAACTAAATGAAAAATATAAAATATACGTAACCATGCATAAAAAGCCTTATAAATCTTTGCTATTCGGTCTGGAAATTCAAGATCCAGCATTGATTACAAATAAATTAATAAATATTTATTAATATTAAATAAATAAAATAAATATGGGAACCTTTGCCATTTACGTTGTCTCCCTTCAATGTAATACTATCTTGATCAAGGAACTAAGACAAAACTTTTCTTTGTTGGATTAGGTTAAAATCAAATTTTCAAAAAACGAAAAAGGATATGACTATTGGCTACGTCTATAAAGTCTGCTGCGGATCCATTTGTAACCGGTTCCCAGCAAATTTCAACTTTGTTCACCACACTGTGTTGTTGAGAATGCGAAGCCAGTGCTGTCTTTCCGCTATTGTGCAAGCCTTTCTGAAAGTGCTTATATCCATGGAATACAGTATTAATTTATATACATATATAAATAGTATTTCTAAAAATATAATTTGGGAATTTTTAATGTGTTCATTTTTACCTCTTTTTAAAGTTTTGTGAAATAAAAATTGAGTTGTCTAAACAACACCATTAATAATTTTGTTTCTTACATCGTAACCCAAACAACTTTTTTAGTATTGCACGATGTGGCGAAATTTTCTATCATTATTAACGAGATAAAGTTTATTTTACATATTTATATAATTGAACTTAACCTATATATACTCGTATGTAGATGAAAATTACTGCAAATGCTCTAATTATAAAATTTTAAATGTTATATAAAAATCACCAGTACAATTATTACTAACTATAATACAAACTAAATTAACTTATTTTTATTCAATTCCATTTTATTATTCATTAAAATCTTGTTTGTCTTTAATATTTTTTAGAATCTATTTCGCAAAATGACCTAATTTATTATGATATCTCGCCAATACAAAAGTCCCACAATCAACAAAACGTTATATTAGTGAATGCAATAAAGAATGACGACGGTGTTGATGCATTAGAAAATACGCCACAAAAAGAACGAACAAATGATATTAAAAAGGAAGTTGTTGTAGATAACGACATGTTTTCGGGCAAACTTTGCGAAAATACTCTGGAGATAGAAGAAATACCTGCAATTACAGGAAATGAACCCGAATCGGATAATATTTTGAAGAAGGATGAAAAAACAGATATAAAAATAACAGGTGAAAATTTAAATCAGAACACAGCTATTTATGCACAAAATGCGCCTCATCTTTCTTCTAACGTAAACACTATACAAAACCAAAATTCTTTAACTACAGCAATAACGCCAGCAAGTTCTGCGGCTGTTAGTAAAATACCTATATTACAAAGTAATCTACGTCAAGCAAAGTGTGCGTCCTGGGCCGGTGGTGAGTTAGTTACTCAACAAATCCATTCCGATCTGACGCGAAATTGCAGCCAGGGAAAACAAACGTTTAATAATAATGCCGCTGATATCGTTCTTTTCAATGAAGTTATGTCCCTAAATCCTTCCAATTGTGTCAACAAACCAAATGTTGCCGATAAGTCTGATGGTGTTGTTTTTCAAAACCCTGATATTACGGATCTAACACCAGGTTTGTTAACATCTGTTCAGAATTCACACATATTTTAGTAGAGTTAATGAGTTTAGGTTAATTGTTAAATAAAGTACATATTCATTTCGAATAGCGTATCCATAACTAAGATACTCTTGCCAAACAGTCGTAATTCTAAAAAATAAATAAAATAAATAAAATTCAAGAAATTATACAATAGTACTGAATATTTCAATTAAATTTTGTTTACTTCATATAATTATGAATAAATAAGTTTTCTATATAGAAAAACCAAAATTCTATAGTTAGTATTGTTTATGCTTACATTTACAATATTTGAGACTTTCTAAATTGGGCTAAAACCGTTCGATCAAGTTTCATCAATCGTACTGAAAACTGTGAAGGGTTACAGAATTGCCAATATGATTTATTAGTATAGTACTTAACTCAATTGTCTGCTATGCTTAAATTCAAACAGCTATCAAATTAGCTGAATATTTTTAAGTGTCTGCTTCAAGTAGACTGCAACTTAGTTGCATCTTCTGAGGGAGTGCTTACAAAATTGTGCAATCGATTTAATGCTTGTGAGATAAGTGTAAAATAAGAACCAAATTATCTTATTAAGTTAAAATCAATTTATACGTTGTTTTAAATATTTTATTATTTTTACTATGTTCAATAAAGGGTGGTCCATTTAATGGTTTAAATTTAAATTTGGCCTCACAGTACCTCACTCGATCGGAGCAACCCTCGTCCACTTTTTCTAGTTTATGGCGTCGTATCTCGGCAATGGAATCACGGATGATGGTCTTCAAAAGCTCAGTTGTCTCTGGTTTGTCGGCAAAACATTTTTCTTTAACGGCACCCCTCTGAAAATAGTCCAATGGTGTCAAATCGTAGCATCTTGGCTGCTTATTGACATCACTAATTCATCTAATTAAACGTTTGACGCAATAAATCGAATGTGGCATTAGATGTGTAGCAAGTTGCTCCATCCTGTTGAAACCAAACCTCGTTCACATCAATATCATGAAGGGCGGGTACAAAAAAACGAATATCTTGGTGCGATAGGTGTCTCGATTGACCGTAATGGTTGGGTCGTCCTCATTTTCAAAGAAATATGGATCAACAATGTCTCCGTTCCGCAAGCTGCACCAAACAGCCACTCATAATGGTGCATTTTCGCCTTTAAGACCACGTGTGGGTTTTCTGAGCCCCAAACTTTGTTTATTAACGTACCTACCAAGATGATTTTTATTTGACAAAATCTAACGGTCATGCGGCTTTAACTCTTGAACCAATTGAACTTTATAGGGCACAAATAAGGCGAAATTCTTTCGCACACCCTCAGCCACAGCTACGATATTTTGAGGTTTATGCACTGTACGCACTAGTTCACATCTTGGCGCATCAACAATGAAACCAGTTTCACGAAATTTAACAAGAAACTTGAGTATATCGGGCACTTTTGATCCTTCTCTGCGACTAAATTTTGTACGAAATTTTCGTGAAATTTCCGACCAATTTTATTTGATTTGGAAATAAATTTCCAATAAATTCCAACGCTGCTCAAGCATAAATCGATTCATTACATTCAGTGGAGATACTGAAATTTGAATGACATAACTATTGCCAGATTCGAAATAACCGATGATTCAAAAATAATTTTTGAGAGTTTGTCTTTTCGATATTTCCGAAACGAATTGCCGATTCCGTTCCTTAAACTTTAATTTCAAAGGTGTATCCTCCGTTATGACGCCAATTAATTGTCAATAGTGTTAATAAAATATAGGAAATAATCACATTTCAATTACAGTGGAATCAAACACCATGTTTGTCTTGTTTTTACAAAATTTAAGACGTGCTTAAATTTCCTATCGAGTAGAACTGGCTGTTTCTTTTTAAGTACTGTCTAAAAAAAATTTTTGTAAAACTTTTTCAGTACTCCATTCGATAACACACCTTAAGTACTAGACGGTTTGTTGGGTGTTTTTAAATCATTTTTTTTTCTTGAGCCCTACACTATAGTTTAAATTGGATGTCTGAGTAAATATTTCAGGTTGTAATATGGTGTTTACTAATATAAATTTTGCTTTAATACTTGAAAACAATTTTATATCTACCTATGTACATTATTTGATTTTTTTCTATATACAATACCACCATTTTGGTTTTAGAAGTAAAATGTATAACTTAGGTCTGTAATTCATATTCCAACTTGAGTTTCTATCATTTTGAAAGAGTTCCAATTTACTTTGAGCTAACTTTGATTTAATCTCCTTTCTAACATGTGTTTCTATAAAAGTTAATGTCACGATATTCTATGTGAGCGTATTGAGGAGCAATTGGTCGTTATTTGTTTGAACAAAGGATGTATGTTTTAACTTTTTTAGTACCTTGGATGCTACCAGAATACATTTCTGTTAATTCATTTATACCTATTCGAGATCCAAGATGATGATGCAAACATCTTTATTTCCCCTGGTGTTCTCGAATGTATATTTTCTATTCAATGCACACCAGAAATCCGAAATGAATCGTTTTTTCGCTATTCATAATCACTAATAAAATTTTAAATATAAGTGATTCGACGATATTAAAATTTAATGCCTGTTTTTGTAAAACCAATGGCTTTACACTTTCGTCTGTTTATATGGAAAACAAAAACGTGTCATACCGTTCGTCTTACACAAACAGGTCGTTAACTACTCCGATTGACTCGTACTCACTACACTTTGATTTTTTAATAAAAGTTGCAATAAGTATGAACCAAAAGTTGATATCAAATTCATACTATTCCAAATATGTTTTATTCACAAACCCCATCATTTGTAACAAACTTGCCGTTAAAGTTGAGTTTAGTAAAAGGTAACTTTAGCTAAAATGAACTTTAAAGTCACCTTTAACTTGTTTTCGTTATTACAACTTACAAATAAAATAAAGTTCACTTTTTTAAAAATATAGCAGTGCCGGAGCAATATCGATAACTTTTGCCTTCCATTTTAACGTTTGCTCATTTTGCTTATTTCGAAGTTGCGATATTGAAAATAATATATAATATGGCAAGTTCAAACATAAGCTTAACCTTAAAAGCAACAGGTATGATGATCTTCTCTTTAGCTTAACGCTCACTTCTACCTTATGTTCTAAAAAATTTTGATTGTCATTCAACTGACGACCAAAACGATGCTACAATAACAATTTATATATTAATTTGATTGAAAAACCGATTCAAAATGTTGTATGACTAAGCGCAACGTGATTAGTACTCTAAACTTTGAAGGGGATTGGAGATTTGAGGTTTTATGACATTCAAAAAAGTATGAATGCGTATAAAAATAAGAAATTATGAGTCATGATTCGAGTCTACTCATCTTTTTGACCTCTGGTGACTTCTGACACACACTAAGATATTAAATTGTAGTCAATCAAATCTAATTACCCTTCAATTTGTTGTTATTGATTATTTCATTGTATTATTATTATTATTATTATTATTATTATTATTATTATATTTATTCTATATCCTACTAGCTTATGATCGGAAATAATAGAATTCGAAAATATATCCAATGGAGTCTCATCTTGGAATCAGTCTATGGACATGCTGTTGATGACTTCCCAGTCAAAAACATCTAGAATTTTTGTCTGAATTACTACTAACTTTACTTAGTAGTGTTTAAAGAAAATAGGAAGTTGTTTGCCGGCTTAATATGACGCCCACACTTATTTTTAATATTATATTAAACAACAGTATTCCTTAAGGGTTGACAAATCGGAATTCTCAGATTCTCATTGTTGTTGTAGTTGCCTGGTGATCGAAAGTGTGGTTGCAGAGATTTATAGGAATTATTACATCGGCCTTAAGTAATCAAAAACCTATTAAACCGGCAATGTTACAGAATTTTTATGAAAATGTGGATATATAGATATATATGGTATAGATAAAAAATTAGAAATTTTTATCGTGTGTGTAAGAACAAAGCATAAATTTTTAGAAAAAGAAATAGAAAAATTCAAATTGAATGTGAATGGAATTAAAATAAATAAATAAATAACAGTGAAAATACATACGTTGTTCAGTAGGTTGAGTAGAATTCAAAACTACTTTTTTATATTTCTTGAACCCTCCAAACATGTTTTATTTGACAAAAACGATTTTTTTGATCTTTTCACACCAAGTTATTGATTATCCAAATATGTTTCAACCTATTTTAAAAATCTAAAGTTTTTTGGAAATGGGAGAGATTAGCCTTTAAAACGGTATACATAAACTTTTTGTTTTGATGGGGTAAACTTGGAAAACATTATTTTTTATTATTTTTTGGCCATTTTAATTTAGCAAATTTAATTAAAAACTATAAATCAAGTGGTAAAATTCTTAAAGGGCATTCTTTTGGAAAGAGTTTGACACTTCGTTTGATAAAATCGGTCAAAAATTATCGTAGTTATTATTTAGAGAGTATAACAGTTGACTCATAATTTTTATATATGTTGTCTTAAATGAACTTTAAATTAACAATTTTCAAAGTTTTGTGAAGGATCTTAAGTGAATATTGAAAAATGTGTCCTTTTTCCGTTGGACCAACCACTGGAAGTTGGCTAATGTTAGCGCAAAAGAAAATAATAATATTTGCGCAAAATTTTGCGGTAATTTTTGACTGATTTTATCAAACGAAGTGTCAATCTCTTCACAAGAGAATGCCCTTTAAGAGTGTCACCACTTGTTTCATAGAAATATAAAAAAAGTATTTTTGAGTTCTACTCAACTAACTGAACAACTTAGACTTGGGTGTATTTGAGTTTTTGTATATTGTCGCATAGTGTAATTATTGAACTTTTAATTCAAAATTGATTTACGTATTGTAAACTATTAAAATTTAATATAAAAAGGTAAGCCTAATTTTTCCGAGAAAATATTTAGGTTACATATCTGCTACTAATTGTTAAGGTAGGTATTTCTTCAAGGAGATGAGAGCTGCAATGCTCACCTTTTAAGCGAATGACAACCATGGGATTAGGTTGGAATAGGGGCTTTTTCAGGATAATATATATTTTGATTGTAGGCACATCGAGATCTTCATATAGTAAAACAAAAACCAAGAAGTTGGTTTTGTAATTCATTATAAGATCTTGTTTTGGTAATTTGAAATTTTCTATTTGTGAAGTAGAGGCAGTTCCTGACAACTGTATACCATAATATCATTGGTTTTAGAAGAGGTATAGAGATATAGCAAGAGTTTATTGACATGATTTTTTATTTTGTATTGTAATTGAAACTCTGCGTGGAATTTCCAATTGTCTTATCGCTTTTGAAACAAATAATTTTTTGTTTTAGTACTATTATTCTATTTGTAATATGTAGATATATTATATTTAACTAATTTCGTTAGGTTCTTATATTTTATGTTTCATTGAATTAATTTTATTTTTATATTAAATACAATTAATAATATTATTTATATTATGTTAATCAAAATAATATAAATTAATTTAATTATAATAATAAAATAATGATAATAATAATAATAATAAACAATAATAATAATAATTCTAAAGTTCATATATGGCAACTGAAGGTATTACTTTATAACGTAAAGCAAAGCGAACGATAATTCGAAAGATAGTGGGCCGCTAATGCGGACGAAAGTGAATGATTTCTTTCGACATCGTGGGCCTACCTGTATTCCAAAAATCTGTCTGTCGGAGTGTTTAAAAATTATAGGTCCCGCCACTCATGAATAAAATTATGTATGTATTATGTAGTTCAATGGAAAATAAATGAAAATTCAGTTCGAAATGATGTTAGTTCCAATATATTTTTGTAAGTAGTAGGTAGTGTGTTGGCTTATTAGACGTCAGGCCACGGTTCAAACCTCAGGTCAGACATCAAAACGAAATATGAAAAAACTATTTCTTCGGTGACTTCCTCTCAGTGGATTTCTGGCAAAAACTCTGAGAGCAAACAAAATTACCATGAATAATTTCTCAAAAATCTTTCGTTCGAAGTCGACTTTAAACTGTAGGTTCCACCAATCAAGCATAAAATTAACGCACGCAAAATAAGTGGTGTGAGAAACTGGGTCCATAATCCTGTCTGAAGGTTGTAAGGACCAATTATTAATTATTATTATCTCGAATAATACGAAGTGGTTCTATAAAAACACAATGCTGTTTCAGTATTTATATTTTTTTCTCTCACGTCGTTGCTTTTTTCGAGTGCTCGGTATACTCTTTTTCCGATCTGCATTTCTCATTACAAATCCTGAATTGAGTCACACAATTCAATAATTTGCGCCCACTAGTTTTTTGTTACTTCTTTGGCATCCCTTGGTATTGAGGTTTTTGGACAATACTATAAATCTACTGGTTTGTAGATCTATGGTCTATTTCGACAAATCATTTGTATTTTTGTACTGTAATGTATTTCCTAATCTCTCAACAGATTCCGTTATACCAATCTGCTAGTAAGCCCATTATTAATTTCCAATTAAGCTTTTAGCTTGTTTGGCACTTTTCATGCCTATTTCAGATTTTTTTAGCAGTTCTTGAATTACTCTTTTTATCTGTTATCTCCCTTAGAATTGTAACTAAATCACGCTAGGGATGCGCGAAAACTAAAATGTGATCGTGCAGGTGATGAAACAAGAAATGCCCTATGAGAAGTATTGACTAAATTTGAAATTATCTGACTGCATTGAAAATTTCTATATAGATAAAGGTTTCATTGATTTTAAACAATTTTCATGAATAGTAAATGACACATAAATCAGGCTGAAGATGAAGACTGAAGAGCTATGGCATGGATTATGTTGATTTCAAGAACTGTTACGATTTAAGAAAACCCTAAAAGAAGAACTCTAACGGGGTCAAATCGCACGATCTTGGTAGCCACTTTACATCGCTCGTGCAGAATGTTAAGTAGTGCCGTACTGTTGAAACAACATGTCGTTGGTGTCCATATCATCCAATACAGGTCAAAAGAAGTGGGTAATTGTCAACTTAACCGTTAACTGTGGTGGCCTGGCCAATATGAACCGATGACGCCGCCAACTTAAACCCACATCAAACAGTGACTGTTTCGGGACGCACTTTACGCTTATGGATCCTGGAATCAGCAGATTTGTTTGGTAATGTACCCATAGTCATTATGAATCTTTAACTCTTCCGCAGTTTAGTTAAAATTGTTCTTTGGAATTTTCAAATACTCTGTCTTATTCATTGTTTTCTTAACATATTCCAAACTGCATACTCCTGGTGCCGACACACATCCATACAGTATTGTGCTACCACCACCATTGTTACCTTTTCTAGGAATTAAGTTCTTCAATTCCTTTTCCTTCACACTAAATGTACATTTTTCAGTCTTCGGCCAGCTCTTAACATAAGCTGACGTATCGCGTCTTTGCTTTAATTGTCCATAAATGAACCAGTTATTTTTCCGGTCTCTATATCTATCGTATTTTCTTTCTTTTATTCTTTATTTTCATATTAATAACTTATTAAAATTACTGCACAACAACAATGCCCACAGGGCCCCCAACCTTGGTGACAACAGATTTGCTATATTAGCAAATTCTAGTTGTCCCAAAAGTAAAAAATTAAAAAATAAAGACTCTATACCTTTTCCTGAACTTCCAAAGCATCCTTAACCTAATCCTAAATATATCGTGATAAAGTCAACTAATCCAAATAAGCCCGTTTTAACCTACTCATGCTTCGTAGTTCATCATGCAATTAAGATCATCAGTAAAGAAATAAAATCTATTTCCCAATTACGGGATGGAAATTTTCTCATTCTTGTTAACAATCAACAACTTGCTGATAAATTTGTAAATTCAGAAGAATTATTTGGACTCTGCCATATCAAATAAAATCTTCACAATTATTGGACTACACAAAAGGTACATTTTTCGCCCCCTATTTAAACGATATCTCTAAAGAGAAAATAATAAAGGAACTTGCAGTCCAGGGCGTGGTGGATGTTCACAAGTTTCAAAAATTGGAAGAAAATATTCAAAAAAGACAGAAGTTATGTTAATTACTTTCGATCTTTTTAACTTACCAACAAAAATAAAAATTTGCTGAAATTTAGTTAATGTTCATGAATACTTCCCAAACCCTATGCGATGCAAGATATAACATACTCGCCAGTCGCTTCACAAAATACCAACAAAGAACAACAAATAATTGAAAACAACATGGAAATAGAATCAAAAAATAGAACAGAAAATAATTCACCAAACATGCAAAACAAATCATCAACTTCTAATTCTAATCTCTTCCTATTAAGAAACAAAAATCTCTCACAACAACAACACAATCCATTTCTGCAAATTTAAAAAATTCTTTCAACTTTTTGAATGAAATAGGTACAAGAACAAATAATAAAAATTGAACAGGAGATGATAAGAAACAAAAAATTAATGTTATGTATGAAGGGATAATAAGTGAAGAAGAGTAAAACTCTCTTCTACACTAACTCTTAATTTTTATTTTATAAGCAAATGATAAATGTTATACAGTGGAATATGAATGGTTATAACAGCAACTATAACGAATCATCCCTTCTCATCGATGATAACAAACCAGACATAATTGCAATTCAAGAGACAGATTTGCCATATTACAAAACAAACATAACCATGCATAAACAGTACGATGGTTATTCCTATAATCTACCTAACAACACTTACACAAAACTCCATGTTTCTTGGTTTCTTAGTGAAAAAAATTTGCATTACAAACTTATCTTTCACAATACAAAAATTGCTTCTTTGGAACTTACTGTAGATACCAATTTTCCCTTTTCCATCATTAATTGTTACATTCCTCCAAATCAGAAGTTTTCAACAACAGATTTAAAAGATATATCGATCAGCAATTACCAGTCATATGTAGTATTAGACTACTTTAAAGCTTGGACTTCTCTGTGGGGCTCCAATGTAACTAACTTAAAAGGGACCTCCATTCTATAAACCTCCATTCTATAAACGAAACACTCCTACATATATTCCATGGTGGGAGAACTCCTTAAGTATTTTAAGAAAGGATAAACAACAAAAGTTACACAAATACATTCGTAATAGATCAGACGAAAATCTTATATCTTATAAGAAAGTAAATACTATTTTTAAGAAGACTGTTAAGTTATCTAAAGCGGCATCTCTAATACAGCTTACATCCTCGATTAACCCTTAATCCTGCACTAAGAAAATATGGCACGATATAAAAACTTTGTCGGAAATAAAGCATTTAAATATATTAATATGAACAAACAATTCTTTCAACTCCTCTTGAAATAGCCAACAATTTCAGCAAATATTGGTTAAATTTATCGCACGATAGACAATTCCACCCTCTCTTTGTATCTAATAAAAACGATTTACTTAATTCTAACTATTGTAACAAACTAACTTCACGCTCAGCTGTACAAATAGATATTTAAATTAACGTTTTTGAATTGGTATACGTTCTAGCTAGTGCCAACGGAAAAGCACCCGGTTATGACAGGATATCATACGTCTTTGATAATATGTTTGAAAAAAAGAATTTTAACACTTTTCAACAACTTTTTGAGAATGGTATTTATTCCCAAAATTAGCGCAACGCTACTATTTTGCCTATTCTAAAACCGAACAAACCTGTTGAATATACAAGTTTCTATTGACCCATATCACTACTTCCCTGTATAGAAAGAGTGTTTGAGAAGATTATTTCAACGAAATTTATGTGGTATGCCTATAGTAATAACATAATACACGCCAACCAAGCTGCTTTCAAAGCAAAACAGGGCAGTTTAGATACCCTACTTCACCTTAATTATTTTGTCTAGCAAACGCTCTCGCATAAAAATCATATGTCAATCTTGTCGAAAGACTTTGTACGTGTACGTGTACGTCGAAAGACTTTGAGCGACCGCATTGGAATTCATATTGTGCTGCAGAAATTAGCTGACTGGAAAGTAAGTAATAAAATCTATAACATTATAAAAGCATTTTTGAGGAACCGTGGAACAAAAGTTCGTATTAATAGTACTCTATCCGGCACCTTTTGCCTTTATAATGATATTCCACAGGGTTCGCCTCTTTCGGTAGTTTTATTTTTAATGGTAAAATTTTAGTAAAATTGCAGATAGTTACAAAATCCTTGATCATTCTATTTATGCAGATGATGTAATCTTCTTTTCGAAAAATAACACGCCATCAAGAGTACAACCGATGGATAAATGCAAGATCTTACACATATGTAATAAACGAAACGTTCCAACTCTTAAATACAAGAACACAACAATTCCTTACCTCTCAGGACTAAAAATTCTGGGTATTATCTTTGACGATAAATTCACTTTTAAGCACCATTGTCTTCAACTAAGGAAAGATCTTACAAAACGTCTTAACATTATAAAATTTTTATCTTCAAAAATATGTGGTATACATTCTAATATACTATTAAATGTTACCAAAGCGTTAATTTTGTCAAAAATAGGTTACGGTCTACAAATTTATGAACACTGCCCTAAATCTTACTTGAAATACATACATTTTCCTTACCACTCTGCTATTCGGTATGCCCTCGGAGTTTTCGAAATAACCTACACAAGAAATATGTTAACTGAGGCTGGTTTTCCCACAATCGCCGATTTTATTTATGTCAGCGATTTGTATCTTATACCAAAAGTTTTCACCTCTAATAATGCTAATTTATCAAAAATGCTAAAGAATGCTTGTAAGCAGAAGATAACCTGTAAAATTAAATCCTCGATTCATAGAACGAATGACTATGCAAAAGACTTATTTCCATCTTTATCGGCCAAACAACCTAATACTAAAACCGAGCCTTGGTGGCTCCTTGAGTCTTCGTCTATTATCTTTGATCTTTTTTAATTCCCGAAGCAAACAACACCACCTAAAGTATATAGAAAAGCTTTTACGGGAATTCGACTTTCCTCTGCTGATTGAACCTTTGTGTTTACGGATGGATCGAAAACAGATTTACATTCGCCATTACTAATGAATATCAATCGCCAATATACAATGGTAAATTAGCTGTAGAACATTCCCTTAAACTTAAAGGAAAATTCTTAATTTGCTCTGACAGTCAATCTACATCTGCTATTTCACATACAAGGTACTCAGAATATATAATATAAAATATCCGTAATTATTTAATAAAATCACCAAATACAATTTGTTTAATGTAGGTACCTTGTCACGCGGGAATAAAAGGTAATAAAACAGCTGATAAAGTTGCAGGCGATGCCCAGCGAAAGCCATTACTATTTTTTCATACTCAAATGAACAAAGACTTAAAATCGCAATTAGTAAAACATATGTATGAAACTAATCATAATGATTGCGAAACATACAGTCACCGCTATAAAGCAGTCAACCCCAAGGGTGAACAAATTGTTTACCCATCAACATTCTCCCGCAATGATGTAAAGCTGTCCTTCAGACTAAGACTCGGTCATACCATAAAGGCAAATCACTATTTATTATCGAAGGAAGACAAACCAATATGCAATTCATGTAGTATCCCATCACAATCTGTAGAACACGTACTGGATAGCTGCCAATAGCTGCCGCGCCTAGTTCGCTTAGAATATCATCAATTGAAAATATCCATAAAATTGTGTACATGTACATGTTCTACAGATAAATATAAAATATCTAAAATTACCTTTAACTAAACCCAACTTTGACGGGAGGTTGTAATAATGTCTAGTTGCTCACACTCGTACTTTAAGGGCCATTATTAAAGTTGCGTTTAGTTAAAGGTAACTTTAGATAAAGTTAACCTTAAAGTCACCTTTAATTTCTTTTCATTATTACAATCTAATGATGAAATAAAGTCAACTTTTTAAAAATTATAACAGTGCCGGAGCAATTGCTAAATTAAATAAATTTTTTAAGCGCAGTGGCAACGACAAGCTTCGTTTTTGTTGTATCAAAAACGAAATATGAAAAAATATTTTTTCGGTTTCTCAAAAATCTGTCGTTCGGAGTCGACTTTAAACTGTAGGTCACTCATGTATAAAATCAACACACACAAAATATGTGGTCTGAGAAGGCCAAGGCCTTCCTGACTGAAGGGTTGTAATGGCCAATTATGTTATGTAGTCCCTAAATTGCAAACAAAAGTCAACAGAAAAGCGTGTACTGTGCTTATGCTGCGCAAAAATATAGAGACTTTCTGATGACGTTTTCCCTATTATTCTTTTGTTTTGTTGAATACATTAAAATTTTTATTTTATTATAAAATAGAAATAAATTAATGAAATAAATATGGATTGTTTTTACAAATGATTAGTTGAACTTAATAAAATTGTTTGGAGTGCCCAGACTTGTAGTGCCTACTGTTTTTTGGAGGACTTATGCAGTTCACTGTATATGTACTGCCTCAATATTTACCTAGTGGTAACAAATATGGAAACAACAACAAAATTATGGTCTCAATCAATCTGCCATTTTTTTTCAGGTTTACACTCAAAAGATGTTCGGCTCTCGAGAGCAAAACCTTCGGCAGTTTCTCGTTCATTTTTTCTTTCCAATTTACTGCAAGAAGAAATGCACGTTGCGGCACTATGAAGAATAATATATATAATATATTATAATAATAATAATATTTTTTGTTGTAGTCTTCACACAACTGTCTTTTGAACAGATCTTACAGGTTTCCAAAAGTGCAGACAACACCTCTCTTGAGGTCTTTCCAGAGGTGATTGATGAAATTAAGACCAACTGACGATCATGACTTTTCTAACAGTTGTCAGCTAGCTTTTTTTGTAAGGTTATCGGCATGCTTAGGGTCATTATTGTTTTTGAAAACGATATTCGCCATATTCACTCCGGATTTTTCTGTAATGGCGGATAAGTTGGTGCTTAAAATATTGAATTTTATTTGTAAAAACAAGTGGACCAAATATCAGAATGATTGAGACTACAGATTGTTGTTTGTCAACACTAGCTAAACATTGTGACAGTTGCTTGAGTACCTTATGTAGCGCACTTTTATCAATAAAAGTACAAAGTTTGTTATGCCAATAAATAAAGGATTTATTTTTAAAAATTATTGCCTTTTAGATTTTAATAAATAAATTTACATAAAAATAATCACTTATATATTTAAATAAATTAAGTAACTGCAATTAAAAGTAGTTGAAACTAACCAAAATACACCATTTATACATGTATTTAAAAGAAATATCTTACAATCAATTATTTTGTAGCTGCGATAAGGTTTTGTATTATTTGATTATTCAACTTATTGAACTTTTTTCCTTCTGTTAACAATAGCAATGCGACGTCGTCGAGAATCGAACGATAAATACATTTCGGATCCTTCACAATTACAATTGCACTTTACACGTCCGCGTTCTCGAAATGCAAGCAGGTAAGTTAACTGATTGCTCATACTTTTTTGTTCAATAAATTCTAAATTGATATATAGAAATCAATTAATTTGCTATTTACTTATTGTATTAATAATCACAATACAAAACTCTCTTGAACAGAAATATTCGTGCCGTAAATAATTCAAATTCTGAAATACTATCTGCGAACAATTCCACCTATATTTTTAATATACATACGTCTTTGCGGAAAATCTAGTTTGATCAGTTTTCGCTAATTGTGCATGAATTAGCAAACTTGGGTTTCTAGGCTGTATGGGATCGATTTGCATATAATACCACGCTTGTCAACTGGGAACATACTTTGTTACAGAAAATGATGGTCAGGCCAATATTTACGCCTCTTTTGCTACATACATTATTAAAATAAACTTAATATTTATTACAATGAAATGACCAGAATTTAATTCAGAATTAAGGAGAAATACTGCATTAACGGTTATTTTTAATTCCGTGGTCTATGTGGAATGCTTTATTTTATATTCCCTCCCATTCATTGTAACCATACTGGAATTGATTGGAATTAACAAATATACTTACTATAGCTTCTGGTTGCATACCCCGTTGGCGTTCACTGACTTTACGAAAGAATTTTACTGTGGAACAACATACTTTCCTCCATGCTAGCGCAGACGCTTATAATAAAATTAGCAATGTTTAAGTGAAGTCCGTATATGCAAAATTAAAGAAATTTGCGCTTTGTCCAATAACAATAAAGAAGTTCGAGCTACAGGCTGCAATCATTGTCAATAGACTTTTGAAAACTACCAATTGCAACAATAAATTATTAAAAAGAAGTTTTAACATGGTTTGAAAGGGACTTTCAGAAATGGAAACAAACTGTTATGCTTCGAATTACCAAAACTTTAGAACATACAGAAGTAATCGATTGGAGTAAGGTTGCTAAATTTAAATTAGGTTTAATAGACTTTTATGGTTTCACTAGCATAAATTAAAATGACCAGGATGAGAAGAAAACAAAGAAATAGAAATTAGAAATTCGTCCACTTTATTTGAATATTTACTTTACTACTTCAGGTGAAATTTCATTAACTTTCTATATTTTTCAAGTTGGTTTAGACTTTACCAAGTTCTTGCTGTGTGGTTACTTATATAACCCTTTGCTATCCGTAAGCTAGAGATAGAAAAACACTTTTTGTATTTCGCCTTAATTGAGCAAATAGTATTGTTTATAAAATATCAAATGTTCTTTTGTAAAATATGAAAAACAGATTTCTGCAAGGTGGAATTTTGTGATAAACTTTTACTTTGACATAAATACGAGATTATAAATCAAGAAAAATTATGTCACAAAATTATTAATATAGTAACAAATTACAATCATACATTCAGATGATAATAAAATTGGCTTGATTGAAACACGTTATGCGAACCAATAAATTTTAATTTGTTATATTTAATTAATCTTAATTTTTTATGTTTTATTTCTTATTGCTTCTAAACATAGCACTATCAATTATAAGATATATATATTGTTGTGTTATGTTAATTATAATAAATAAATAAATAAATAAAATAAATGTAATTTTGGCAGAAGTCACTTAAATGATGGTTTATCATATTTGCATGACTAGAAAAATGTCTTAAAAACCTGTTCTTTATTCTAAATTAGTGCAGTGATAAGGCCGTTGTGCCACCTGCTGTTGCGGTTTAACGAAAACTCCTTAACTTTCAGTTCCATGAGAATCATAATACCAATATAATATAAAATCAGTATTAAATAATTATAGAGCAACCCTGAAAATTAGAATTCTTCTTTTCATATTTAAAATAATTTTACCACTTGAATAGAAGATTGCACTACAATTAAAAAAGGCCCAATTATGTCCAAATATTTTGAAAAGCTGTTTATGTTTAAGTTATGTAAATCTTGTTGAACCGTAAAGTATAGTATTTCTTTGAACCAAATTTAGTAAAAGAACTGTCGACTATTGAATTTTGCAAGACGGCGTACCTTGAATTAATAAAAATCATTTCCAATTGCAGACACATTGTCATCAATCAATTAATAATAAATTAAAAAATACATGAACTATAAAATAAAATAATAGGAAGTAAAATAATCAAAAAAAAAAAAAAAAGAATAATAAACAAAATCAGTTCTATTCTACTTATCATTAACTTCGTTTGATTTATTTAATTACAGAATGTTTTCTATAGATTGATTTATAAAGGCAGTTATTCGATAATATTATAATTAGGTGTCTGTTATATATTTTTGAATTTTTATAATTAAATATACTAAATGCGATTTTAAAGTTTCTGTATAATATAATTTCTTTACTATTTTTTTATTTTAGAACACGTGGAGTGCCTACTACTTTGTTAGGTCAGTTTGAAGATAATTCAACCGATACATCTGATGAGCTGATACAAATAGGCAGCAATCGAAAAAAGTGTTCTTCTAGCAAAGTAAGTGCTAAATGTACTGGTACTAGTGATGCTAAATCAGGAAAACAAGTGGACTCTCCCGTTGCATATACGGAAAATGAGTTGTTGCTTATAAATTTAGTTAAAGATTTTGATAAAACGGAACATTCGAACGCTTTTCGTAATGATATAACACCACCTCCCGGTGCTCCAAAAATAGAAAATACAGCGCGTTTACGACGATACAGACATAATATAGAATAATTTTAGTTTTTTAAGTGTTTCAGAATGTATGATGGTGGTTTAATTAAAAAAAAAATATAGTAACAAAAACGAAATGAAAACTTAAAATAGCGTCAGATTGTACTATTTTTTTTTATTAGTTATTTAAATTTTTAGAAACAAATAATTTCTACCGAAAAGTGCGTTGGTAATTCAATGAACTAGGTATTTTAACTGCAGAGTGTTATTTATTGATTTCTTAACTATAAACACTACGATAGTAAAAGCGTATGAATGTCTACTTTCTCCACCCCCATTATGTCATACACCAACATAACTACTAATACATTATGTTACAATATTTACACCAACTTTTCTAAAAATTTTCATAGAATGTACTGCTATATTATCTAAAATAGATTTTCAACTTATGTAAAATTATGTTAAAAGATCATAATACTTTCCAAATTCCGGGAACAAATTTGTTCTTGTATATGGGACCTGTGGAATGTTTCCTATGATTTAGGTAAAAAGATTTGATGTTAAGCAAAAATACTACTGTAAACACCACACCATTGCTACTAGTATAATATATAGATTATTAGCCATAATACGTTTTATGTACTATATTTTCTTGTTTTTTATGACGCACTTTATCTCTAAGTATAATTTTTATATAAAAATGTTAAATTGGTTTCTTAGCAATATTCTTTGTTTCATATTTTATATGCTATTTGTTTAACAGACAAATGCTTACAGTTGCTTCATCTTTTCCTTGCCTTTCTATTATAAATTAAAGTTAACATGTTTCTAAAAGTTAACTATAAAAAATAAACCCCATAAAATCTCGAACTAAATTCTTATTAAATATTAAATGAATAATAGAAAAATGAGTTAGCTAAACATAAATGTAAACAGAACAACAGGTCTACACTGGAAATACTAAAAAATATAAAATTGTTTTGAATCACAATTGTATTACAAATTACATTATATGATATATGTTATTTGTTATTGCTATTTAATAAATTTTGGCTCTAGAATTGGGGACTAACAAATAGATCTCCATTGCAAACATATGTTATGTACATTCACGCTAATGTTTTAATTGATGTGATTAATTGTTGAATTCTGTAAACAATTGACGTAAGAATATATAATTTAAATTAATAAATTTAAACAGAATGTATTGATAGAGATTTTAAATCGAAGATTTTTTAGTTTGTTTTACTATGTTTGATTAGGTGCTTTATTAAATGGTTTTATAATTCCTTGCTCGTTTAAGTGCTCTGGACATATACAATTTATTATAATAAAATTGATAACAAATTACATTGTATTTATACAACCATTTATATATTCGTTATAATATCTGTTTTGTTTATATATGTTAATATTAAACATTAATAAGTTCTTCTTGGACTAGAATTAACTAAATGATTTACATACATACATGTACATATGTAATATGAGCCTTTAAATGTAATTAAATTCAACACATTTTATTTATTACTTTTTCGTTTTATATTATGTTTGATTTATATTAATGTATATATTAACAAGTGTTTTTCAATATGTTTATTTAAATTTACGTTTTATAAGTACAGGTAGACTCAATTCATTAATGCATTCTTGGTACTTCAAAAACCAGTCTTGTATATAACTAATTTGAACGTGTTCCTATGTTTTTTTTTGTCTTAGGTCGGAGGTGGGAATCTTCTTTTGTTCCAACACTTCTGTTCAGACACTTTTGTTGTACCCCCGCGGGACTGCCGTAGGGTATTACTTCGTGGAGGACTGGTTAGCTTTAAAGCTTTATCACGTTAATTTAAACTTAAATTTCGCCTTCGTTCCTCCAACCTTCCGAGTTCCAGCATAACTTCAGCCATTCTCTGGCTGTATTGGCTCCATAGAATCCTAGAATTCATCACCTTTCCATAAGCCGGTTTCGGTACAAAACTCGTGTTACCGGGCTATCTTAATCTGGGGCAGCATGTTAGAATATGCTCCGCATCTTCCTCCTCTATCTACATAGTTTGGCAAATAGGGGAAGTATCGTGTCCAAATCTATGCAGGCTACTTCCTGAAGAATCCATGCCAGTTAGGAACTGGATTCACGTAATAGTTCAGCTTATATCAGGAACAAGGTGAAATGTTCATCTCCCCTTTAAAACTGTTCTCCACCGGTGCACTGCTCAATTGCCGCATGTAGTCCTTCGTTCCTCAGATCTTATAGCGTTGTATTTGTCCCGGATGCTCGAGACGGGCGAAAGTTATACTCCGCCCTCTCATTCCGTGCCCAAATTGGGGCGTCGTAATTCGCCGCATTCGGTGGAACCTGAGGAACATGGAGGCGTTCTACTCTCTGGTATTTTCCATCTCTCTGTGGAATGAGCATAGTTGACTGGTGGCATCAGTTTCGCCATGTCGCAGATACGCGTTTTCGGTAATTTGTATCGTTGTTTGTAGTACGCCTCCGTATCTGACCGTCGGTCGTTGGTCGGGGACATTGCTTATTTGGATTATGTCGCAGCTAGCCTACATGAGTAGGCCGTCCAGTTATCCGCCAACTACTGACCCCCATGGTAGCCTGAAGCTAAGCCCCATGACGTGTTCCTATGTCAGGTTTGATGTGCGCTACATTGCTTACACTGTGAAGCATATGTGCATTCATGAAATTCTACCTCTTTATTTCTTGTTTATAGTTAACATGTTTTCCCAACACCCAGTGCATACTGCTACTGCTTCGGATGTGTTCTCTCTTTGTCTTGAGCTGAAAAGGGTTTTCAGGTTTCTACAGCTTTCACTGTATTGATAATCCATGCCTGAGTTTGGGTCGGGTTGTTTCGAAGAGACGATCCGATTTTTTTTAGCCTGGTCTTTTTATAAGGCAGAAAATACCTTACCTCATATTCCGCGTTTTGACTCGAGTCGCAATATTAGCGGTCTTAGATACGTTGTTCTAAGGTAGTTTTTTAGTAAAGGATAATCTTTCAATAACAAAAATTAATAAATAAATTTGTAAAATTTTCATAATACATTGTATTATATATTTTTTAAACTGTCGAATAGTACGGCAGCATTGTATATCAATAAGTTGGCAACCTGATCAATTTGGTTATTCTCTTATTAGCATTCGAACCACCGAGTAATCAGAGAGGATAATTATGATATTTTAACCCTTTGCACCCGAATGGCGCCTGAGAAGCGGCATTCTGTTCTTTAATTTAACTCGAACGGCGCCTAAGAGGCGCCATAACTATTTATGATAATATGTTCTTTCGGATTAGTTCGGAATATATCAGATGGTGGATACTTAGATCCCTCAGCCTAAACAAGTAAAATAGAAGTAAAATTTTTGGTGCTCAGTTAAGTAACATTCCGGGAAACTGTAGAACCGACGAGCTCGATAGGGCTGGAGCACTTCTTCCGGAATCCTCTTCAATCGCTTTAGGAATGCACTTTACCTCTTTGAAGCTGGCCATTGTACGAAAATTCTTTCGAGTCGCCATCCTATCCTAGGTCAATGAACAGTCCTGCTCAATCGCTAGGCTCACGTGGCCCTCAATGGATAGAAGGCGCAATAACCAGTTACTTGGACTTGTTCGTAGCGTGATCTCGATCACTGTGCACAAGTGAGTATTTGGTATCAAAGCTACCACTCTAACCTAAATTAACCTAAGTGAAAATACTGATAAGCAAAATGGAAATAATTTTTTATTCAAATTACTGTCGGAGAGCTGAATACCCATACTAAAAATGGTTCGGGTGCAAAGGGTTAAAAAACGCTGATAGCAGCCGCTTAACCTTATATGTAGAGGAAGAAAAAAATGTTGCAATGTTAGAAGCAACAAATATACAGAGAAAAAGTTGGCGGTTAACGTAGAAAAGTTTAATGTAAATAAACATTTATTTTGTGTTAAAAAAGGGAAAATTTGGAATATTTTTTAATTTCTTCAATGAAAATTTTAAAAATTCCTTAGTATTTAGTTAGTTAGTATCGAAACGTGGGTGATTTTCGGTCACAATGAATATAGTTTTTTGTGCAAAAGGTACTCAAGAAGCTAAATATTACTTGATCAAAATATGACATACTGCTCATAAAAATGTTTTTTGCTGAAAGTTGCCAATATTTTTGAATTTCTTGAACGAAAGAGTTAAAATTAATTGTTATTATTAGTTCTTATTATTATTTATTAATAGTTTCACATAAAAATTATATCTTTTACTAACACGCGCAATATAAAAAACCCACCCCAATAGCTAAAAAAAATGTAAATAAACAAAACAGACAGACAATCCGAGAGAGACAGAAATACTTTTTGGTAACATTTGCTGTCTTTTTATTATCATAGGGTTAAGTGTCAAATTCTGTTTTCTATCTGATTGTAATCTGTGATTCGAACAGACCACACCCAAATTAATTGGAATTGAATACACTGATTGAATTACACTGATTGAATTAATAAATAAATTTAAATATTAATAATTGGTTTTTATTGTATACAATACATTGTTTGGTTAATTTTTTGCTACAAATTGATTAGTTTGTTTTTTTTTACTGATCAAAAAAGGTTTTGAATGGTTTTGAATGTCGAAAAAAAATTATTGTGATTTTAACACTATAGATTGAGCCATTATGCCATTATGATCTGCCACAACTTGGTAAGCGATGAAAAAGCGCTGCAGGACTGTAATTGTAATTGATTTGACTAAACTGGTAAAAATGACTATTGGGATTAATTTTCACTTTTCCAATATTGACGCTCTAGACTCCGTCCATTGTTCGCCTCTTCCATCGTAACGCAGCTATCAACTACCCACGTCCCCCATGTCCTCTTTTAAAATAAAATAATGATAAATAAAATAAAGATGGATAAAACAATGAAGAATAACAACAAAAATATCCCCTACGGTGCACAGAATTTTTAACACCGAATTCAACTTTTTATACAATTTTTTATAAATGTTTATTTTTCTGTTCCTTTTTAATATACACTCGGGTCTCGTTTTATGCGGATATTTTTTTATGCGAATTCGAATTTATGCGATTTTAAATATTTTTTTTTTAGATTTTGTGCAGATTTTAAAATCTTGTGATACTTTTTAAATTTTTGCATCATTTTTAAATTAAACCAAGTTTGCACCATTGATATAATAAGTATGGTGTGTTTTATTTTGTGTTTGGCTATTCATAGGCAATACATATGTACATGTATGAAAGTTGTATGTGTACGGTATTGTTAAAAGAACAATCTGGCAATTTCCCTTTCCCCTTTTGATAACTGACTACATATCCTGTAATAAAAGAAACAATCAAACTTTCTAAAAATTCATTGATCTAGTCCCCTACATATGTATGCACTACCTGATAGGTATGTAATGATAAAAGTGACGTCGAAGCAATTCCAAAACCATGCAGAATGATTGATCAATAAGATAAGAATCAATTGATTGATTGATACATTCATAATTATAGACTTCAGTTTATTATTTTCTGGATCATTTTGTTTTTTCTGTAAATAATGAATTAATATTTTAATATTAATATTTTAAGAAAATGAAATAAATATACTTTTGTTGATTTTTTGATGCGATTTTGATTGATTTTTTAATTAAAATTTGAATTTATGACGTTTTTCAGGATTTTGGAACGAATCATTAATTTTTATATGAAACTACAGTATCGTTTTATGCGAATTCAATTTATGCGATTTTTTTTGGAACGCGTCTATTGCGTATATATATATACTTTTCTTTCCGCTTTTTTCAATTCAATCATAACCTGGAATATCTGCTTTCGAACATTGCGTAATTGAATGTGGAGACATAATGGAATCTCACAACGTTATTAATATCAATACCATCTTCATACCTTCCATTTCGAAAGCCACTCACATGATGTCCATAAATATTGTACCAAACACGATACAGCTCTTCATCTTGGAGCTAATGTATCTATTATTTATTTCTTTTGTGTTGGTAAACTCGTCTCGAACATACATATGCTCATAGATTTAGCTATATAGCATAATTAGTCTGATTGTGAGAAGCATAAATAAGACAAGTGTTTGGTGACTTTCTGTTATGGAAAAAAAGGATCAAAGAAGTTGCATTAAATATTAATTAACAGTAGCATACGATGAGAGTACTTAGAGTCGAAAAAATTATTGCAAGTAGTACAAGAAGATTGAGGAGATGACGCTCGCCCTGGACACCCGCACCGATGAAAATGTTGAATAAGTGAAGAAAATTATTATGAAGAACCATCGAATCACAATTAGAGAAATTGCTGGGAACGCAATTTTTTCGGCAAAGTTCGTTTCAAAATTGAATTTCGACAAAGAAAAACGGCACTTGAGCATCGCAAATTAACGAATGACGTCAACATTATCAGTGTTTTTTCAATAGCAGAAAATCTCTAACCACACAAAACACTCTGTGGCTTTCACAAACAAACTAAACATGCTATATAGCTAACTGTAGACATATGTTCGAGACGAATGTAACAACGTAAAAAATAATTAAAAGTCTAATGCATGTACGTAGCCGGCGTAGTTTGAATTGGAACTTTAGCGTCTAAAAAAGTGTATTTATATTTGTTGTATAAGTCTTTAGTTCCCTGATTTCATAAGGGGTTGAATATATACTATTGGCACAAATTAAAGCAATAACAATTAGTATTATAACATTTGTATAGAAATATTTTAAAAAATGAAACTGAGAATTTTTAAAGATTTTCAATTTTTAATAAATTAATATTACCCTAAAGAGTTATAATAGCAATCTTTAAAATTCTCAGTTTCGTTTTATGTAATGTTCTATGGAAATGTTATAATATTAGGTCAGTTGGCTTAGTTTGTGCCACTAGTGTATTTACATAATATAAATCAGTAAACTACTTAGAAAGCAAACTTTTTCAACACCATATATTTGACAGAAGGATATAAAAGTCCAGGTGTTTGGAAAATAGAGACTGATGATACTAGAAAAGAATCACTTAGTTCGTTTACTTTTATATTAAAATTTTGTAAGTTATAACGGTTTTAAAGAAAATGGAAAAAAGGGGAAGATGTTTTTGTTCGTAGGATTTTTTAAAAAATTTGTCTAGCGTGATTGTGTGTATTCGCAGAGTTCAATACAACTGAATTTGCAGATTATACTTAGGCCTTCAGATTTTTGATGGGTGTTCCAATGGTCAGAGATTTTCGATATGTGGAACGGACTGGCAAAATTTTGACTCATTGTAAAAGGTTCCTGGAAAGCTATACAAGAAGAGCTGGTTAATGATACTGATTCTTATCTAATTTAACGCGTCAAAAAAATAATTAATGATCTAAATAAGAGTCTTTGAAAAATACCTTGCCATTAAATAAATATATTGTATCTCAATTTCAACGTATGAAATCTTTTTGGTAAGGATTACTTTAAAATTGAGGAATATACTAAGTAATGAACTTACAGGGTTATAAAACAATTTTAAGGACTTGATAATGGAAGTTGAAAATTCGTAGGAAAAAGGTAAAATTTCTTCAAAAATCAAACGAAACAATAACAAGAATTATTATTTGTAATGGATACTTTAGCGTGTGGACAGCAAAATAGGTGTGAAGTAAATATTGGAAAATTTTAACATATTTCTATACTTTTTTCATATTTTATGTTTTGTTTAATAATTTAACAATTTTTTTTTGACTTTTAAAATTAATTCATGGTAAAAAAATACACTTAGATTTTGAAATTTATAGATTTTGATGTGAACGCATGTATTGTTCTTGAAGTTGGCTAACAAGACGTTTTTCTTCTTCACCACAATGTCCAACGCCCATTTGAAATGCAGATGACTTTTATTGAATATGAATAAATGTGCCAACATTGCCACAATACAAAGAACTAAACAGACTACCCGATAGCGCAGCCAGGGGTAGTTAAAGCGGGTTTAGTTAAAGGTACCTTTAGCTAAAGGGAACTGGAAAGTTACCTTTAACTTAATTTCTTTATTACAACTTAAATAAAGTTAACATTTTCAAAAATATGGCAGTGTCGAAGCAATGTCAATAAAACTGTTCACTTAAACAAGTTTTTTTTAAACGCAGTGGCAACGACTGGCGTCTTGTATTTGCTCATTTTGATTATATTACAAGTTGCAATATTGAAAATAATGGATAATATGGCAAGTTCAGACATAAACTTAACTTTAAAAGTTGCCGGTAGAATAATCCTCCCTTTAGCTTAACCCTTACTTCTATCTTATTGGCCGCTTATAAAAACGAAAACCAATTTATCTGCCAGTTAAAAACCTCCCTTTAGTTAACGGCAATAAATTAACACACATTTACAGTTGGCCAATAATTCACAGACAAAAGCTACGACCTTAAGAAAATTATACATAAACTAGTGCTCTATCAAAAACTTAACTTGAATGGAAGTCCGTGATTTTTTGAATTTGAATAGAACATTTTATAGAAGATATTAGTATTGTTACGAAAATGGAAATGGTGTAACATCGTTTAACTTTAAAATGTTAAACAATAGCTACAAAAACAAAACAACGGATTTGTTTAGCTTATTAACAAATAAATAACAACATCAGTATAACAAGAAAAAGGAATAAGCAAGTAAACAACAAGCAACAACAACGCTGAAGGGACGAACGTAAACAAGATATAAAAACAACAAAGACGAAGGCATGTATGAATGTAGACAAAATGTATATATTCATAGCATTCTCGTGAAGGCGAAGACCAGAACCTTCGTCTCCGAGAGCATTCATCAGACTGTTTACGTCGCTATATAAAAGGCAAGGCAAAGCATGCGAAGTCGGAGTAGAAGTTCAGTCAGTCTTGTGTGAAGACACGTTGCGTGTGAAGTAAACCAACCATGGTTTGAAAATCTCCGTTGCAAAGATCCACAGAACAATTGGGTAATAATTGTTATTGTTTATCGCAAAGGACATAAACAAAGGAATAACAAATAAGCAATTGTTGTTGTTAGAATCACTTGTGAACAGTGGCACACAAAAGTTGTATGATGAATAAAGGATTTAATTAAAATTGAACACGAATTTATTTTTATTTTTATTTACAATCTACGAGCTCATATTTCAAAGGTTTTTAAAAGGTAAAAACGTAACAATTTGTGTCAGAAGTGGGATTTCAAAATCTAAAAGTAAAAATAAATAAATAAATAAAAATAATGAAACTCTCCGAACTAAGAGTGGAACGTCTTAAACGAGAGTTAGGTAAACTAGAGCTGACAACAACGGGCACGAAGAATGAACTCCAGAAGCGGTTAAGGGATAACTTCAGCATCAGAGCATTGATATAGATTCTTACAAGTTCGAAGATGAGGAGGAACTAGAGTTACAGTCCCCTGCAACTCCCAGCAGTATGGACATAAATTCGTTGGTACCCGCTATGATGGAAAAAATGCAAGCAGAAAACCAAAAGTTACTTGCTGAAGTAAAAGAAGCTTCTGAGCAGAGAATGGAGAAAATGCAAGCAAAATTGGTGGCAAAAATTGATAGGAAATTTGAGGAGAAGCTGCAGGAAACAAAAGAGCCAGTCACCAAGAAGAGTACTAGTGTCGAGCAAAAGGTGTCAACTCTAGCAAGAACGGTTGACACGGAAGTGTATCAAATTTGGGAAAGAAAATCACGGGCATAGAAAGTGATGATGAGCCATTGAATGGCGGCAGCCCAAAGAAGGATAGAAGTAAATCTGGCGTCATAGCGAAGGGAGCTGTCAAAGGGAAAGCTAAAGATGAGAAAGCCTCTCATAAAGACAATGACGTTGAAGATAATGAAGAAGGTGATGACGGGGAAGAGGGGGAATACGAAGTTAAGGGCATTGTTGGTCACAAGACGGAACGTGGTGTGTCGTATTTCCTAATCAGATGGAAGGGATATGCAAAGGCTGACGACACCTGGGAGCCAGAGGAAACACTTAGTCGTCCTGAAATTATTGAAAGATATAAGAAGAAACAAAAACAATCGGCGAAGAAAGGTTCTGCACTAGCCAAAAATCAAGGAGGAAAGGCAGCCGCCGGTCGAGGAAATAAGAAACCAGTCGACGAATAAAATAATGGGAAGTTGAAAAGATTATTGATTATATTGAAGTGAACGAGAATAAAAAGATGGGCGAAGGTAGTAGCGAGCTAGACTGGGATACTGATGAACAAATACGTGAAAGTGTTTCTATTGCGACGCGTACCCAGAGGGAACGAATGATCAATATTTCCTCATCAAAGGAAAAAAGAAAGACCGTGAAAGTGAGCAGAGGAAGAATGAACGTGAATGGGAACGCGAAAGAATAAGGGAACGTGACAGAGAGCGTGAGAGGGAACGCGAGGATAAAGTTGTAAAAAACGTTGGAGACCTGCAACGTAAAAAAGAAATAGGAGAAGAGTTACTTGAGTACAAAAAGACAGAAGAAAACGCATGAAAAGGAAGTGAAACGGCTTAAAAAGTTTCTAGAAGACTACAGTGACTACAAGGGTCGGGAACTGCAACGACGTCTGGCAGAAAGGGTTATTGAAAGGGCAGATAGTTATTGATGTTAAATTGGAAAATTTACTGCCAAGGAACGAGAACAATAACGAGACAGGGATAAGCAAATATGTGCAGGAAAACGTTCAAATTCACATGAAATCCACAATCGAAATGACGTCAGCGTAGAAGTAGCGAGTGTAGGAACTGTAGGCTCAACACTGCGATCGCTCTCCGAAGCTGGCTCTGTCGATTCGTCGTCTAATGTTGATGCGGACTGTTGGCATGAGACATTTTCTAATTCTAGTAGTCGATATAGCCGCCACGAATCCGAGTATTGTGACTTTACCAGTGCTCCTGATATAGAATCTATGTCACCCGTAACACCTCAAGCGTTCACCACCCAGAAAACAACCTTAGCAAAGCCTTCGCACTAGCCCAGGAGACTGCTCGCAAGATTTCCACACTTCCAGTAAGTAGAGTGTGGAAAACGGAAGTAGTGGAGGAAGGAGTATGTCTTTTAAATAAAACTAAAAGACTAAACGAAGTAATGTACAGGACACAGAAAGTTTATAGCCCCCGAGTAAAAATGAAAGTCGTATACGTAGAGCGACTTGCGAAATATGGAGAGGAGATAATGAGCCTATTCGGGACCAACAGGCTTATGTGGGCGGCAGTGTTACGAAAATAGAAATGGTGTAACATCGCCTACGAAAACATTTATCAGACTGTTTACGTCACTATATAAAAGACAAGGCAAAGCATGCAAAGTCGGAGTAGAAGTTCAGTCAGTCTTGTGTTAAGATACGTTGCGTGTGAAGTTAACCAATCGTGGTTTGAAGATCTCCTTTACAAAGATCTACAGAACAATTGTGTAATAATTGTTTTTGTTTATCGCAAAGGGCATAAACAAAGGAATAACAAATAAGCAATTGTTGTTGTTAGAACCAGTTGTGAACAGTGGCCCACAAAAGCTGTGTGATTTAATTAAAATTAAACACAAATTTATTTTTATTTTTATTTGCAATCTTCGAGCTCATATTTCAAACGTTTTTAAAAGGTAAAAACGTAACAGTATATTATCTGAAATAGGTCTTCAGCATTTCAAAAATTAATCATCCAAATTCTTTCTGAAATACTGCTGCGAATACACGCTTGTTTTAATATACTCCAGTATTTCGTTAAAAATAAATGTCCTTACTTGAAATTATTAGCCATATTATACACATACATAATTGGCCATTACAACCCTTCAGCCAGGATTACGGCTCAGCTTCTCACACCACTTATGTTGTGTGTGTTAATTTTACACATAAGTGGCGAGACCTACAGTTTAAAGTCGACTTCGAACGATAGATTTTTAAGAAACTTTTCATGGCAATTTTATTTACTCAGTTTTTGCTCAGAGGAGGACGCCGAAGAAATATTTTTTTAATATTTTTGTTTTGATGTCTGACCTGGAATTTGAACCGAGACTTTACTTCTAATAAGCCAACACACTACCTACTAAACTACGACGACTATCACAAATGTCATAATAAAATTAAAAAAAAAATAGAAAATCATCTTCGTTGTATATTCATAAATATATCTATTGCAATTTGATTTGAAAATTTTTGACTCTGGCGTTTGTGAAATAATAAATAGATCTCATAATATACATTTATGCCAATGCACTATAGGTAAAATGAGTACATTTTCTGGCCGATATTATAAGGATAAAAATCGGTATATGGGGGTTTTTGAGGTTGCTGATTTCAAATCTTAGGTAAAAATTTAAAAATTCAAAATGGCGGATCCAATATGGCGACCTGAGTTTTAAAATTTCTGAAGTTTTATCTGAAAATCAGTTTTCGGTGGCTTGCAAATTTCGAATCTGAAATAACATTTTTTAAATGCAAAATGGCGGATCCAATATGGCTGCCTAAATTTCAAAATTTCTTCAGATTTGCATGAAATTTGAGGACGCCCATTTCTAATCAAAATTTCTCAAATACAAAATGGGGATCCAATATTCAATTTCTTCTGATTTCAGTGGGTAAATCTATTAATTGTAAATTATGTTAACGTTTATTGTCTAAAACCTCAAAGAAATAAAAAATTAAGTGTACATTTTTTGTAGAAACTATATATTTTTCATTTAAAAAACAAAACTATTTAAAAAAAATTTTTTTGATCAGCGGAGGCTGCCTACAAAAATGATATTTCTCAAAAAACACAAAAATCGCAAAATTAAATTTACAAAAATTAACTCAAAACTCTTCATTTAGCCTACTTTTAATAGTTTTAGCTCGGCCGAATTCGGCCATTTTTTTAAGTTTATCCAAAAATCAATTTTCGGAAAAAAATTTAATTGAGTTTTATGTCAGAATTATGAGATTTTTAGCAAAAACAAATATTGTTTAACAAAAAATTTTTCTTAAACTATAAAGCACTCTATCACTTTTGTTTTCCATATTTACTTTAAATTTATGTTTGTTTTCAACCTATTTAGAGAACTTCAAAAATTTGACCAAATCACATTGTATTCACTGCCTTTAAACTTTGCTTACAAACAATGTTTATGAATACCCTCTAAACAGTCGTCATTAATTTTTTAGAAAAACAAAATATGCTATCATATGTTCTTTATCGAATACCAAAACAAAAAAAGGCATTCTTGAAAGTGAAAAAATGTTTTTTTTTTTGCCACAAGAATGGGTAAAATTGTCTCTAGTGCAATGTTTTAATTCATGTGTTTCATTTTTTAATTCTGGAAATAATTTACGTGGGAAGATATAATGTAGGCTGAATGTGTGGATAGAGAGTTTTAGTTGAAAATATAAGAGAGTGCAATGGTAAATTAGTAAATTTATGTAAAAATAACTTAAGAGATTAACTTTAAAACTAACTAACTTTACCAAATTCAATATTTCAAAATAAAATTTATTTCTTAACTTTCTGCATTTAAAATTTAACTTAAAAATTTTATAATAAATTACATTGTATTTATACAACGTTAATATATGCTTTGATTTATTCATAATTATATGTATTTAGGTTATATATTGAAACTTATTATTAAATTAATATGACACTTTAATTACAATTGTTTACAAATTATTATCCACTGAATTAACTTTCATGAGCTAATTTTAATTTTCTAAGAGCTAATTTTATTCAATTAAAGGTAAAGGCTACGTATAAAACAGAATAAATTTTAATTAATTTTCTACAAATAAAACTAATATAAAAATATTGAATTTTTTCTAACTGTTACTAACATGTAAGAATGATTTTTATAATGATCAATTTCATTATCACTGAATAATATACCATGAAAAAAAATTACTTCTACTGCATTTATGAATATGAATTCATATGTTTTATCATTGTAAATATCGTTTCGGTTTTGACTTTTGGACTAATTACACTACGCAACAGTGAAAATACCGAGTAACACCTCAAAAACAATAGTTGGAGGGTTTGAGAAGTATAAGAAAATAGATGTATATATGAGTTCTACTCAGCTAAACGTTCTACACTATGTAATTACTAGGGTGTATGTAATTTTTTGTTTTTATCGCATAGTATCATTTTTTATATCGTTGAAGTTATTATTATTGTTGAAATTAACAAAATTTTCTTAAAGGTTTTATTTTATTTACATTTTTACAAAATCTTAGAAAAATAAGAAAACGTAAGAAAACCAAATACTTAAAAAAAATTAGTTTATTGTTAAGAAAATGTTTCGATAGCTCTATACTATTTTAACAGTACCAAAAGTAATAAAATGTGCAGCAATCAATACTTCGTGTAGCCAATTATGGAATATAGTCATACCATATGGAATATAGTCATACCATAGCCTGTGTGTCATTTCAATTTGATTTTTTTCGATTGTATGTATTTTGCATTACCATCATAGCTACATTTTTCTAAGTTGTCATTTTAGTAATGCAGGTTTTTGCTTGTTTTAGACAAAAAACATTAATATGTTATAAAATAAAAAAAAGTCACTATAAATTTTTTTCCTCACAGGACATATAAAATTGCTTACCAACATAAAAAACTGTGACAGAATAACTTATTCCCGATGTCGATCGGGATTAATTAAATGTTTTTCTCTAGATTTTAACAATTATTCTTACTTTATTATATTTGATAATGCAATAAATAAATTATAAGAAAAAACAAAATTAAGAAACAACTGTTTTCAATAATTTTTTTTTTTGGATTTTGATATTTTTTTCTATAAAGTGAAGATTTTCATTATTTATTTCAGGTCAGAAAATCATATAATAATTTTTGGCATTCAAACAATTTGATAGCACGGAAAGAACACAACTTTTTAAAAACATATGATAGCACGAAACCAATAAAACTTTTGAAAACATATACAAAAAATTGTATATGTGTATCGGATTTTTACATGAAAATGAATCTGCTGGTTTTCCTCTACGAATATTGACAAATATATTGACAAATACAGAAAAACCATTAGATAATATACCCAAGGATCATCAATACAATTCTGCATTACTTACCCTTCCGGAATCGGAAAACCCTAAAACTCTAGGCATTCGGTGCAATCCAAAAGAGGACAATTTTTTCTTTGAATCCCCCAAAATAAAGAGACCAGTCTACACTAAGCGTCCAGTTTTATCTGACAGCGCTAAACTTTTTGACCCAGCTGGTTGGTTAGCATCGATTATCCTTTCCGCCAAAATAGTGATGCAGCAAATTTGGCAGGATAACACAGCTTGGGATGAATGGCTTAACCCACTGACCCTTATTAAATGGCACTAGTTTTTTCAGTTTTATGATAATATCGAGAGAATAATTTTTTTACTTTCAGCAAAAATTGTGTGTCTGAAAAAGCATACTCTGCGGTTTTATACGCACGAGTTATACCAATAAACGGACCTGTAGCCTTTCTCTTGCCTAAAACGAGAGTTGCACCAATCAAGGTCATTTCATTACCGAAATTAAAACTTTGTGGTGCAGTGCTGTTAGCAAAAATGGCACAAAATGTTAATACCCAGCTACGAATAACCTAATATCCAAAAAATTTCTGGACGAACTCCTCGATTAGTTTGGCATAACTCAACAAACCCCCGACTACTTGGAATATCTGTTTGGCAAACCGTGTGCCTGCAATAGCCGAAGCGGCAGGAATCAAGAACTGGAGTCAATTGGCATTTTATAGCAACCCAGCCGTTGTTGCCAGTCGTGGTTGCAACGCAGACGTACTTAAGGGCAACATGTTATAGTGGAATGGACCATCCTGGTTGAAGGAAGCCAACAACACATTTACCCGCCGAAACTCAAGCTGAAGCTAAAATATGTCAGTCGTTCTCTACGACTGTAAACCCAAAAACATTTGTGGACTTCACTTACCCTACCGAGGATATTTTGGAAAGATTTTCTAAATGGTCCAAAGCACTTAGAATATTGTTTACGTGAAAAAATGAAATTCGACATGACAGCATAGTTCTTGATCGAAGAAATTCACAATCTATTAACGAAAGACTTAATAGATTATAAACCCATCCGAGTATTGAACTTGATGCGCATGAGATCAAAGCCCGTGCTAGACTAATAATTTTTTGTCAGACACAACAATTCGATGAATAATATTCTTCATTGAAAAGATCAAACCCTTTCCCCAAGAAAAGCAATTTACTTACCTCACACCCTTCTTAGAAACAAAAAATATCATGCGCATAAATGACACCCCATTTTATTAGGCTCCTGGAGCACCTTTACTAAATTATTAACTCAACACGTTCATCTTATAATCCTACATGGCGGAAATTGTCTTATGTTACGAATAATTCGCTAAAGTTTTTTTGATTCCGAGACTGCAGAATCTTATCAGTTCTATGTTTAACAGGTGCGTAGCCTGCGCGAAATATAGGAATAGCCAAACTGCCCAAATTATGGCTGCATTACTCCCAGAACGTATCCAAAGTATCAGACCATTTAATACTGTTGGAGTTGATTTTGTCGGACCATTTAACATAAAATCTTACATTTGTAGGATAACCAAGGATATGTATGTGTATTTGTTGCTTTTCTACCAAAGCTATCCACTTAGAACCCATATCTGACCTATCTCCCAAGCTTTAATGGCAGCATTTGCCCGAGCCGGCGATGCCCTGCCGCCATATATTTTGACAATTTCGTTGGAGACAGCCAACTGATTAAGAAAGAACTGCAGGAATTCCTCAAACTGTTGAAGTGATTGATTACATCAACTAAGCAAAGATTAAAAATTCAATACCATCAGTTTTGCAAAAGATGGAAGGATGATTATTTGAAGGAGCTCATTTAATTATATAAATGTCGATGGCATTGTCGTCACTAAACAAGACAACCTATCCTCAAAGGAATGGTTACTCGGACAAGTAATCAAAACTCACCCAGGTTCCGATGGACTGTCTAGAGTAGTCGAATTATGAACACAAACCGGAATATTGACTAGGCCCATAACCAAGGCCGTAGTCCTACCCACACACTAATTAAAATCCTTCTAATAATCTTCCACATTTCACCCATTACTCACCTGTAAAATTAATACCCAAACCCTTTTCTTTTGAACAATTATAAATAAATTTGTTTCGAGTTGCCGGCCTGGAAGGATGTTCACACTAGAGAACAAATTTATTCAACCCTAACCCTGCCTTTCGATATCCCTAATAAATATAATAACAATAACATCTCCAACACACACCAACATTAACAATACACATCAACACAAACACATATATTAACATCTTCATAATTGCTTTCACGGAGAAGGAAGATGTATACAGCGCTATACAGAACATTCCAGGTCTGAACGATTTCGGTGAAGCCGACATGGTGTCAAGAAGGCATATTGTAGGACGCAAATGGCCACGGTATGTGTTAATGCATGTTTCCGATGCTTGCAATTCGGACATAAGCCTCTCAGTGCTGGTGTAAAGTTGACCGCTCGGGTACATGCCGCAGTTGTGGACATTGCTGAGAATTGCGAACGGGAACCGCTCTGCATGTTCTGCAAAGTGGAAGGTTCGCCAACCACATCGCGGGGAGCAGAAAGTGGCAGCCCAGAATCTATTGACCCTGAGGGTGAGGAAGGAGAGTATCGACGTTGCAGTCAAAAGCGAGCCGTATAGGGTACCGAGAAATAATACTTGGATTATCGACGGGTCTGTTACTGGGGCTATATGGATTTGCGGTTAATTACCCTTCCAGCAAATCTATACGCTAGACACTGTTGATTATCGATCTCTAAACAACACATAACGAACAACCCAACAATTCCTACGCGAGTACGCAATAGAAAATATTATTATTTTAAATAAAACATAAAAATTGTGAACTTTAGTTGTGACAATAGATTTAAAATAAATTTCAAACATGAACTACATATAAATAAAATATTGTGAATTAAAATAAATATTCTTACAAAATACAAACAAAAATACGTTTTATAAAATATACATATAAAACATTAAAGTACATAAGAAAATTACGAACCAGAAAATCAGAGCCGCAAAATTTAGTTATTCCGCAGGAAAGTTCCAATGAACTACCTGTACCGAAAGAAAACGGGGGATACTCAGTGTTTGGATATATTAAATAGTAATATTTATTGGATACAATATTACTATTTGCAATGTCAATCAACTTATCTTTCAATTTTTCAAGTATACCTACATCTGATGCTCACTTGGAGCATTACAAATCATCTCATGCCTTTTCTGTCTCTAAGTCCAGAAACGTCACACAAGGGGATGTTTTTAAAAGCATTCTACCATCGACAATGATGAAATTAATCCTAAATTTATTAAACTGATTTTGATATATATTTCTTCAAATATTACGCATTTATTAAATACGATAATTACAACGTCTATTTTTCTCGCAATTTACAAATGTGCCAATAAAATACCTAAACAAAGTAAAACCTACCATTTATTGTTATCATACATATCAAAAATTTTTGAAAAATTAACTTTTATGGCAATGATTTGTTGTTTGAAAGGCAATTTGGCTGTATTTTTAGGGTTGTTGATGTTACAGAGATGTTGATAATAATATGATATCTATTTTAATTTTACTTGATCATTCTAAGGCATTTGACAATGTTAACCATACAATTCTCTGCCAACAGCTAAAACACTTGTGCGTCGGATACTGCTATCGTGATTGTAATAAATGAATTAGTTTGTCAATACAGGAGGTACAAGGATTCACACTTGGTCCATTGTTATACACAATTTATTCTAATAATTTGCCATCAAAGTTGAAGTTCTGTGATGTACAGATGTATACAGATGACGTGCGATTATACATTAGTTTTTTGCCGTCTGATATTATAAATTGTATTGAAAAAATAAACTGTTATCAGGTACAATGGGTTAAAATAGGCATCAATCCGAAGAAATCTAAGGCTTGGATAATAGGCAAAGTAAACTCTACAACACAGTGACCACCAATTCAAATTTAGAATACGATTGTTCAGGCCGTACGTAGTGTCAAGAATCTAGCAGTTGTGTTTAACAATAGCCTGACATTGTATAACCATATAAATGCTATTAATGGTAAAAGGCTTGCCAGGCTCTGAAATCTTTAACTAACACAATAATCCGTACGTTGATCTATAAAACCTACTACATTTCCACATCGCACTGTAAATTTCAGCTTGTACATTATCAAGAAGCTACTGGCTGTGTAAAGTAAAGTAAAGTCCTTTGACAAAATTTCAATTCTAATTTCAATTTCTAATTTCGTATGTGCATAAACATTCGTCGGCGCTAGATTATGTGCTATCATTAGCTGTCTAAAAAAAAAATTTAACAAATTTAATATTAATATAAGTATTGTAATTATAATAAGTAAAAACTTTAAAAAAGATAGTGTCAGCAGTACATCAGTGGCGCAATCAAAAAAATTCGAAGTGGCTTTAAGCAACTGAACGTTTTGCAAATGAACGTCATTGGTACTTTTTATAATGCACTTGTACATATATGTATCTTTGTGAGTAAAAATTATAGATTATGTGTAAATTGATTAATGTTGAGAGAAATATATAATTCTTACACATAAAAGAACACCTGTAAAAACGTGTATCTTATGGTGCCTTAAGCAAAAGTAAACTCAAAATCACTTATAACGATATCGCTAGATATTCTTATGGTCACACAAGATACAGTAGGACATCTGAACTCTCCTATGAAATTTACAACATATAACTTTTGATAACTTGTTAAACGCAATTCGTCTTTGTAATGGACTACCGAACGACATGCTGTGATTAAGCAATAGTAAGTGAGTCAAAACTGCAATATTTACATTTTTTAACAAACAATAATGCCCAAAATGTAAATAATTAATCGCAGTTTTTTTTTTAATAAAATCATATTGTTAAGCTGATTTATTGTTAAGATAATGATTAATAATTTGTATTGTAAAAATTTTGCTTTATAACCAGTTGTCTACCACGTGGTTTTCAAAACATGATTTAATATTTCAAACGTATAACTTCTGTATTCAAATGGAACAGCGTACGACTCATTTTCGAGACATTAGGGGCGATATTCATCAATGTTTTAAAAATACTGGATGTAATTTGTCGCTCAATCGAAACAATACAATTTTTTATTGAACAATATCGATAAAATATCGATGTTTGTTATTGGATGCATCAAAGATAAAAACTGAATACAAATACAATATGCCATACTTAATCGACTCATACATCGTGATGTGTTCTACAATGGTTATACATTGGTAGACGAGTCATCGCGAGAGAGTTATCGCGGTTTAACAAATCGAATGGCCGACAGTTTCCTCCTTACCTGTCCGCTAGACAGTATCATCAAACTTTTTGTTTTTGTGGAGTGGGATAGAAAATTATTGTAATGATAAAGTAAAGGAATATTTTGGTTCCTGTAAACTCTCTTAAGAGATGAACTATTCTGTGGAGTAGCTGATGTCAGGCTGCACCGATGCTTAATAAAGATGAAGGTTAAAAGGATGGAAAGTGAATAAGCGGTGCTGAATCCCTTGTAAAGAGGGTAACTTCCACACCACTGGTAAGATCAGAACCTGAGTAATAGGGTGTGGGTCTTGGAAGGTTCAAGTTAAACAGAATGCGTTTCTATTGCAGGAGTATGGTATGTTCATTACATACACTGTAAAATAGATCCTTTGCAATATTTGGACATTTTAAAACAAAATGTGAAGCAAAGCGCCGATATATTAAATATATTTGACACATTTGTTTTTACCATAAGTTGCGAAGTTGTGGCTTATACATAATTATTCAAAAGTTCTCAAAACACCGGCATAGGCGCCTAATTTCAACATTCTTGAGCATGTTTGAGAAAAACTCTCCCATTAGCTCTATAAATCCAGTATCCGCACATTGGAGCAGTTGAAACTAGGAACTAGGCGAGAATCTAACAACATAACCCCGGAATTGTACGCCAATCTCGTAAAAAGTAAAAAAAGTAAAAGGTTTTGGTTCCAAGTGTTAAAACCGTGCCTTCTATTTGACTGTTAAATTATGCGTTTGTAATGAAATTCGTTAGTATTGTTTTCCTTTTTTTATTATAAACGTAATTTTAAATAAAAAGTGCTAAGTATTAGATATTGTGTTAAATATAATATATATACAAACACCTGGATGGAAAAATAGGTGCGATTTGTTCTCTTAAATGTACATAAATCAGTGGTTACCATTCATATCCAGCGTTGCCATTCGCCTAGTTTTCCCTTTTTTTCAAGTTTTTTGAGATGCGAAAAAGTTTTCATTTAAGTCGTTTTCTACCAAAACAAGTTTTTTCGACAAAATTCAATTTAAAAATTTGTTTTTTTTAAGTTTTTTTTTTTCCAGAAATAAAAAGTTAAAAAAAATTACTGGCAACGCTGTTCATAGCACAATTGTGCAGAGAGAATTCACGCATAATGCTCATGCTCTTTTATTTAGCTGTCTATCAGACTGCGACAAGCACACATGTTAGCGGATGCTTTCAATTTTTTTCAGGCTACACCAAAATAATGTGTTCCGTTAAAAAATACTTGTATCAAAATTCAATGTCTTATATGTTCTTAAAAGAGATTTTGATTGTTTTAATAGTCACGTAAATAATTTAAATGATAAGGAAAGAGAACAACCTTCATAGACATAAAGCAATATTTTGGAATAAGTAAAAGGTTGTTTATTAGTAAGTGGGGAAATTTATAAACCAAAATTTGATCCCAGAAAATAAATATCTAAAAAACATTCCCTAATAATTAAGTCAAAGATTTAAACCTTTATGTATTTTGATGAAATGAAAATCAAAATGGCATATATTACTAACACTTTTTTTATGACTGTAAATAAATAAATTCTCTCAACTTATTTTCGCTTTTTACTCACTAAAACACAACCAAAAAAAATTTAGTAACACCCAAGGCGAATTCATATAAGGTAGTGTTGTCAACCCAGGTGATAGCTTGTTTTAGTACACGTGATTGTCAAATGTTTTTTATGTACAACGAGCAAAAAATTTTATCCACTTACTACCTTACTGAGAGATTTAAACATTCTTTGACTGGGGGACCAAATTCTCTAAAAGATAGTCTTGAACAAATGTATTTTATACATTTTATACATTTATATAATTTATTTAAATATTCTTAACCTACTGGCACAGTTTCTATTGTAGAATCAGCTCCTATTGCTCCAATATCCTCCAAATGTATGACTACCTCAGTGGTTGTGCAAATAATTCCGAATTCCAAAGAAAAAATTTTTAAACAAATATTTTTTTAAAACAATTTAAAATAAGCAAAAGAGAATATAATGACACAAAATAAGAATTTAATGTCATTATATGAATGCGCCTCTGTCATTTTTGTCATACGGCGAATTGCATTTGGCAATCTAGCGCCCATAAAAAAGCAACAAATACAACAAATAAATTTGCTATCACCTTATTGAGTTCGCCCTGGTAACACCTTACATCAAGGGTGTCCAAGCCCTATACTCTTTGTGCTCATTTGTTTTTGTAAAAGCACTTAGCTATAGCCAGTGTATTTAAATACACACTCAGCACAAGCAATACGAAATACGCAAACAACTTTGTTTATTATTTTTTGTTGTTGTAATTCACTGTATACAAGCAATAGCAAAGCAACAACACTTTCCTATACTTTGCTGGTAAACAAGACTTTGTTTTTGTTTTTTATATGATATCGTTTAAAAAATGTATTAAAAACGCTTGGAAAAAAAGTGATGTTAGTTTTAAATTTTAAACTCACATTATTTACAGAAAAGTTATTGTATGATCACTCGTAATTTACTCTTACATAATTGAAAATGTTTTTGTGACTTTTTTTGTATTCTTTATAAAATGAATTGGCAAAATAAATGAGAAAATTAATTTTTTTACTTGTAATTTTAAGGCTGAAGCGCAATGTTTAATATGTTTCCAAATAATTCCAACAAACACTAAGTTTAATAGTGAGAAGCATTTTAAGACATTTCACGCAGATTACATTGCCAATAATATAGCAGGTGGATCAAGAGAACAATTAATTGCGGACTTTGAGAGGTCTTTCTTGGTTCAGAATGCGCTCCAAATTTTGGAGCACATTGAAAGTTATGGTGAGGAAATAAACATGCAACGTCTTAATTTTCAGTCAAATGGTACTTTTACTGGACCTTCAAAAGCAGCCTATGTTGCAAGCTTAAGAATTGCTCAGAACTGTAAACCTTTTTCTGATGGCATTTAAAGTGCATTTCAATTGGTAAGTGTGGATTTAAAATAAAATTTACACGCACTAACAAATTTTTCATTTCAGATCATTTTAACAAAAAATGAAAATCAAATTTTTTGTCGTGTACCTACATATCTGAAATATTTTTTTCTGTACCCTTTGTATGTATTGTTTTTACCTACTAGAAATATTGAATAAAATTTGTTTTTCTTTAAATGTATTGGTGTCTGCTCTTCCATAAGGAAATTTGGACACCCCTGCCCTATATAAGAAATATATATACATATATATTCTCCTTATTTTCCTTGAGAAAAAGTGGGAAATGATGATGAAGAATATAAGTGTATATATTTGTATTATAGCATTTTATTTTCATGTAAATATTATATGTATATGTATATGTGTATGTATATGGATATGTATATGTATATGTATATGAATATGTATGAGTATGTGTTTATGTATATGTATATGCATATGTATATGTATATGCATATATATCTAAACATGTAATATGTAAAAGTCGCAGTAGTCTAGTAAGCAGTGTGTTAGTTTATTAAACGTAAAGGCCACGGTTCAAAATCCAGGTCAAACATCAAAACTAAAATATGTAAAAATATTTCTTCTGCGACTTCTTCTCAGCAGATTTCTGGCAAAAACTCTGATAGCAAACAAAATTGCCATGTGAAGCTTCTCAAAAAACTGTGGTTTGAAGTCGAGCATAAGTTGTGTGAGAAGCTAGGCCGTGATCTTTACTGACCATTTATGTTAGTGTGTAATATGCAAATATTATATCATGTATATATGAAAATAAAATGCTATAATATAAATATATAGACTTATATTCGTCACTATCAGTGTTTTGTACTCCCCTTTTCTTCTTATATTATTATATAATATTTACATGAAAATAAAATACTATATTATAAATTTTGTTACGAAAACGGAAATGGTGTAACATCGTTTAACATAGAAATGTTAAACAAAAGCTACAAAAACAACGGACTTGTTTACTTGATTAACAAATAAACAAAAATATAGGAACAGTAAACAAGCCAGAGGGATCTACAAGTAAACAACAAGCAACAACAACACTGCAGGGACGAACGTAAACAAGATGTAAAAACAACAAACAAGAAAGTACGAACCCGCCTTCAAGAGCCTTCGTCAGACTGTTTACGGCAGAATAAAAACACCTTACTTTGATGGTTGCTCTCCCTTATCCGTATGTAAGTTCCAATTCGAAACAGTAGCCAGCATAAATGAATGGGACAATGAGGAGAAGGCCTTGGAATTGATTTTGGCATTAAAAGGTGTCGCAGCCGAGATTCTAGAAACCATGCCAGCCATCCGCAGAAACAACTACGACGACTTAATGGTGGCGTTACATTGTAAATTCGGTGACTAGCACAAACGGGAACTGTACCACATAGAGGTAAAGTGCCGAGCGCAAAAGGCTAATGAGTAACTTCAGGCCTTTGCAATGAAAACCGAGAGGTTAGTGCAGCTCACATACCCAGGAGAAAACCAACTTTAAAACCGAGGCGTTTGTAAATGGAATACGTGACCCAGACATCGAACTACCGGTATGCTCCACATAGACCGTGGTTTTTGAAATAGCCCAGCAGGCTCGCATGATTTCTAGACCATGAATAAGCAAAGTGCGAAAAATGAAAGTTGTGGAGGAAGAGGAATGCCTTCTAAATAAATTTAAAGAAATGATGAGGCAAGTTTTGGAGGAAAATGGACAGAAGACGAAACTTAAATGCTAGTACTGAGGGGCACACACAAGTAAGATCCCCACAATCTCCATATCAGTTATGCAACAAAATAACAACAACATTACGGTTGCGGGTACATAAATGGCAGACAACACACCTTCACTACAGACACCGGTGCGACGCAGTCTATCATTAGACCAGATGTAGTGAAGGGCTGCTAAAGCGAGGCCGAGAAAACAGGCACCCAGGAGCATACCAATGGCGAAGCGTATTGAGGATAAGGAGCGAGTCGACGAAATGAAGAGGAGCGGGGTAATTGACCCATCATCAGGTCCGTGAAGCCTACTTGTAGTCTTGGTTAAAAAGAATGAAAGACTACATGAAGCTAAATGATGCCACCAAAAAGAATAGTTACCCGCTACAGAGAATTGAAGACACGCTCGACACGCTAGCCGGAACAAAGTGGTTTTCCACATTGGATCTACAAAGCGGTTATTGGCAGGTGGCGATTGCAGACAAAGACAAGGAGAAAACTGCATTCAGCGCTAATGGCGGCTTGTGGCAGTTTAAAATCATGCCGTTTGAAATCTGTAATGCTCCGGCCACATCCGGACTACATATGGAACGTGTGCTAAAGGCCTCGATGACATAATAGTGAATGGCAGAACTTTCAACGAACAACTTAAGAACCTGGGAGAAGTTCTGCAGCGCATATAAATGGCCGGACTAAAAGCGTAAAGAAATGTGCGTTCTTCCAAAAACAATGAGGATAAGATACGAGTAGTAAAGGACTGGCCTCATCCCCAGAAGCTTCATGAATTACGCAGTTTTTTGGAATAATGCACATACTACCGACGCTTTGGTCCTCACTTTGCTCAAGCTTGCATGAGCTCACCAAGAAATCAAAGGTGTATCAATGGTGTGAGTCACAGGAAAAGACGTTCCAGACAATCAAAGACCTATTGTGTGCTGCACCAGTTTTCATTTTGGACAGCGATGCTAGCGGATATGGTATTGGTGGTGTACTTTCCCGAGTGATCAATGGTACCGAAAAAGTCGTAGGCTACTATAGTTGCACACTGTCGAAGCCTGAATGGAACTATTGTGTGACCCGAGGTGAGCTACTTGCAGTGCTGGAATGCATAAAACATTACCATAAGTACCTGTAGGGGCAACATTTTCTATTAAGGACTGATCATTCCGGACTGAGATGGCTGCTACAATTCAAGAGTCCTGAAGGACAGCTAGCACGTTGGATTGAGCGCCTTCAGACTTACGACTTCAGCACTAAACACCGAAGAGGCATAAAACATGGGAATGCTAATGCTCTCTCACGCCGACCTTGTAATTTGGAGTGTAGACATTGCGTGAGAGCCGAGAAGAAGCAATCCATCATCGACATCCGGCTAACGCAAATCGAAGCCAACATAGGCTTGTCCAAAGCACAAAGAAGCGACCCAATATTGGCGAAGAGTATAGGAGCTAAGGAAGAGGACGAACGGTCTACTAGAAAGACGATATTCGCAGAAGGTCCTCTTACAAAAGCATATTGGGCGCAATGGGACAGTTTAAAAGTGATAAACGGATGCTTATATCGACAATGGCGCTGATGGCAAGACCTCATTTAATCTAATAGCGGTACCTCCCTCTAAAATGAAGGAAGTCTTAAATGAATTCCATAATGAAGCTAGCGGAGTACATCTTGGAGTGACAAAGACGTTGAAGAGACTAAAACAACGTTTTTTTGGGTTGGATGTCAGCAAGCAGTGTCGGATTGGATCACGAACTGTACCCAGTGTATTGCAGCTAAAGGTCCCGTGAGAAGAAGTCGAGGTCAGCTGCAGCAATATAACTCGGGCGCACCTTTCGAGCGGATAGCGATGGACGTAGCAGGCCTCATTCCTGTCAGCAATGCCGGATACCGATATGTTCTCGTCGTGATAAATTATTTCAGCAAATGGCCAAAAGTGTACGATATAACCAATAAAGAGTCACAGTCTGGGTATATCGCAACGGGGTCCCAATAGAGCTACATTCCGGTCAAGACAGAATTTTCGTATTCAAGGAAATTTGTGAAGTATACGGTATTGAGCAGACTAGAACGACGCTGCTTCACCCACAGTCCGACGGAATGGTAGAACGATTTAATCGAATCCTGGAATATTGAGCGAGCAACAGAAGGATTGGGACGAGCACATTCCGAGGTTTCTACTGGCGTGCCGATCTGCGGTCTATGATTCAACGTCTAGATCACCCGCCAAACTTTCTTTTTGGGACTGAGATAAAACTGCCTGCTGACTTAGAGCTTGGTGTTAATCCCGCCAGAGAGAGGGAAGCCACATACACTCGAGAGCAGGAAAGTCTAAATGAACTTCATGAGTTTGTGCGCACACGTATAAGAATGATTAGCGATAGAATAAAAGCCAAGTACGAAGGGCTTCCATGAGGGACAACTGGTTCTATTTTACAACCCAACGAGGAAGAAAGGATTATATCCCAAGCTACAAACCAGCTGGGATGGACCTTATAAAATAATTAAAAGGTTAAACGATGTCATGTACAGGATACAGAAATCTAACAGACGATGGGCAAAAATGAAGGTCGTCCACATAGAGCGACTGACGACGTATGGGAGAAGAGATAATGTGCCTATTCGGGACGAACAGGCTTAAGTGGGCGGCAGTGTTACAAAAAGGGAACTGGTGTAATATCAT
>QOCX01000165.1:279373-332307 GCA_005959815.1 Sarcophaga bullata
TAAAATGTTAAACAAAAGCTACAAAAACAAAACAACGGACTTGTTTACTTGATTAACAAATAAACGAAAATATAGCAACATCACTATTAACGGAAGAGGTATAAAGTAGTAAACAATCAGTAACAACAAAACTGCAGGGACGAACGTAAACAAAATACAAAAGTAACAAACAAGAAAGCATAAATAAATGTAAACGCTGTTTATATTTATGGAGATTTCGAGAAGGCGAAGCCTTGAACATTTGCCTTCAAGAACCTTCATCAGACTGTTTACGTTGCTATATAAAAGGCAAGACAAAGCAGGCAGTAGTCAGAGTAAAAGTTCAGTTGGGTAAAGACTCGGTGCATGTGAAGTAAGCAATCGTGGTTTGAAAATCTCCGTTACAAAGATCTATAGAACAAGTGTAATAATTGCTATTGTTCATCGCAAAGGGCATAAACAAAAGAAATAACAAATAAAGCAATTGTTGAATAGTAAAGAATTTAATTTAAACTGAACACAAATTTTTTTATTTTTGTTTGCAATATGCGAGTTCATATTTCAAACCTTTTTAAAAAGGTAAAAACGTAACAATACGTATATTTACAGTTCTCAAATATATTTACATGGGGAATACAAAATACTGAGGATTTAGTATTCCCCATTTCTTCTCAAGGAATATAAGGAGCATAAGAATTGGCGCTGAATGTAAACACAACTCCTAAAACAACATTAATTTTACTAGTTTCTCTTCAGTTGATTTTATAATTCTAAATTTTTGCTTACCTGTTTCAAAATTTATTGATTCCATGTATTAGCAATGAAAAATTAAAAGATATATATAATCTTGTTGGGTTAAATTTTGTTATAATTTAAAGGCTTTCCATTTATTACACGTAATTTTTCCTTATTTTCCATTTACCTATTTCCAATTTAAGATACAGTTTAAATATTTGCTAATAGAGGAATTAATTATTCGACCAGCATTTATTTCATTTACAAAGACACTGGCGATTATTAAGTTATTTTAAGTACAAATGGATCCCCTCAACAAATTAAAGTACATCAAGGAATAAAAGTAAACAAAGTACAATAAATAATTACTGTAAAACCAAAAAAAAAAAAAAAGAAAATGAAAACAAAGAAATATATGATGTCGCGAATTTAAAGGTAAAACATATTATTAACTAATTTCTGGTATAAGTACTTAATTTGATATTATTTACAAAACACAATTTTTTATAACCCGTTTGGAGAGACAGAGACTGTCTGAGAGAGGGTGAGAAAGAGTGAGAGAGAGAAGCTATATGGTCAAGTCAATTGCTCTAAAAATCGGTGTACGGGATACTAGCGGCGTTAACAATGCTAGGATATTTGATAGGAGTTGAAGGGTGATTCCGTGCAGCTTGATATTTAGTCGAAATGTTGCTGCCAATATTTGAGCATCCCCAACCTCGGACTAGGCTGTTGTAGGTGGGAGCATTTAATATCTGATTGTTATTGATATTTGTATAAGGATTTGGTGTGTGGCGTCCAAATGGAGCATTTGGTCGTGGAGAGTTGGTAGGGGTTCCACCGTAATTGTACGATTCGGAAGGCGGTGTATATGGTCTATGATGTGAACCTGCAAATGGAGCCGGAGATGTGTTTCGCACCTTACTTTCTCTAATGTTCAGATGATAATTTCGATTGGGGCTGATTGCGTGACGACTGTTGTCAGTTGAAGGGTTTTCAAATTTAGCCAGCTTGTCATATGGTAATGGAGATGGATTAAAGTTCACCTGTGGAAGATTGTGGCTACTGTTTTGAGGCACTGTCCGATAACTTTGAGGAGATAAGTATTGCTGCTTTGGTGATTGCGTATGTCCAAATATTGATGAAAATCCTTGTTGATAGGGTTTGTGTATTGGGAAGGTGTTACTACCACCAAAGGATTTTTTGGTTTTTTCTAATGATTCAGGCGACAAATATGGAGCCGGGAAACTAGCATTAGTTGATTTATTTACATAACTTTGTTTTATTTCGTAATCGGCGTTTGACGAAAAGGGTGAGACTGATGCAGGTATAGCCATAGCTGGTGGCGGAGCATAACTCTGTACTGGTATTTCCTTTGGCATGTACAAATCTAAAAAAATATAAATTTATAAAATATATGTTGTAAAATGTATTAAACTGGTTATTATAGTGGTTGTTTAAGGATGACGAGTTCAACTAAATCATTAGTATTTCATAGCACATTTATTCATACAGATTTACATATATATCTTCAAAATATTTCCATCCTCAATTTAGCAATTGTTTTGCAATTTTTTCACAGAAATCATACTACAGATAAGCACCGAAGTGCTAAAATGTCATTTCCCTAACGAGAAAGAGAATTCCACATTTATTTTATTAATCCTGAAAAATTATATACGCATGTATAAGTAAAGTATAAATATTTCCTACTCTGTCATGTGAAAATTTTAGTGATGCTTTCCTACTCTACGCTAAATAAATTTTAATAAATTTTATCTTCATTTTATTTTTTTGCAAGATTAACGGATCCGTAATTAAATATATGATAGCCATCGTAATTTTAAATTTTTATATTATCAAGTAATAAATATAGAATAACCTTGACGGAAGGTCAACATGGAAGGTTCTACTTAAAGCATAGTCATCTAGTTTTCAGTGCGGGTTGTTTAAGAAAATTTTCATTCAAAACACCTGAATTCAAATAATTTGTTATACATATTTAGATATTTTAGTTTTTGTAGAAAAATGTAAGGACTAATAGGGGTTTTCAATATAAAAAGTGTAGTTAGTTCGACAAATTAAGATACAAATGTGGAAACAATTATGAGGTACAGTGTAAACGCGTTCAATATCAAGACTCAAATATCGATAAGTATGATGTCTTTGAACTCTGCTGTATCACACAATTTACCGTAATTTTCAATTGACAGTTTTAATATTATTTTCATGTGATATAATTATATGGGTAAAGGTTAAAGTATATTTCATATAAATTTAAGTTAAAAGTAATTTAATTATTTTACACTTGTATTTAGCTTTAAAATAAATCTCCTATAAAAAGTATCACATGGACACAAATTTTCCATTAAAAGGAAAATTTCGATCGGTGTCAATAGATCGATGACAACTATATTTAGCAAATTTAGTAAAATACGATGTATTATATCAGAACGTGATAAATAATAGAAGAAGCGATTTGCGGTAAGTGATAACTAGAGTTGTAAGCAAATATAAACGACATTAGATTTAAATATAATGGTTAAATGAATTATCCATTCTAAATGAACATTTAAATTGTTGTTATATACTAAATAATAAATACTAAATACTGTACCGAAACGTAAGTTTAAATCAAGGCATAGGTGGGCAAGGTTAGTCTTTGTCGTATGATATATATTTTTGGAGAAAAAATTTTCGATGTTATTGGGAGTGAATTAGTATTCTAAGAAATTTCTAATTTGGTTTATTGATGTACTGTGTTACTTTCCGCTACAAAAATCCATTTCCGATTTTAGTGAAACAAATAATGGAATTAATTCTAAATTCCAGCCAGATAATACGCCTATACAAACAACAAGTTCAATAAAACTTTTCTCCAAAGATAAATCTTTTAACATACTTTATTGAGTCTAGTTTTAAATTTTATTGAAAAGTTTTGGGAAATTCTTTCACGTCTATAGATTTGGAAGCATCTTTAATTCTTTGAAAGGACTCAGAAATTACATTAACAAGGAATGGTTCAAAATTGACAAAAAAAAATTGACATTTCGTATTAATAAAGTAACAAAAAATTGTGCAGATCACACCCATTATTAATTTATAAAAATTACAAACATAAGCTTAACGTGAAGTCTTTTAAATGTGATTGTACTCTACCATATAAATATTTTTTACGAGAGTTGTATATATTTCATTAAATATTAATTAAACCAAAAACATTTTAAACTCCTTGAATGAGCTATTTTGTAGATGTTACAAAGACAAAATTTCATACATATAGATATTTCCATACCTGTATGTACCATTGAATTGACAAGTTTCGCGTTTTGAAATTTCTTAAATTTTTCTTTTAAAATTAAATATTTGTTAAGGTTGAAAGTATTCTCAATTTTAATGTAAATTCTAAAGGGTGGTAGCATAAACGAATTAACCGTAGATCGAGCCTTAAAAATACTTCATAATTCTAGCTTTGTATCACTTTTGATACATACTTGTATTACATAGAATTTTCGCAATTACTGACAGATTTTATTGATAAACTTTTAAAAACTTTTGTTTTTATTTATTTTAATTCATTTTAATAAAACTATTTTATATTATTACAATTTATTACCCCTTTTATGAAATTTACGCCAAAATTTATGACATGATGTACATTGCAACATGGTTTTTTAAGCAACAATCAAACACTTCATGTCAATTTGGTTTTATTTTTTCTAAATGTTAATAATTTGACATCTATTATCCTTAGTTTTTGGCGTTCCAGTTGTTTAGGTGGGGCAGTTTATTATCACTTGGATCAGTAACAAATTCAGTTGAGGACTGGCTGAAACCTGATGGCACAAACTATTGTTATATTTTGTTAGAAGTATTTGTTGTCAACATTATGTGAGGTAAAAAGTTTCCCGTTGCAATAGAACATCGATTATGTCAATAACAATGCTCTCTCTTAGACTCCCCTCAGGTTTCCCGGTTACTGGTTTCCAAACACGGCTGTAAGTAGTTGCTACGCATGTAGCATGTACTTGAATCTCAAACTGCCAATTCGATTTCGGTGGACCACAAAGTTTATAACGACCATAAAATTAAATTAGTAAGTAATCTACAGCTACATAATTATTACGATTATTAAAAGCTGAAAGACTTTCAGCTTAGTATTCGAATCACTTCCAAGTAGCACATTATCAAAGCGAATGACTCGTTTATCTTAGACGTACATAGTTCATCGAAATATTGCCCTTTTGTTATATCTATGAAATAAAACATAGGGCAAAACACTATTTTCCTAATATTTGTTGTCACTTGAGATAAATATGAGAAGAACAATAAGAAAGACTCCACAACATTTCAAGAAACAACTCCTACCAGTCTACGCGTAAATTGGTAATATTCTCTCTTTCCAAACTACTAAAGGAATACGATTTTATATTCCAAGTACTGCCATCTTTGACGATAAACATCCTACTGTCATGTTTGTTGCTACCAATACTTTCTTCAGTTCATAGACGAGTTTCTGTTTTCTTCTTCTTCATTGTCTTCAGCAGCAGGAATGTTGCAAACATGCATATATAAACGGTCATCACAACCTTGCGTTATAATTTGGCAATGTCTGACCTGAGGTTTGAACATTTTTGGGCGAACACGCTACACACTAGACTACGATTACTTCAATCAATATCAAGAACAGATAATTCAATATCTTCACTTTCATCCAACATTTAACCTTCAATTCCTTCTCAAATGCCATAAATAATGTATTATTTACGATAAAACTTCATAGAATTTTGAAAACTTAAAAAAATATTAACACAACACTAAAGAACCTCTAGGAAATTCGTATGTATCAAAATTGATAAACAAGCCAGAATTATTAAGTTTTTGAATTTTTCAACCCGTATTTAAAATTTTCTAATTTGGTTTTGTTTAAAATAATGGCGATAATAAAACTGACGAATTCAAAATATATCAGGTGTCTAACTTTTTCTGAATTAAAGTTATAAAGTCTCAAAAATTGAAATGTATCATTTTTGATACAAAGCTCGATCTACGGTTAAACTGTATTAATCAGACCAAGAATAAAGGTATAAAATACAGAATTTGGTTTTTTCATTTCCAATTTATATTAAATAAAATTAAAAACAAAACAATAAAGGGGATATATATACAGTGATGTAAAAAATAATAAAACAACATCTGACTCTTAGAGAATTGATGAGAATGTAAGTAAATTGAGAAAATTATTGTTAACTGCACTCCTTTTTTTCACATTATGAATTTCTATTTTAATTGTAATTCAATATGTATGTGTACTTTCAAATACAACTTAGATATTTAAAGGAAAATAGTTAACAAATGAATATTTTAAATAATATTCCCGTTAGTTTAGGACGCAAAACAGAAATTAATTTTAAGAAACAAGTAATGATATTAGTTATGAACACAAGTAATTTGGGGATACATAAGAATACACACAAAAGGATTCTTGCCTTCATTTTGTGAATCCGATCCGGGGTTTATTTCTTTTGTTGTATCACTATCACAACAGTATGTATTATTATTTAAAGTTTGGAGTAAAAAAGTGTAGTTAGATTTTTCCTGCCGACATTGGTGTTCAAAATTTATTATCAATTCTTTTATTGGAATTTGAACATATTCTTCAAGTTCCTGGATAGATTCGTTATGTACACCTTGCTCTGAGCCCTGTAAACTGACAGTGGTTTTATCATTATTAGTCTTTTTATTATAGTTAATTAAAGCTTTAAGTTTAGCAGACTCATATTTCTTTAGTAGGAGTTGCTCCTGTTGCATTTGTTTAGCAAACTGTTTATGTAAATCCTCGTATTGTTGCAGCTGTTTGCGAACATTAACTTTGGGTTCACTTTCTTCAACAGATTCTTCGTCACTGGAGGCATCAGGTGCTTGATTTATTTCACATTTTTCTTTTGCTCTCTGTTGTTTTTTGTCAAGCTCTTGGATTACATTATCGGTAATTAACTGGGTCGCTACTGGTATTGGGGACACTTTTAGCTCTGGTGATTTTAGTAAATGATCAACAAAATGATGTACTCCAATAGACAATAAATTTTGCTGACATGCAGTGGATGAAATTTCGGACTCTTTTACATCGCCAATAAAATTAATAATTTCCTTTTCATCTTTTGTATTAAATTCTTCACAGAATCGAGCAGCTTCATTAACAGCCAATCGAATCTCATTAGATTCCAATTCAGTTTCATTTTGTATTTGTGATTCGAATTCAACTAAATTCATATAAATAGGATATAAATAGTTTAAGAAATACAACGAGTTTATAATAATAAACTGTAGGAAAGCAACAGTGAATAGTAATTTTTTAATGTATTTATACATATATTTCTATTGCCTTATAGACTGTTGTTTCGTCTATGTATGTATAATATATATATACATTTATATATCTCTATATAAACATCTGACACACAATTAAGTCACATATGTATGTGATTTTATTTTTTTGCATTATAATAATATAGTTTTAAGAAGAGAGAGAACTAAAACATTTTTATTTTAATATCTTTATTAAATGATTATTCATTAAAATATTTCTTCTTTGCAAAACTAAATTCAGTGTTTTAACTTAAGTGTACAAATAATTAAGTAATGTGACATAATGCTTTGTTAGCTAGTCTTTTACGCGGATTGTTTCAGCACATATGAAACATTGTAAGCACTAAGAACGAACTCTGCTTCTCTTCCTAAATAATATCCCAGAATGCATTTTATTATTATTTCGCTGAAAATGTCGGCTTTATGATTCCCCATAAATTTTCTTTATGTTCGCCACTCGAGCACACTAATTTATTGCTCTTCACGTTGCAAATCATCAACATAAGCGTTATTCGAACTATTCTTACTGTTGTTTTCGCAGACATTAATGTCTTAAGTTTAAACTGAAACTCATCATTCCAAACTATTAGTTTCCAGCAAGATTTCCTAAATATTGTTCTTCAACAGTTTTGACTTTTTTCGTAGTATACGATCATGATAATTATTTTCTGTGAGATGTTTTCTTACCATCCGCACTGAAATTTTAGCCTTTTGTTCTGACTCTATATTCTATCTAATTTGAGTAAATGTGAGAGAAAAGGATTAGACTGAGTAGACATTCTAGCATATCTTCGGCTTGGGTTTATTTAGCGCCATTTATTTCTTGGTACAATAACTGTTAAATTTTTAGCAATGCCGTGATAATATTAATTTTTTTCTGCCTTACTAAGAGATACAATATTTTGTATGCAATTTCATAAGATCTCTAGAATTTTTAATAGCGATGTGTCTATATTTCGACTTCTGAAAACAACATAATTCGTTAATGTGGTGGTTGTGGGTTTCTCCAGAGATTTCTCAGAGATTACGCAAAGTAATTGCTTGTAACAAAAAAATGGCACATACTGCAATTGAAAAATATTCCCACACTTTAAATAAACTTGAGCTCAGCCAACAGCATCTTAAATAGGAAAAACAATTTTCTCGATGATCTCTAATTTTTTCACCATCCATTTCAACAGCAGACTATTCGTTGTGGAAATCAACAGAAAACTTAAAGAGACCCATAATACAAATTTCTTCCATTCACGTGGCAGACGGAAATTGGGCCAGAACAAATAACCAAAAGGCAGAATAGTTTTCTAGCTATCTTGCTAGTGTGTTCTCTTTTTACACTAATACACCATCTATGACACAGGAAGTCGGTAGTCTTAATGGTCAAGATGACTACACAATACCCGAAGTAACACCAATTGAAGCTTTTAAATAAATCTATCTTAATCTAAAATCAAAGAAATGTCCTGGAGTTCTCAAATATCTTCCAAATAACATAACCCTAAAACTAACATAGATTTGCAATGCTTCATTTAGACTGCTTCAAAAACCATCGTTTTGGAAAGTTGTCGAAGTAATAATGATATCAAAACCTGGAAAACTTGCAACTGAGGTTAAATCATATAGACTCATTACGCTTTAGCCCATCTTATCGGAATTATATGAGAAAATATTACAAATACGCATCAAACAGATAATAGAACAAGGAATCTTAGTCTCTAAGCGTCAATTTGGTTTTAGAAAGAGCTTTAGAGGAAAAAAATATTTATTTCGCAGTATTTTTAGACGTTTCACAAGCATTCGTCAAAGTTAGTCAAGCGGGTTTATTCACAAAACTAAGCACACATTTGGCAAGGGCATACTACCCTTTATTTAAATCGTACCTGAAGAAGAGGTTGTTTCTTGTTAAATATGAAAATGGATATTCTCAACTAAGGGAAATACAAGCAATAGTACCACAAGAAAGCATTCTGGGTCCACTTTTGTACGTTTCATACACCTCCATAAGTTGCTGGAACGACTATGACTACATTTGTGGATGACACAGCTATTTTGTCAGTTGCCAGATCTGAAAATGAGGCAAAACACACGTTACAAAATGCATTTACCTATTTATGGACGATATACAGGCAAATACGGCAAAATATCTTGGTATGACACTAGATGCGAAGTTACTTTGGAACGAGCATGTTAAAATTAAAATTGTGGAACTACAACTAAAATGTTAACATATAGTCGAATATGGACTTATGGAGCACAATTGTGATGATGCACTAGTGAGAAATATATAGCTATTATTCAACGTTTTCAAAACAAAGTACTCAGACGCATCGTAAACGCGCTATGGTATATATGTACAAGTGATTTACATCGTGACATCGGTGTAAATATAGTTAAAAAAGAGATTGAAAACATTGCTACGAAACATAACACCCGACTTAGAGACCACGTAAGAGACATTGGATATTGCCAAGAATCTAGGGGTTGTTTTTATCAATAGCCTTAACTGGTCCAACCATGTGAATTCCATTTGTGGTAAAACGCTTGTCATGCTGCAAAATCTTTGGCTAACACAGTACTTTACTCCGTTCAACATATAACGAGAGAATCAATTGTTTATATTTTTAATAATTTACAATATAAATTGTCTTCTGGTTTAGATAATATACCAAACTTTATACTAAGAAATGTTCCTAGGGAAATTGTATATGAATACTGTACTTTCTTCAACAATATGCTCAATAAATCAGCGTGGAAGACAGCGAAACTAGTTACTTTACTGAAAAAGGACAAAGACATTACTGAACTTAAGAATCTCCGATCGACTACCAAATATTAGCAAAGTTTTTGAGTTGTGTGTCAACAATTTATTAATTGAATTTTGCAGGAAAATCGAATTATTTAATAATAGACAGTTTGGCTTTAAATTTAAGCATTCTGCCATACACGCGATCCACTGTTTAGTTTCCAATATTTTCTGGAACTGGAATAAATTCTTATACACAGGTGCATGCCTTGGAGATTTTGTCAAGGCATTTGACAGTATCTGGATCCCAGGATTAATATATAAAGTGAATAAAATGCAATAAAATTAGCAGCAGGACATTTTCCGTCATCAATGACTTACAGCAAGGGACGGTGAACTCTCCAATACTATTTAATTTATTTATTTTCGATCTGTTGCAGGAAAACGATTGTATGGTAGCTTTTGCTGATTATATTATCTTATATCATTCTGAAGATAAGATTCAAGAAATTATTAATAAATTGTAAACTTATTTTTGTACAGTTGAAAAACATGCTATTAATTGGATAAGATAAACGTGGGAGCATGCGAGACTACTCTGTTTCGCCCTCCTGTGTGTAAGTGACATAAGAAAGAAAAAAAAATTTTGGAATTAAGTCTCTTTGTAACATTAGTATTCCAAATAAACAAACTGTAAAATACTTGGGTATAACCAATAATCAAATTTTAACAGCCAAAAGGTAATTTTTTATGCACAGAAGACTATTTTTTCGAAATAAATTAACCCTACGGTTAAGCTAATTTTATAAAAATCATTGATTAGACAAGGTCTTACGTATGGTTGCCCAATTTGGTTTAAAGTTTTTGGGGGAAAGTGCCTCAGAGGGCGTACTTCTTTGTTTATGTCGCATAATGGGAACTCCAGAAAATATATCTCAAATTGGATGTTGTATAATAATGCAAAAATAAGCGGGATAGGTAATTTTATTACTCTTTTGATCAGAGATCATATCGTTAGAGCAATGGAATGCACTAATAATAATCAGATTATGGCTCCATATTTATTGGTGAGGAATACATTACTAAAACGATAAAACGCATCACTTCAGACAATAAAAGATTTGATAGCAGCGTGTTTTTCAGGAATACCAATATGTTTCCAAACAAAAATTATCAGAAATACTAATAGCTTGAAACGTAAGCTAGGATTGGCGTAAATCTTTTACCTCTTGACCTTGTATCTTATCCCTTGTTGTATTTAAGTAATGTTTTTATACTGTTTTTTCATTACAATATTGCCATATATATTTAAGGTCGTACAACATAAAGCAGGATATCTTAATACTCGTACAAAATGTATGACGCGTCATTTGAGAATTTATTAAAATGCCGTACTCTCATATATCTACATAAGATCATCTTTGTTAAACAACCTCATTATATATATAGGAGATAAACTTTCTCTAGATTGCCTGAAACTTAACAGCATTAGGGAACACAAACGAATTTTTGATAGACAGTGTAATATTAACGCAATTGCGATATTTACGTTTTTTAACGGATAATAAAATACGTGATGCAATTATTTAATCATATTTTAATTTAAATCATTATATTTTAAATATGAATACATCGGAAAACAAAACTTGATTTTATTGTAGTTGCCCGGTAACGTGATTTGAGCTTTTTTCATTTCTTTTTATGAAACGAACAATTAATTTGACACATCTACAGGATTTTAATTATGCCCTTGAAATCTTTGATTTGTGGGATATTTATTTTAACATTCGTGCCAGTGGTTTAAAATTTATTCATGGTATACTACATAATATTTCGTTCTGCAGTATTGTACTTTTTACAAAAGTATACTTTAGAAATCATTATCTTGAAATCGTTTATTATTTAGTGGTTACCTATTAATTAATTAAAATTAGTTTATTGACCAATGCAAAATTCGTATGTATATATGTACGTATTCAGTTCCAAATAAAATTTAGTGCACATATCTATTAATAAGGGCCTTTTTCTTTTTGTTGTAATTATCTATACTATTATTAAAGCGTAATTTTTAAACAAAATGCATAGATTTCTTTCCAATGCTTGAATCGCTGTATTACATTAAATGGTTCGATAATTTATTACACCGTTTTTTTAAATAAGGAATAAAATTTGAAGTATAAGAATAACCTTAAAAATTTGTTCAGTTAATTTTGACCACAAAATACACAGAAGGGAAAATTATGACGTTTAAAAAACGCTCATAACAGCAGCCATTACCGGCGTAATTAGAGGGAGAAAGAAAATGTTACACATTTTTCTAAGCATATATGCGAGAAGCAACAGCTATACAAACTGAGAACTGACGAATAAAGTAGAAAAATTAAATGTAAATAAACATTTATTTTGTGTTAAAAAGGGAAAATGTTGAATATTTTTTAATTTCTTCAATGAAAATTTTAAAAATTCCTTAATGTTTAAATATTAATGGAAAAGAGGGTGAAATTAGGTCACAATGTATATAGTTTTTTGTGCAAAAGGTAATTAAGAAGCTAAATATTACAAGATCAAAATAAGACATACTGCTCATAAAAAAGTTTTCTTGCTGAAATTTGCCAATATTTTTTAATTTCTTGAGCGAAAAAGTTAAAAGTCATTATTATTATTAGTTCTTATTATTATTTATTAATAGTTTCACCCAAAATTACATTTGTTTATTAACACGCACCAATATAAAAAACCTACCCCAAAAGCTAAAAAAGACAAATAAACAAAACAGAGAAAATGAGAGAGAGACGGAAATACTTTTTGGTAATATTTTCTATCCCTTTCACACTTCGGCAGTAACTGTCAAAACTCCGTTTCCTTACTGGTTTACACTGTCATTTTGACCGATCTTATGTGTATAATACAATATTTAACTAAACGGCTAAGTTATTTAATTTATTTTTTTATTTATAAGAAATGCCAATTATTATCAAAGATGGTTGTATGGCAACTTTATACAATATACCATTAGGTTGATGAAGTTTATTTGCTTTGTTTACATGAAAATACTAATATTACCTTTAGGTAAAGACATGCCAGGAGCTTTCCATCCCTGTGGTATGCTGGGTTTGTAAGCTAATTCTCTTTGCGAATTAGTACAAGAGTATTGTTGTCGCTCCGATTGTACCTGTAGAAAAAAAGTAAAATTACAAATAATATTCTATGTACATAGTATGTTATAACAATTTGTTGATTATGTTAATACGAAAGTTATTGTCAGCATTTTGAATCTAATTAATATACATTTAACACAAAGTTTAATAAAATTAAACACTACCAAATTATATTTTGCTGTAATTGTGAATTGTTTTCTTGCTAATAATTTGAAAAGTATAATTTGTTTAACCTCAGTCTCCAATTTATTCTATTTATTAGAGTCCTTTATTCTTGCAGTAGCAATATGCAACACCGGCAGAATGCTAACACAAAATATTGCCTCAAATAATTCATTTAGGCAGCTGTCGTTGACTGAAACAAACAAGAATACATAGAAACGAAGATGAAGAGAAAATTTCGAAGAAATTAGTAACGTCTTGTGAAATTGTTGAAGACTAGGGTATGAAATCGCAGACCTGCAGAAAATGACTTAAGGATATCATGCAACCGTTCTAAATATTTCGTTATTACAGTAAGATTCAACGCTAAGTATACATTCTGGCGTTTAAGTAGAGCCTACTCTACTACTACGTGTGCTATATGATACCATATTAAAAATGTTTCTGGATATAATATTCACCCATTGATGCTACTCTAAAAACTATATACTTCACATAGTGAGCCACCACAGAGAATGTTTTTAAACTGAATTTAACTAATTATGATTTAAATTGCTGCCGCTAGCTATATCAGTTATATCTATATAATACAGATGTAATCCCAAATACTATGGCTGATAAAGGCTGCAGAACAAGCTTTAGAATTGATGAAAGTAATCAGCAAGATGATTTTAGAGCTAACATGTATAGCGGTTAGAAAAATTTTATTTCTATTTAATAATATTATGCGAGAAAATATTTACACTTCTCATTGAAAGAGTTTTCTGGCAACACAAGATAAAGACTTGGAGAAAGTACAGGCTTATAAGTCTATAAGTCACCTACTTGTTTTGTCTAAGCTGCTTTTAATGATTTATTAAACTCTATACTTTATGAGTCATTAGTTTGGTTCTAGAAAACTACAAAGAAATACCGAAAGACACACTCACATTCAGCTATCTCATCGTTACTGTTGTGTAAATAATTAAACTTATCTCATCAATATTTTAAGTATATGTAAAAGAACATGAACTAATCAACTTGTTATTATAAACTTGTATACTATGATCAAACTTAGTTAATAACCTTAGTAATTATTCTGGTTATTCATTGAATAAAATATTTTCGAACACATAACAGTTACGAAGAACAGTCGAGCTTTAGTAGAGCGATGACTTGCAATTTTGTAGAAGTATTATAGTGTAGGTGCTAAAACTTACTATTAAAGAATAATAAATCAAATAAAAAAATAAATCAGCCTCGCGATTTGTATGAGATTCAAAAATTCTCCTAAAAGTGAAAACGGACCAAGTAACCGAAACGCTTACATCGTCTTAAGTTCTACATGCGGGAGCAATAAAAACTCAATAGAATTCAATAGCCATTATCTAACGGCTAAATCAAATGTAAGTTTAAACAACTGCACTGAGCAAAGCTCAATTCTATCAAAAACTATTTTTATATGTAAAATAAATAATTAAATAATACGGCTGACATAACGAATAGTAAGAGTATATTAAGTCCAAAGGATATCAGCAGGTTTGGAATAGGATGACAGTTAGGTAAAAACAAATACGTAACAACGAGAACGAAGCCTTAAGTTTTCAAAAATAGCTTCTGTCTCTAATTTTACTGCGGAAAAAGATACTGCTCGACATAATCGTTTTTCCTCACTATAATATAAAGCCGATGACAACCGCAAAATTGATTAACCCCCTTCAATACACCTCGAGAAAACCATTTCGAACACATTAAAAATAAATTACTTCCAGAAATTGTAGAAAATAAGCGTCAGGTCAATTAAATGTGGAAACATTGATGAGACAAAAATGCAGAATAACACCGAATATGACCACCGCATAATAGTAAAAGGACTCGAAAAAAATAAGTTGAGTTACTCCAATTTGTTAAAGTGCTACAAATCGTTGTTAATAAATACTTTTATACACGCTTTTAATTTACCTTTATGAATGTAACGATTTTTTAACAAAAATTATGGTGTTAGCAACGCTTTTTCGCTAAATATTGCGAGGCGTACTTACAGTTTTGCGATGCCAAAATGTAGTCACCAGAATGTTTTCCTTATTTTTCTTTTGTTTTGTGAAAAATACAGAAAATTTGTTTGTTTTATAATAGAACAGAAATAAATTAATAAAATAAATATAAAAACTATAAATCTTTATACAAACTTTTGGCTAAAATGTATGCTAAATATATTGCCGTACTAAGGCTTTTGCTGTCCACTGTATATGATGCAATATTATTGCTACGCTTATGTGTCAATAAGCAACACTGGGAGAGATTGTTTAAAGCTTAAACAATTTATTCCTTAAAATAATATAAAATCTCGATTTTTGGAAAAACACATTAGAAATGAAAATAAGAGATGGTACGTTTTAATTTCCAGCCTTGACTAAATTGGCTAAATTGATTACAAAATATTAGTATTAGAGAGTTGTAAGCTAACTTGATTTGAATTAAACTAAATTCCATAAAATTCAATTCCTTAAACTAAATTCCTTAGAAGCATTATTATATAAAATGATTATTTAAAACTTAGCAATTGTAACTGCTTCGACTATAATATTGTACCTGATTTGATTAAAATGCTTGAATTCACATATTGGTGCAAGTCATTAGAATGACATTCAAAGAGAAAAAGTATAGTTTCTACCTTTCACCGACTTGTCTGAAGCATTTGACAAGGTGTGGCATGAAGAGATGATTCACAAGTTGAAACTATAATTTACTTTCAATATAGCCATGCTGTTGGAAGGTTATATTATCGACCGCAAGTTTATCATTAAAGAGGACGATTTTGTAAGTACTCCTCAGCAGATTGATGCCGGTGTACCACGAGTAGTATATTAGGAGCCGTTTTGTATTTAAATTGTACGTTGAACATGACATTGAGTAGTTATAAACACATCCAAAAGTACAAATGTGGCGCATTAAAGTGAATGAACAAAAATGTGTACGTGTAACATTCAGTTCACGATGGAAAACCTTCCCCCTTCCCCTTCATATACAAATTCAATATACACACATAAAATATCTTGGCATTCATATTGGTCAATCTTTGACTTGGAAATTTCATACAGAAGACAAATTGGCTCCAATTATATTGAAACTTTCTGAATTTATTGGCTAATTTGCATAAATTCACAACTGATATAGTGTTACACTATAAAAAAATTTTTTCATATAAAAAAAATTCAAAGACCACAAAACAGAATTTTACGTATGATTACAGCAGCACCGTGGTACGTTAAAAATTCGAACATAAAGATTTCAATATGCTAGATGTTGAAACAGGGATTGCCAATTATTCAGATAAGTATATAAAAAAGCTCCAGAAGCATCCGAAAGTACTAGCTCGTGACATCTTTGACTACCGTGCTCACGTTCATATAAAAAAAGAAAGAGTCCGCAACTCTTACCTCTACATAATTGCTCATTACAAATCTTCAGTCAAGATTACGACATAGCCTCTCACACCATTTAGGTTGTGTGTGTTAATTTTGTACATTAGTGTCGGTATATACCTTAGTTTTTAAGATTTGGCAACTTATTGTTATTTGAAGATTCAACAAATAATTTACTAGCATTTGAAAACAAAAAATAATGTTCTGGGCCCTTAATCGACTTTGTTCATTCAAGTTCAGTTAATAAATTAAAAACTCGTATTGATTAAATTTATATAGATTAGTAAAAACTGAGCTAACTATTTACTCATTTATCATTGAGGAAGGGGATTATTTAAGAAGCCTCCAGGATATTGTATCTAGATTCCAACAGAGAAGTTTTACTTTACTGTATATACAAAGGCGTATACCATGTTAGGCGATTCTCTAACTTTAGCAAAACCTCGATTTTAGTTTAGAAAAAGGAAAGTCGAAAAAATTATAAACTTAAAAGTCAATATTCAGATGTTAAAATAGAAAAACTACAGCATACGATTAGGATTGGTTATCTCGGAAATAACAAGCAAAAAACTTGCTATGAGATTGCAAATGCTAAGCTTTGTTTTCACTCTTAATGATATGTATGAATTTCTTAACCATCAACTCATACGCATTTTAACATACGTACACTTTTTGAGTTCATCGGGTAAACTTTTTATGTATTTATATATTTGACGAAACACTGTGGACTGACGTATTAGATGCTTCAGTACAACAAAAATGATCTATATTGCCTCTGCTACTATATGGTTCTGAAATATAGTGGATAGCTAAAAGGTTTCTGCTTTGGATTTCTGCTTCGGCGGAAAATATCACATGAACCATAAGCTGTATGTTTTATATTTCTATATTCATATAATATATTTTTTATATTTCTATGTTCATATTAACAGCGGAGGCTGTATTACTCAAGAGATGTCATGGAACAGCGTGGAGAAGACGGTGTTGAGCGCTCCGAGGTGAAGATCAGCTTGAAGAGAACCTCTCAACCATTGGTTTTGGAAATTGGAGAAGATGCGTTAATTCATCTAAATTTGGGTGCTGAATAGATCTTTCGACACTTAAAATTGTGCTGGTTCCAGCCAACATGCTCTATTAAATGCTTTGTTAATATCGAGAGCTACGATATTACTCTCATCAAATTGCCCGATAGACTGGTTCCACCTCTCTAAGAGTAATACCAACAGGTCAGCAATAGATCGAACCTTAAGGAAACCGTACCGTCTGTTGCTAATCATTTTGTGGGAGTCTATACATTTCACAAGATGGTAGCAAGCATCTATGAACAATTCTTCAGGGCCATCTCAGAAGGTTCGTTTATGTTGTGTGATTTTAGCCGATTGAGCTCGAAGGCATATACAAGGCATACCTACTAAGCAATTGGTTGATTGCTTTCCGGTAGGTTAGAACTATTTGCAAAAATTTCAGTTAAAAGGTTTACTTTATCGACAAGGATAGTGAACGGACGGTCACTCATTTGGGTAGGCGACCAAAAAGCTCTTACTTCCTTTTAGAAAATAGAGAAATTTAGTACGAAGGTTGTGGTCGTAAAGAGCTTTTTCGCACCTTAGTACTGCGGCACACGAAGTTCTCGACTGTTTGTGCACAGCTGTTATTGCGCCAATTTCTGAAAGCCTTTGCAAGGGGATCATCATCTTGATCGAGAAAACAAAGTTTTCAGTTAAAATGCCAATAAAAATCATTGAACTCGTATATAAAAGCGAATCGTTTTATAGCTACCAGTAAAACATCACGAAGTATAGAGAACGAGAGGTGCAAATATTTCTACTCCAAAGTTTTCAGGGTATGAAAGCAGAAAGAGATCAAGCATGTTGTTGTGGTGAGATAAATGTTAGTTTATTATTTAACGATCAGTGTTTTACCTTCGCCGTCAAGTAATTCAACAACAATTTACTTTAAAGGTATACGGGGTATATAAAAAATTTGTTAGCTTATTGTTATTGTTATGAGTAATTTTGTTGATTGTTATTTATAGTTATTGCGATGTGCGTTTTGTTTATATTGTATTTCATTTTGGATTTTGTATTTTGTTTCGCTGGCGAGTATATTATTTCTGTTAATATTATTGATTATATTATTGTAAATTTTTTTTAACTAGTATATGTTCTAACTTAATTTTTTTTGTTATCATTTGAACATAAAACAGAACTTGTGGACAAGTGAGGCAATGGACTATAGCAACATTTTAAAATTCTGTAATCACATTCATAATGTGAAAAAATAGTTATTTCGGAGACATACTGTCAGCAGTTTTCTGGCAAAAACCCTGTGAATAAAATTAATGAAAAGGTTTTCAAATCTGTAGCTCGGAGCCGACAATAAACAGTAGAACCCATAACTCTTTACTAAAATTGACACACACAAGATGAATGGTATAAGAATCGAGGTTATACTCCTAAGTAAAGGGTTTTAATGACCAATTATATGTTAAATTTCTTTTTTTTTAATACTATTTTTTATTTAATACGTTTAAAAGTTAACTTAAACAGATATGAACGTGTATTGCGCCAGGAAAAATACTGAAGAACACAAGGCCACAGGAGCAGTTTTCCAGCCAAATAGCAGGCTATAGAATAAAGGGGCAGGAATAACCGAAATTAAGCGAAGAAAAGATCTTGAGGGTGTAATAAAAAAGGCAGTGAAATCTGTGGAAAGAACGACTAACAAATGCTACGTGGGAGTTTCAGGAGCGGTTAGAGATCAGTTATGAATCACAAACTGTTGAGTGTCCAAAGATAACTACACCAAAAGGAATAGACAATAGTTAACAGAGTGCTTAAGGGATAAGGTACCCAAAAAGCTTGTGGTGAACTACGGTGCAGATTGGTCTTCCTTGAATGCTCAAAATATGAGTTTCCACAGATCTCTATGCCGCGTCCTGAAAAGCAAATAAGGTAAGCTGATGACAGTCGGAATCGATTAAGAATCGATCAATGTGATCATAACATCGGTCAAATTCATCACCTAAAGATTTAGTAAGATTCCGCTTCATAGCATCGAAAAACAGAGAAAATATGAATCCACTTTTGAGAAGATTGAGAATAACAACACTTATATTCGTAGTGTTGCCGGAAATGGACACGGACCGTTAAATGTAGATTGTTCCAGACGAGGGGGAAGTCTGAATGCTGCTTAGCGGCAATAGTTAATGTCCACCATGCAAAAAATGTCTCCACACTGATTTCAATAACAATCATTTAACTTAACCTGAACATGATGTTAATTTAATAACCCTAGCGCTTCAAAGCAGCAATCAGAGGAATTAGCTGTAACAGCGGAAAGGAAATATGGAATAACGGATACATTTTACACAGAGCCAGTAATCTAATAAGAAATGATATGAACTCTGTAAGGCAAAGAGACCTGTTCCTAATAAGGCCCTCGTGACTATTGAGGACTGAAGACTAGAAATAATCCTGGCATCAGCATACTTCCCAGGACATACTTCCCAGGACAAGCTTAAACCCGATATTGATAGGATGAGACACATTGGCAAATATCAACAAATTTGGTGAGTACCCGTTGTAATTTTTTATGTCTTCTGATATGGAAATTCGAAGTACTTTTATTACTATGGATAGGAGAAAAATTTTGACTATTACCTTCGCTAGTCGAAGCATTTTTAGGTCTATAAACGAAATTACAAAGAGAAAATGAAGCTGACTCTAGATGAGATCCAATGATAGTATTATGGCATTTATTTAGTTTATTTAAGTTAACAGAAGATAGTTCACACCTGGATAATATTATTAGAATTCGAGGTGTACTTAAACGGATCACATCTTATACGACCATTTGCACCAAGTTGGAGCCACATAAACTAATTACATTTTAAAAATGCTTATTTTTTGCTTATATTGCACAAAAAATAATTAAATTTTCAAAATGCTTATATTTACTGGATTCAAAGCTTGCAATTAAAATGAAATAAAATTTAAAACCATACATAAATTCTTTATTTATTTAAAATGCAACGCAATTAATCGATATCTCTACGCTATTAGTTTTATTCACGATCCTATATTAACGTGCCTATCTAAGTCTTGGTTTAGTACTGACTGACAAAGCTTGATTCACAACACTCGACTGACTGTCAACAATGCTCTTCGCTCTATTTATACTCCTTTATTTCACATCTGGCAAATATGTGATCTTTACATTAAATATTGTACTTATTCTTGCACTTTCTTATGTTGTTGTTTATGCAACCCCTTGTACGGTATGATTTGCGAGTTGTATATGTAGTATGTGAAAGAATTAAAAACTTTATACTTTGGGTAACTTTGCTACTAAGGCTTATGTATAAAAAAGGATTGGAGGTTGGGAGTGGCAACGCTCAGATTTTATTTAATTCTAAATATTTAATTTCAATTCAATTTGAATTTTAATAACCTAAATGCAAATTACTGCTTTTGACTAGTATATAATTATAATAAACTTTTACATTTAATGAATAGATCAGTTATAAATCATACTCGTATTTTAAATTCAGAATTCAATGTCTTTAGTTTGCACATATGTTAAGCTGTGCCGGTGGGAAATATTTATATAGAAAAAACTAATTTTGCTCTTTCGATGTAAAAATATAAAATGTAAAAATTTGATGTTGTATATTACCTGTGGAAGATGATAGCTTTCTGTTTTTGGTTGATATACGTTATAGTCATCCTTTGCAGAGGGTTTATTGTAGATATCGGCCACAGGGGTTGGACTTTGTTGATATGCTCCACCTTCATTAGTATCATATATTTGTGGAGTTGGTGATGGTGTTAAAATTGAGGTAGGATAAGGAGATAGATTATTTTCTTCAACAAAAGCTGTACTAGCAGAACCAGAGTTTAGAGCCGCTTCCCATGGAGTTTGTACTACCTTAAGACCAGATTTTGCATACTTTTCCATCAATTGTTCTTGGTGTAATTTCAACTGAACTCGATGCTTCGCAGCATCAGTGTAAGCTGGCAAAATGCTAGGAGATGTAGATGGTTTTGGTTGTGTTTGATACTGATGATAATCTGGAAGACCAGAAGGACTTTGAGCTCCTACATTATTTTCATCAACTACCCATTTCTCGGATACTTTACGTCGCTTGGCAAAAAGCTCAGCACCTGCTCTTCAGTTTTAGTAGTTTTTATAGAAGGTGGCCATTTGTCATATTTGCAATAGTTTTTAGAATAAGTGAAGAGCGATAGTTAGAGCGGTCGATAAGCATGCGTTGTGAAAAAGCGTTTTAAACATGATTTTGATATTTTAGTTATAATAAATAGAAAATATGAAAATATACATATAAATAATTTCATTATAAGAATGATATTAAGTTATAAAATGTTATAATTCTTTTTAAAGATCCTGGAATATTATATTTTCAAGAAACCTTCCTCATAACTTTACAAAAACCTCATAACTTTACAAAATGTAACATATGGTTATTTACAAATATATTAATTTCATTTAATTTCAAAAAAGTAGTATATTAACGATTTTACGTTCCTTTTTAATTATTTATTTATAATATATTGTATTATTTTGATGAGAATCTTAGTGGTAATTTAAATAAAATAAAAAAGGAACTACCAAATTTTAGTTCAATTATCACTGCACTTCTCAAAGAGTTTTACAGGTGAAAAAAGTTTTAAGCGGAAGACATAGCCATGCTAAGTAGAAAAATTTAAATCTTTAAGCACATTTTTAATATTGTCAGGAAATTCCCCACTTTTTAATGTTAATGGATAAGCGGGTGGATGACAAGGTATTACGTATGTAGGTGTGAACATGAGCATCATACTGAAAATGCTTTGAATCCAATAAGTCCTGTCGTATTTTCATATAATGATTTAAGGGGAAAGAAGTGACCTTTTAAAGAGTACATTTACTCTGTTTTAAAACTGTATCTTAAAACTAGGTTGTTTTATTTTGTACTCTTTTTTAATTTGCGTAATAATAATAAAAATGAACGTCACTGTTTTTACTTGCATTTTAGGAAAATAGTAAACTACAAGACATTTAAAACATCGCACATGCTTCATACAATATCAGTGGAATTTAGATAAGAACACACCGTTTTATTGCAAAAATCGCATAACTGTAAATAAATATAATTTGTTTTTATTTTTTTATTAATTAATTAACAGGAATTCTTCCTCGTTTAAAAAATATGCTGTTCACTGCAGAACCGAAAGAGATTTTGTTTCCAAGAGCACATTTTTATATAAAGAGAACTTCGTTTAATTGTAAATATTGTACATTTACCAGCGGTCAGTTTTAGCGCCTGCTCAAAATACATATACCTGCACCCTTAAGAGTAGTTTGTTTTAATATTCACAATATTTGAAGTTATAAAATAAATTCAAATTAAAAAGTGGAATATATATGAAATTATTTTATTATGATTCCCATAATATTTTAAAAAACGTCAGTTCGTTTAATGAAAACGGTATTGCACTTATCCTTACTTCGTTTAAATGAAAATTACGTTTAATTGCAAAAAAGTGCCGTTTTTTATAAACTCCAGAGTAACACAGAGAAAACAATTGAAAAACGTCGAAGGAATAAATTTAATGACATTTTGATAAATGAGTTTACAAATAAAACATAAGAAGTTTTTGAATTCAGAATTTAAAATCCTCAAAAGTTGTTTAATAGTGTTTTCACACCAAAAGTTAAAACCTGATTTTAGCATCAAAACCATAAACAGCTGATTTTGCGTTCACACTGCAAGTTTTCTTAAATCTGGTTTTAACATTCATGACATTTATGACTGTGCAACAGCAGTTTTTATTTAAGAATAAATTTAATAATATACAAATTAAGAAAAGAACAATGAATTAAAATTATTCTAAATATTGCAAAAGAATACTTTAACCCTTCGTGACACACAATTTTACTTTTTCACATTAGTACCACACTGTATCATATAAATGTTAGTATATTTGCATAAGTTAACATTATCATTTTTATCTAGATAGTTTAAAAACGGTTTAAATTGCATCTAATTATAACTAAAAATTCAGGTGGTTTATAAATTTAATTTGTTATTTTAATTTTATAAAGTTTTTAGTTCATAAAGAAATAGAATCAGTCTACACTGAGTCAAAATATGTCATGTTATCAATCTAAGCAACTAAAGCATTTGAACATTTTGAACAAAAGAATCGAGTATTTCTGCGAATTTTTTCACTTCCCGTTGCGCATTCTACACAAGATTTCTTTACCTCTAGGGTATCAGCACAGCTTTTGGCAGTTATTATTTTGTTTATCTGAAATGAAAACTGAAATTCACAGAGTGGATTGGGCTTTCCAAGAACTGATTCTATAGTCGAACGAGTACTAAATTGATCAAAAACATAAGTGTTATTCATTCCGATTTCGATGTTTGGGAAAACTAAAGAATTAGACAACGTATTCAAAAAATTGCGTCTTGCGTCATTTCTTTTATTGTCATCGACTTCCTTACAAATACAATGTGCTGCGAGTGCCATATTATCTAACATATTGCAAACAAATGCAAAAGTCCACCTCTTTGTTGTTCTCTTTGTTGTAAAAGGCGAAACCATTTGGTCCATGCAATCGACACCAGCTTTATTTTTTATTATAAAATAAAATTGCTTCTAGTTTATAGGCTTCACCTTCACATTTGTCTGTGTAATGTACAGTGGACAGAAGATTGACGCATCTATTCTTTTTTGGAACATAACTGCAAAGTGAAACCAAATTTTCGTGAAAGCCAAAAACAGATGAATGAATAGGTCGTGAAGGACTTTTTCTCATTTCTATAGGAATACATTTCTTGTTAGATCAAGATTAGCCAGATGTTTTGCTCCTTTAAAGAAGTAAGAAAATTGTCAGCGACAATTGTGCGGCCACTTTTAGCGTACGGCTTTGCAAGTTGCAGCATAACGTTTTCGCCTTGATTTATTTCACGTTCTTCACCTTTCTTCGGCCTGTGTATAATTTTCCTTGTAATGGATACTTTGTTTTCGAATCACAGGCCCACCAAATTTTTATACCATATTTTGCAGGTTTTGTTGGTATTATATACATATGGTGTAAATTCAGTTTTTCCCCGGTATGGAAACAATTGCTCGTCAATGGTTGTACTCTCTTGCGGACTACAATTCTTCGTAAGATTTTCGTTGAGAAAGTCCCATATATCTTGAATAGGTGCAGCTTTGACTTCGAGTAATCGAAATGACCGTGTATCTGGTCAGGGACACAAATCGATGAAAAGACATTGCGGCCCTGAATAGGGGTAAATTATCAGTACGCCACAAAACCCGTGGATTTTGCATGTTCTTATGTGAAACTCCCATTGCTAAAATAAATCCGATGAAAGCGTATAATTCATCTTGTTAGATCCTTCCAAACTGTTGTTTTTTATTTACATTTGCAGCATTCCATTTATTGACTGCGTCTTTTTCATACCGATTTGTCAGAAATATAATGATGTCTGTAATATTTGGTGTAAAAAATCTTTTGAAAATTTCAAGTGGAGTAAAGATTTCCTCTTTACGCCCAGCTCGAAAACGCATCACATTATGTACGTACACCACTGGTCGGCTGGTTTTTATGCCATATGGTACCATTTTTTCCAATGAAACAATTATTATTCTCTTCACCTGTTTTAGAAGCAGTCTTCCTCCTCTTCATCACTGTCGTCTTTTTCATTTGGTTCGCTTACCAAATCATTTTCAAAGTCCGATACGTCATCTTCGTATGGCAAATAATCTTCATCACTTTCATCCAAAAATAGATCATCTTCTTCATGCTGTCTGGCTTCCTCATGAGCTCTTTCACGTTACAAGTCATTTGCGAAATCCTAGGCAATTCTAATGTAAATATCCGTATCGAAGTTACTAGAACGTCGCGTATTGAAAATAAATTCTAGTTCATCATTCATTTTCCAAAAATTTCCAATTTTACCACTTTTTTAGAAAAAATTTCTCATAAACACTTTGGAAGTTCGCGTTAAACTAAAACAAAACATTCAAAGACTGCTTATATGAAAAAATTTAAAGGTTAAAAAATTGGTCTGGCGAGACCCACTGTGATACTAATATATAGGTTTCAAAATATCCTTCTAACTCCTTTTTGTATACTTTTGTATAAAGTGAAGAAGTGCTTCAATCAATTAGTTTTATATACTACCTTCCTGTATTTTTATATTTGTTTTATTTTTTTTCAGCTGTTTTCAACATTTCAATGTTGGTAGCTCTGATTTAGTACATCGAAAACAAGGTTGTATTTAATAAAACCTACTTAAAACCAATTCAAAACAAGGTTTTAAGATGGTTTTAACACAATAATTTTTTATGGTAAACCTGGTTTTATTTTTGATTTTAACGTTAAAACCAACTTTGTGTTAAAACCAATCGGTGTGAAAAAACTATAAGGTTGTATTTAAATATCAATGAATTGCATTTGGTTAAAATTACATCCTCTTTCGTTGATAATGGTAATAACAGAGTTTACCAAAGATAGACTCCGTATAATCGGAGTTTGATGTTTATGTCAAGTACAGAGTTAATAATGTATTCCAGAAATCATTGGAGTTATTGAAATTTTATATTGAACATGTTGTCATTTAAAGTTTTTAGCGAATTTACATCATCCGAAAAAAAAGAATTTTAGAACCATTTTGAGATTTAGAATGGAGTGAAATGCTGTGGCTTGTACCTGTCTTTTCAATATGTGACACTCTTCAGTTCATACTGTTTAACGACTTTTTAAAACTTATAAGATCATAACACATACTTTGTTTCCCAAAATGATTGTTTGCGTAAATTTATTGAACTTGAAACGTATGCAGGAGAAAGTCATATAACAAATAACAAAGGTAAATTTTAAAGTTGTACCCAAAAATGCATCCAAGACAGGTTGATAATATTAAAGATACTTATTCAAAGAAAGAGCCCACAGTGTTTTATTGTCCATACTAAGTTAAATTTATTGATTTGATTACATTATATGATTTGTCATTCAATCATTTTAAGCATATTTATTTTTAAACATACTTTATTTTCTGTTAAGAATATTGAAGTGAGCTTACTTTTTGGTGAATTTCTTTCATTAAAAATTTTCCCGGCGACAGTAAATTGATGAAATGTGGACAGAATTTTTAGCTAAATAGTATCAAGTTGGGGAAAGAGTAGGTTTGTCATTGAAACTAAACTTATATATCACAAAAACAAAATTTCGTTGTAATTTTATAAATTTTCTTTTTATTTAAATTTTTTTATTAAACTAAAATTAAAACAGAAATTCAACCTTTGAAAAAATGTATTTGATTATCAAAGTAGTTTTAAAAAATAAGAACTAATCTTATGGTCAACAAGATTTTGGCATACCTAATGCAGTATGTGATACCACGCAGCCGCCTGAATTAATTATTTTACTTAGGAGTATTATCCTGCTGCAACCCGAATCGAAGTGGCATATTTTTATTCGGCATAATGTAGCATGATCTGAATTAAATAAGTTGATTTTTGCCAATAACCTACACTGTGGTTAAACTCTTAATACGTTAAAGTATGGCGACAGTCACAATATCGTGACCTACAAATTGTGATAAGCTTTGTTAATGAATGCAGGCTGTGTACGTCTATCAATTTCTAACAACGCCAGAACCTCTACAAATTATTAAAATATTAAGAGAACAACAAAATAACTTAAATTAGTAATTACATTTTATAACAATTTGGAAAGTATTTTTTCACAGGGTGTATTTCTTTCACATTTTTAGTTTAATAATAGATCAATATTTATAAAATCGCAATAAAATTTGTTTTTGTAATAAATACGACTTTTCAAGGTTTATCTAGCTAAAAATGAATTTATTTTAATATCCTCTATCTTTTAAGTAATGGGTGTTGTGTTAATATATTTTGTTTTAATAAATGTTACAATGCCGTTATTCTGTTTCAATAATGAAATTTTTTCTTTTCGTCGATTGTGCTGTTTTTTCGAACTGAATGAGCGAAAGCACATACTTCTTAAAGATCTGGCATCCCTTTGGTGGTTGATCCTATACTGTTAAACACAAGAGGAAGTATTAAGGCATACATACATATGTATGTACAAAAGGCTCTAAATCACAGAATTTTTTGAGGAAGCTTTGAAATCAGCAGCTCTTTCTATCATCGGTACGTTTAAGACAATTCCTGTTTCAAAACTGACTTCTTATTAATGGTATTAACCAGTATCTGAACTCATTTAAATCGTTTGCAAAATTTCGCGTTTTCAAGAAGAAAAGATATTTTAAAAAGGATATTTTACAGTGGAAATTGTTATCAAAAAAGAAAAAGAAGGAATTAAAAAAAATCGCGTAAAAAGTCTCATTATTTAATTATATATGTATGTATTTGATTGAAAAGGGAAAAATGTATCTAATATTAAAGTTTTGAGGCAGTCAAACTGCAACTCAGAACGGATTCTATTTAACTCGAGCTTAGGTCCGCTAGTTGATTAAATTTCACTTCGCTGTAAATATATATAATGATCCATAGGATCAAAACTTCATCGTCTAAATTTATAACATACATACATGATTGGCCATTACAACCCTTCAGTCAGGATTACGGCCTAGCTTCTCACACCACTTATGTTGTGTGTGTTAATTTTATACATGAGTGGCGGGACCAACAGTTTAAAGTCGACTCCGAACGACAGATTTTCGAGAAACTTTTCATGGCAATTTTATGTACTCTCAGAGTTTTTGCCAGAAATCTGCTGAGAGGAAGTCGCCGAAGAAATATTTTTTTCATATTTCGTTTTTGGTATCTGACCGGGGATACGAACCCTGGCCTTTCGTCTAATAAGCCAACACACTACCTACTAGACTACAGCGACTTTATTTGTAACAAGTATGCTCAAAAATAAAAGGAAGAGCATGGAAATCTATACGAATGGGATTAAATCGAGGACGTGAGTTGGAGCGGTTTCTAAATCAATAAAATGGATAGTAGGATGGCTTCTTTCTGTTTTTTGCACTGTCTTTGATGACCCGTAAACTGAGCAAGGTGTAGTCGACTACACGGTAGGAATATTCGAATCTATATTCAGGTAGCTTTGATTGAAAACATTTAATGATAACGCATACCAGCCTTGTGCTGTGGTATAATAAAAAAGTTTTTTTGCACTGACTAACCTCCATAAAAACCGCATACGAATGATACTTACCGCAGAAGCTGTCGGATTAGTAAATTAAACCATAACTCACTTCCTAATCTAGAAATAGGGTAATATTCCAGTATAAAGGCTGTCTTTAAAAATTGGCCGATTAATTGATGTCACAGGACCTTAAAGATTCATAGGAACATTGAAATGAGTTGGTGAACTTGAGAATTTGTTCAATTTTAACTTATCGCCTTTGTGGTTCAGAACTAAGGTTGTGGTTTAAAGTCAACTTTAGAAACTTATTAGGTTTGTCGAGAATGAAATTTCCAAAACATTTTTGGTTTATTCAATCTATGCGCGGATTACTACCTGTCATAGCTAATCTAGCCTCCGTTATATATTAAATTCAAAAACAAAAACTCACAGAAAAGGGAAAAAATCCAAAAAGATTTTTTATATATCATACATAGATTCTTAGCGTCAAAATGAAATAAATACCGCATACTAAAGTGCTTTTCATAATTATTGCACCACTCTAATTTCCTGAGTTTCTAAAAAAGTACATTTATAATAACAACATTTCATTATGTGTAGTGTTAATGAAGAAAGAAAAAATAATAAATATTTCAAATTGTTAGTGTAATTTTTATTTCAGTATAAAAATTAAGGTTTTTGGTCTTTGCAAAATTATAGCACCACTCTCAGTTTCGTTAAATAAGAATCTTTCTTTACCAAAAATGTTGATGCTTAAATGTCGATAATCCCCCCTTTAGAGCGTATTAAAATAAATATTCGCTCTTTCATACTCTTATAAAGATTATTTAATATTTCTCCACCTATTTTCCCCCACTTTTCGATTATTTTTAATTTCAAATTTTCAACACTGGTAAATTGACTGTTATTTGAATAACGAGAATTGTACAAATGTTTTCAGCAGGAGACTAAGATGGCCACTATAAAACCTCAATAGATTGGTTATGAAACCATTCCATACTCTGTCTGCTGAGATGAATTCTGGCGTTGTCCTCTTGGAAAACACATTTTATTTAATTATTTTCTCTCAGGAAGGGGAGTAAACTACAGCTAAGAACAGTAATATACTCTGTACTATTCATTCGCGTAGATGGAAACTCAAGTTCGAGCAACCACTTGAAGAAATAGTCCCCCAAACCATGAGACTACCGCCAGCAGTAACGGTAGCCATCTGGTCTATCTAAATTCCACTCTTTTCATCAGAGAATATGAGCGGAAGACAAACAATTTTATATTCATTGATTGTTATTATTGAAAAATTATTCTTACATTCTCCCAATTCCTATCCATATTAAGTTTTGCAAATTCGAACCTTTTTTTGTGCCTAAGAAGTAAGAGCAACTTTCCATTTTGTCCTGTCGATGTAGGATTATGTTTAACTGCCCGCCAGATGGTTGAAATGCTGACGGCCTGGTCAAGAACTTGAGAAATTTCACAGCAACTTTTTGCTGTACCGCCATTGCGATTTAACGTTCGTTGCGCGCCTAAAGTTTTCTTGGGCGACCCGTATATTTCGCCTTACCATATCCGTCTTGGTTTTTTAGAAAATTTAAGACCACCTTGTGTGATCTTCCAACTTTTCTTGTGATGGGACGTACTGAAAGAGATTGGTCTTTTTAAACTAAAATCTGCCCCTTTTCATCATCACTCAAGATTTTCTTAATTAAGTATTATCTTTTTTATTAGCAACAACAAAACAATAAAAAAATCAACTATTTTTTCCCCCCTGCTTTTCAGATCTGATGGTGCTATGATTATGCAAAGATCAAAAACATTAATTTTTATACTGAAGTAAAAATTACACTAATAATTTGAAAAATTGATTGTTATTTTTTTTACATTAACTCTACACATAATGAAATGTGGTGTTGTTCTTATTATAAATGTACTTTTTTAGAAATTCAAAAAATTAGGGTGGTGCTATAATTATGAAAAGCACTATATTTAGAAAAGTTTAACATTATTTTATACATCAGATAACATATACAAGGTGCTTATGTTTATTCTAAATTGACTTTAATAGTTTCTTAATAATACAATAGTATTTTATTTATGTAAATATAATCAAACGTTTTTAATATAACATGCGGTGTTTACTTTATATTGCCGCAGACATATAATTGCTTTGCCGACGGTTTTTGTAATACATTACCTTTTCCTTTGTGTGTTTGTAATGCCGTTACTACTTCAACACTTACATCTGGTGACAGAAGACCTGTTTCTGTATTTAAAGATTCTCGCAACGAGTTTATATCACGCATTTGGCCATGAGGATTCATTAAAAACTTCAAAGGCACTTTTTCAAGATGACAAACGTTGTTTTTGTTTCCTTCCTCTTTATTTTCATCGTGATTCAAAATTTCAAGCGTTGTTTCGTTTAGTACTTCTATATTTTCCAAATATCGATAAATTTTCAGTTAGTCAGTTACGTGTTATTATGTACTCAAAACTGAAATTTCAAAACCTTAAGAATGCTACATTTTGTTCAATAAAATATTCATTTGTATTCTTTTTTAAGTTACAGAAAAACAAATAACATAATAACTAAAGTATATGGTAAAATTTAAATATAAATTTATACTGATTTACCTTGACATGATTAACTTAGTTTTGATAAGATTCTTAAACGACACTGGTCAACAAAAATTGTAAGAAGAAAGGCGTTAACGAATTTATCTACTCTATTTTTACCCTCATCGAGATACCTCATTTACTTTGATTGAATTTGAAACACTTTAGCATTTCTTTTATTTTTTCTTTCTTTCTAAACAATAATTAACTTAAAGGTTTACAGTAGCAATCATAGGAAATTCTCAGGTTGGTTTTTTATAATATTTCTATAGATATGTTAAAAAATTAAGCAGTTGCTTTAGTTTGTGTCACTACACATATATATAGAAATACATACATGTATTATAAATTTTTTAAATAAAAATCGGAATATAGCATTCTTATATGGCTTTTATATAACCTCCATGTTTGTTATTTGTTAATTTCGTTCGCATATTTTGAAATCTCATGCTTAATTAAAATTTTGAATGATTGTGTTTGTGAACGTATACGTTATGTATTGTGTGCATGTTTTGTAAATGCATTTGAGAGTAGTAATATATATCTACATATTACTTAAAAAGTTTTACCTTGGCCACAGCCCTCGTGAACCCATTTTACTGATCGTTTTTTCCGATTTACATACATATATTGGCCCCTCGATTGTTGATTACTAATATCACTTAAAGAATGCGATATTCTTCGTGCAAGTTCAACTTGGTCTTCCACTGTCGGATGCAATGTTGGTGAATAAAACGCAGATGATGCATAAAGTTTTCCTAAAATGATTTTTTAACATTTTTCATGATATTGATGACTATTACTACCTACATTTATCAAATTTTCATAAGAATTATATAACATTTAATAATATCTATATAATATTGGATAACTATTTTCATTACAGCCATATACATGTGTAAATAGCCACATACTTAGATTTTCTATTATGTGATTACAAAAATAATCTAGAAATTAAATAGCATACTAAATGTGTATATATATATAGCTGTGTGAAATATGATAGTAGCGCTGTATTAAAGGTATTTCAGTTAAGTAAAAAAATATATATAAATATATATATCGTATGTATATATATATATATATATATATATAATATATATGTATATATATATATATAGTATATATATTATATATATTATATATAATAATATATATATATATATATACATATAGACTTATAAATACATAATAAATAACATATATACAATATGTATATATAATATATATATAATATATACACAGTAGAAACTCGACTCCGCAGACTTTATAAATACATACATAATATATATATAATATATATAACATAATAATAATATATATAATATATAATATATAATATAATAAATTATATATATATATACTGTATGTAGTGACACTCATGTAGATATAAATTTAGAACACACAACTAAGTGGTGTGAGAAGCTAGGTTGTAATCCTGACTGAAGAGGTGTAATGACCAATTATGTATGTATGTATGTAAAATATAAAATTAATTTTTAATTGAAAATTAATGATATTGAATTTAATGCAATCTAACTCAATTTAGTATTTTCTAAAATCCTTACGTTTTGTATAAAACATTTATAACGCGAAAAAGGGGCTCCCTATCATTTTAATTTATGTGTGCTTACGTACGCGTGCAACATATTTAAAACACAAAAATAGAGATTCGAAATCTGCGGTCAGCATTATTTGGGGCGAGAAGAAGGGTCCAGCGTACGAGAGGGAGACCGACATGGGAAGCCGAAGGGGCTGCATACGAGGATCTAAGGTACCGAATTAGAAGGGCCATAAAAGGAGCCAGATTTTGCAACAGGATATTATTAGTACAGCCCTACACTTTTATAAGTACGGAGCCGGAGGCGGCTCATACCATACCCGAGGTGATAGGAGAGGAGGTACTTGCAGCATGCGCTAGAATAGGAGATAAGAAAACACCAGGACCGGATGGAATCCCAAACGGAGTACTTAAGGTGGCTATCCAACATAGGCCGGATATGTTCACCAATTTGTTTCACAAATGTTTTGTCGAGGGTATTTTTCCACGTAGATGGAAGAAGCAGAAATTGGTTCTCATTTCAAAACCTGGCAAACCTCCAGGTGAACCATCGTCGTACCGTCCCATCTGCCTACTTGACACGATGGGAAAATACTGGAGAGGATAGTATACAATCGACTACTGACATATGCCGAGGCAACAGCACCTCTCTCCGACCTGCAATACGGATTTAGGAAGGGACGGTATACTGTTGACGCGATAAGGAGAGTGGCCGACATTGCAATCGCAATAGAAGGCGAAAGATGGAGATTTGGCACTTAGGAACACTGCACGGTTGTCATACTTAACGTTAGGAACGCGTTTAAATCCTCGAACTGGTGGCTGATTATGGGAGCCCTTTTCAACATGGCTACGCTGCCATACTTAATGGAGATTCTGAATGATTACTTTCAGTACAGGAAGGTAATATACCTAACGGATGATGGAGAAAAGTAATACGTAGTGACGGCGGGTATCCCGCAGGGCTCTGTCCTTGGGCCACTACTGTGAAACATTATGTTCGATTTTGTACTTCGACTGCAATTGCCAAACGGGACTACAATTGTGGGCTTTGCAGATGACATTGCCCTAGTCTCGGTCGCTAAGACGGTAAAGGAAATTGAGGAGAAGACCAACATAGTGATTCGAAAAGCATGGCTTTATGAGTCAGGTTTGACACTTCCTGCACATAAAATGGATAAGTGGCCAGAAGATAGTGGTGAAGATGAAAGTGAGCGTTGGAGGCCTTAAAATCCAATCAAAGAGGGTCATAAAATACTTAGGAGTGATTATCGGCTACAGGTTGAACTTCAAGGAACATATGAACATATCTGGGAACATATCTGTAACCCAGAGAGCACTGACGAGGATGAAGCCAAATATTGAAGGACTAAACCCATTTAGGAGGACAATAATACCGAGGGTTGTAACGTCGATAGTCCAATGTAGTCGAAATCACTCTCACTGGGGACGACAAGGAGCAAACTGCCCTCGGTGTATCGTCTAAGCGCAATTCGACAGATAAGTGGCATCAGGACAGTGTCTGACGAAGCCGTACTGGTATTGGCAAAGACAATACCTATAGACAAATTGGTGGATATACTTTCACCGTATCAAACAGCAGCTAAAAAAGTGGAGGAAAGAAGGACTTCCATGCACAAATGGCAGTCAAGGTGTTAGGATAGTTTAAAGGGAAGATGGACATTTCACCTTACCTTGCTTCTGATATAACCCCTTGGATGGAGAATGAACATTGCGAGCTGACTATTACGTGGCCCAATTCCTAGCTGTTCAAGGATGCTTTAGGGAGCACCTGCACAGATTTGGACATGATACTTCCCCTATATGCCCAATCTGCGTAGAAGAGGAGGAAGATGCGGATCATATTCTAACATGCTGCTGCAGATTTAGATGACCCGGAGAAACGAGTTTTGAACCAAACTGGCTTATGGAAGAGGTGATGAATTCTAGGATTCTAGGGAACCAAAACAGCCAGAGAATGGCTGAAGTTATGGTGGAACTCAGAAAGTTGGAGGAACGAAGGCGAAATTTGGTTTAGTGTGATAAAGCTTTAAAGCTACTCAGACCTCCGCGAAGTAATACCTTACGGCAGCCAGCAGGAGGAGAGCGGTTGAATAATATAGGGGTAGGTTTAGTATGCAGGCACCAGCTATGGTGAATCGTGCACTCTTTTGTTGGAACAAAAGTATCTTTCGAAGATTCACACCGCCGGCCCAAGACAAAAAAACAAATAAAATTCGGTAAATAGGTATATTAAATCCTATTGTCTATTTTACCTGGGGGGATTTATGTTTAAATCGGTATATGCAAATATACATTGTAATATATCTATTACTGTGTGAGCCTTTAAGGGACACAAAGTTAACACAATGCATCTCCTCCATCTTCATGAAGATGGATTAAATATTTCCTGTGTTTTAATTAAAGTTATTCCCGCTAAGCGGCTGATCGTCTGCTGTAGCTAGGGATGCAAACAATACATCGATGTTTAGAAAACTTCGATATTTTGCTCATACACATCGATCTTAGTATCTTTCAAATTAAAAGACTAAAATAAATTTTTTTGCTTTAGGGATTGTGTTAATTTGAGCTGTTAACATTACATTAGTTTGACGGCTATAAAATCAAAGAAACATCCGTCATTGCCTAAATGTATGATTTTCTGTATACATATATACACACATAATTTAATTATATTGGTAAAAAACTAAGGTTTTATTTTAAATAATTTTTTCTAGTATCCAATGTCATAGGAATCTATGAAAGCTTCAACTTACACTAAAAATATGTAAATAAAAAAAAAAAATTTAATTTTTTTGTGTAAAAAATTACATTTTTGACATAAAGTTGTTATTTTTGATTAAAAGAGTGTAAAATTTTACACCAACATGTATTATGATTCTGCGCATCGTAATCAACCAAGAAATAACTTTTGATACCACTTTTGTTTCTAGGTTTTTAGATGTGTCAAAATGTTTTAAGTTTTATAATTGTGTATTTAACGATAAGAACAGAAAACACCGGAAAAACATCGATATATAAGTCTTCTCATCGAGTAGTGACACAGTTATATTTGATATAAAATAACAGTTATATTTGATATAAATAAAATAGCATCGATAATGATGAATTTATTAAAATTTTTGTATACATATATATGCATATGTATATATACAATATACAGACAGTGTCTATTTAAATGTTATTCCATATCCCACAGAACGATTAACATTGTTAAAAAATCCTATTTTATACTTAGTTCGACGGTGGTTCCAAATTAGAAAACCTGATGTGTTGTAGATGGAGCGGTAATTTGCAACACATTATCTTGCTGAAAAGTAGCAACTATAAAACATACTGAAATGATTTAGTCCCAGCATTACCAGAGACGAGCTCTTTAACGTTGTACACTCAGGTCTCGTTTTATGCGGATTTTTTTATGCGAATTCGAATTTATAAATTTTTAAATGACATTTTTTTAGGGTTTTTTATAGATTTTAAAATGTTATGATACTTTTTAAACTTTTGCATCATTTTTAAATTGAACCAAGTTTGCGCTGATTCCGAAGAAAGTTTTATTCAATTCAATACAGAATAAATTGGCGATATCCTCAACAAAGATAATGGTTTACAAAATCTTATTCTTAGTATGGACCCAGATACCGAAAGAGCACAGAAGATTCAAAACGGATTGACTGGTCTGTTTTCCGGATATCATGAGTTGCACAGGCAACTTAAAAACTCATATCAACAAAGTTTAATAACTGACTACATATCCTGCAATAAAAGAAACAATTAAACTTTCTAAAAATATGTGTGCACTACCTGATAGGTATGTAATAATAAAAGTGATGTCGAACCAATTCCAAAACGATGCAGAATGATTGATCGTACATACATAATTATAGACTTCAGTTTATTATTTATTTATTATTTTTTGGATCATTTTGTTTTTTTTTCTGTAAATAATGAATTAATATTTTATTTTTGTTCATTTTTTAGAAGCTTCTGTTTTTATTACTTAAGAAAATGAAATCAATATATTTTTGTTGAATTTTTTATGCGCTTTTGCTTTGATTTTCAATTAAATTTATAATTTATGCGATTTTTTCTGGAACGCATAAAACGAGACCTGAGTGTAATGATGTTTCAAAAAACAGTTCCTGAACTTTTCCCTGCAAGAAAACGAAGTTTATAAGCCAATTTCTTAATATGGATGGGATATAGGTACATCATTTCGCACTTGATACGAAGAAACAAAGAGAGCAGTAGGCCAAATTGAGAGAATTGTATCCAAAGAAAGTGAAGACTATATAGGTTTTTTTGTGGTATATCTTGATTGTATAAAAACAAAAAATAAAATAAATTTCAAGTACTATGCTTACTTATTGCAGCGATTAATTGAAATTAACTTAAAAAAACCTTATTTGAAAAATTATATTATTTGAAAAATAAATAAATTAACATAAATACTTATGTATATATTCATTAGAATTTCCACGGATTTGTGAAAAATTACTACAAAAAAAAAAATTACGTTAAATGGTGAAACTGTGCTGAACGCCCGCTAAAGTTTGGGATATACTAATACTTCACAGAAATAGTTATTAAAAAATATTAATATTACACAAAATTTTTATAAAATGAATGGTTACTACATTTGAAATTTATAAAAGTGAAATCTAAAAACCATTGAACCAAAAATTAAAAACCGTTGTATCTATCATAAAAATCTTGACTTTCTTATCACATTCTTATTTAACTCTTTATATTTATTTCAATGAAGCTGGAAAAAAGTTTTTAGATATGGTAGTCCTCAAACTTGCTTAACATACAAATATATATACAATGCACTTTACACTTTTTTTAGTCTAACACGTTTCTGGAATGATTAGAGAGATTCTTTCGAGTTCAACTGGGAGGTTTTATAATATAAACCTTATTCTGTGATCTCTCCAGCACGAGGCTATATTCGTCATGTATATCCTTTTACAATGTAATATTAACGATTTTTGCAGTGAGCCTGTGTGCTTTACGAGAAACGTGAACACTATGTAAAAAAAGCGTTACTTGCGATAAAAATCTCAGTATTTCACTATGTCAGATTTTCCTGCAAATATTTAAAATATCTATGATTTATTTATTTTTTGTACGCACCGTACCAAGCAGACACATTTCAATGAAATTTTACAAGTAATTTTTTATAAGGCGAAACTATTCACTTTTTTTTTTTATTCAACTTAACTCAAAGCCGGGAATGGACCCGTTTCTATGAAATTTTAAAACACTATATTTATTTTCCTTCGCTACTACATAATTCTAGGATACATAATTTCTAGCGTACTCTATGCTCTTGTATCGCGTTAAAGGTGGTCACATAGACCAATAAGTTTTTCTTAAATTAAAATTTTATTTTAATATTTTTAATTCGTTAATATTTATTTACCTATAAATAAAAAGATTTTTAGTTTTGCGTTTTCTCTCCGAAAATAATTTTTTAATTCGGATCCTAAGTTTAAATATAATATATAAGTTTTAATACGTTACTGATTATTTTTTATCGTTTTAGTAAAAATTGTTCTAACCGTCTAAGGGCCATTATTACAACTTGCCTTTACAGATGGGTTTAGTTAAAGGTAACTTTAGCTAAAGGGAACTTTAAAGTCAACTTTAACTTCTTTGCGCTATTACAACCTTATGATGAAAAAAGTTAACTTTTTCAAAAATATGGCAGTGCCGGAGCAATGCCGATAAGACTGCTCAATTAAACAAGTTTTTTTAAACGCAGTTTTTTTTTTGTTGCATATACTCATTTTGTTTAAATTTGAAGTTGCCGTATTGAAAATAATGCATAATATGGCAAACATAAACTTAACTTTAAAAGTTACCGGCAGGATGATCCTCCCTTTAGCTTAACGCTCAATTCTACCTTATTGTCCACTTATAATACTCAAAAACAATTTATCTGCCCGCTAAAATCCTCCCTTTAGTTAACGGCGATTGTAATAATGGCATAAAAAGCTTTGTAGTATGAGAATAAGTTTAATAAAAATATTTATCTGTACATATACATTACAGCGAATATATGGAGTAATAACAATATATCCAATAACATTGATATGGGTATTTAAAGAAAATAAACTAACTGTACTTACTTAATTTTATAATTTGAATAGAACATTAGACAACCTAACAAGGGAAAAAACTTTATGCAAACTTTCTATTCCGCGCGCTTAGTCACCCAAAAAAAAAAATGGGAGAAAATCCACTCAAGTTCTACGGAATTATATTTTTCACTATTTATTAATGAACATGTTTGTAACTCAAAAAAAAAATATTTTAAGTAAGGTAACTTTAGCTAAAGTGAACTTTAAAGACACCTTTAATTTATTTCCGTTATAACAACCTGCAGATAAAATAAAGTTAACTTTGCCAGAGCAATGTCGATAACACTGCTCAATTAAACAATTTTTTTAAACGCAGTGGCAGCGACGGACTTCTTTTTTTTGTTGTATTAGCAAATTTTGTTTATATTTGAAATTGCCATATTGAAAATAATACACAATATGGCAAGTTCATACATAAACTTAACTTTAAAGCTGGATTCACCCATGGTTTCGGAACAAAATTTTTGTTCTGAAACAATTTTAGTTAGAGATTGTTCTGAAACGATTCACCCACTTCGAACAATTGTTCCGGAAAGAGAAGGCTACCATATGAAATATGTTTGTAAACGACGTGTTAGTTTTACTATTAGGCAGCACAGTAGCATTCTATCTTTTAATATTATTTACATTTTTCAATATATTTTTAATAATAATGAAAACAAAATTAACCACTGAGTAACACATTAACCACCGAGTAAAACATTAATAAACAAAATGAAACAAATGCTCTATTTTTATTATACATACGATATGTATAGTATAATATAATATAATGTGGCAGCTCAGTTCAATTTTGCGTATAAAATTGAAGTATCTGGCAGCACTCTCCAATTGTTTCGGAACAAAAATTAAAATTAAACCAATTCAAGCTGAAAATGTTCCGAACAAAATTTACTCTCTTCCTCTCTCTCTCTCAAAAGAGAAACGTCAAACTCCATATAAAAAAAATTGTTTCAGAACAAAAATTTTGTTCCGAAACCATGGGTGAATCCAGCTTAAAACAATAATTTCCATAGCACAATTGTGCAGAGAGACTCCCACATATTGCTTATGTTCTTTTATTTAGTCGTCGATCACATTACGGCGAGTGCACATGCTACGACATTTTTTTCAGGTTTACACTCAAAAAAGAAAACGGAACAGCTTTTTTGTATACATATAGCATTTTTTTTGGAAAAATTAAAACGTTTGTTATTACTAGGTGAGGAAATTTATGAACCAAAAGTTGCTGCCACTAAATGTCTAAAAAACATACCATAATTTTTGGGTCAAAGATGTATAACTTTACGCATGTTAATGAAATGAAAATCAAAATATCGTATTGTAATTATCACTTTTCTTTGACACTAAATAAATAAATTTATTTTCTCTCTCTTACTCACTAATACACGACAAAAAAATTTTGGTAACCCCTGCTTTAAAAGTTAAAGGTAGGATGATCTTCTTTAGCTTAACGCTCACTTCTACCTTACTGTCTACTTATAATAATGAAAAGCATTTTATCTGCCCGTTAAAATCCTACCTTTAGTTAACGGCGAGTTGTAAAAATGGGCTCAAAATTATAACATTTTGGTAGAACTTTTAAATTGTTAATAATTTGGCGATTTCCATGTAATATGAATCGAAGAATTTTGACATCTAGTTATTACAAATTCAAAGCGAGGATTTTATTCTAGAAAATATTATTGACGAAAATAAATTGTTAACTTAACACACTGCAAAGTTTTAAAATTAATTTAAAAACGTGTTTATATATTTTCAAAAATATTGAAAACACGATATTGAAGAAACATTTTATGCTGTGACTCCTTAAAATTCATGGATATTACTGTGTATTTTTTTAGCCCATGAGAACTTGCAATTGACTATTTTGTCTGTTAGGTAAAACTAAGAATTTATGTATGAAAATGATTCTATAACAGTTTCTAATTTTATTTTCGCCGATTCTGTTCTGGTATTTTTGAAGTAAAAGCAGCACATTAATTTGAGATGATAATTATCGAAAAAGTAGTTATTGTTTTGAATTAACAGGCGCTAAACATTGCACATATTCACCCTCTGGATTTCTTAGAGTAAGACTGTACACAAAAAAATTATTTTACGAGTTCAGTCAAAAACCTTATGGACCGAATTTACATCTGCGAAAGCTAATAAATTTGAGTCATTTCCGACTAAAAATTTGATGTAAAAATCTAACCATGTGTCGATATAAATGTTGTAATGTTTATTTGGAGATATTGACAGTAAGTTAACGATTATCGAATCTGCAATAGTCAAACTCTGTATTTGGACCTACAGTACCAATAACTGAACTTTCTGAAAGAAAAAATAACCCATAAAGTGATCTTGTTATCAATTGATAGAATTATGGAGAACTACATACAGAAAACAATCGTCCACAAGCACCTAATTTTTTCCATCTAATTCCATACCTAGCGCAGAGTAATTACTTCTTGTTTCCATTTTTAGCAAATAATTCAGTAGCTAAAGAATTCGACTTGGTTGTCCAATTTTTAGTAATTTGCCATTCAATATGAGAACAAGTTATAGAACAAAAAAACGGCTCTGAAAAGGTAATTCTAATTCTAATTCTAAATAAAATCTATAGTGAGTCTTCTATTTCGATAGTTTTTATGGTAAGTGATAAAATTTGTGTTACCACTAACAAGATTTAGTATTAACTGGTTATGGTGAAATAATAAAAATGAAGTCGTATGTAGTTTTTAGGTTGCTAATGGTTCCCATGCGATGGTAATGTTAATTGCTAATTTAAAACTTGCAACGAGAAATTTAAAAATTTAATTTTCAAAGTATTGCGAATGAAAAATTAATTCTTTATTTTGTTAGTTCTAAGTTTGTTGAAATTATGCTTTTTTTAAAACAATATTTTCAATCCGTCGTTGCTATTTTTATAATATGTAAAATTGAACACTTATGACTTTAAGAAAAAATTATGTATGTATGGTAAAAATATTTGGTTAAAACTTAAAACTTAGCTGCAGCTGACTTTATATTATTGTTCATGTAAGTAGTTTTGCTGCTGCTTCCCGCTTAAAGCATTATTAGTTTAAAATCTATAAAACATACTTAAAGAATGAAGAGTAACTTTACAAGCTAAATAAATGTTTGCATAAAGTTTTTTTTGTTTCCCTCAAATGAGTGGTAGATATTATTTATTGGTTTTAATTAAGTTTTGTGTCCACAAAACCTTTTTAATACTTATTGTCGTTTATTTATTTTCCTTTCTCGAGGATATGGTTGGTTTTCATATGAATAGTTTCAGACTAAACTGATGTTTAAGTTAACAATGAAACTGAAACTTTTCACTTCTTTCATTATAGGAAGTGTTTTTGTACGTTTTTATTTTTTCTTATTAATTATATCTTGAAAAAGTACATACATACATACATATGTATGTGCAGTAGAATATATGTAAATAAATTTATGTGTTTAAATTACACATTTAAAATTTGAAATTATGGAAAAACAAAGTAAAACATTACATACATCCATACATAATTCGCCATTACAACCCTTCAGTCAGAATTACGGCCTAGCTTCTCACACCACTTATGTTGTGAGTGTTAATTTCATACATAAGTGGAGGGAACTACAGTTTAAAGTCGACTCCGAACGACAGATTTTTGGGAAACTTTTCATGGCAGTTTTATTTACTCTCAGAGTTTTCGCCAGAAATCTGCTGAGAGGAAGTCGCCGAAGAAATATTTTTTTCATATTTCGTTTTTGGTGTCTGACCGGGGATTTGAATCGTGGCCTTTCGTCTAATAAGCCTACACACTACCTAAACTATTGTAGTAAAACATTAGAATACTCAAATTTATCTGAGCTTTTCGAAAAAATTTGAAACAACTAACATAAATCACTACACCAATATGAACTATTATTATACACAAGTAGCAATGTATGCCTTTATTGTAACATACTTACGGTTTTTGGGTAAAATTTCCTCAGCATCTGTCGCTGGCGTAAAGATCTTATGTAAATCAATTTTCTTCGATACATTCGTGGATTCCTAACAGTTGTTAAATTATAACATATAATTAAAAAAATTATAATACCAATGTTACTATTTTAAATATAATTACTTATTAATAAAGCAATACAATACTAATTTAACTTTAAAGAAGGGACTACAATTATTGAAAATTACGGTTAGTAAAATCGTTATATACTCGAAATATCAAAGTTAAAGATTGTAATTTAGCACACAAAATTTAAATAAATTATGAAAAGATTTCGAGAATATTTTGTTATATATACTTATTAATTATTATATTAATAAAGACATTTTATCTTAATTCTACCTTGTATTAGTATAACACTTAGAAAAAAATATACGCAAATTTCTCTATGAAATTCAACGACATACTTCAATTTCTTAATATAACCGACAATGATACAACAAGTCGCGTGATATAATCATCAGCATTTATCCCCACCTCAACAACTTTGCAGCAAAGTATTTGATTAATGTTTCTACTTTACGGTCTTTCAGCAGTAAAATTTTATTGTTTTCCTTCCAATTGTCTAGATATATTTGTTCTTTTCACTGATGTTTTTGGATGGTGATATTTCTGTGTTCCCAACAGTCGAAGCCAATTTGATTTATGTGTACCATCTTATCCTACTATCAAAACATTAAATTTATCCCCATTTCTGTAGCAATATTTTTAAAAAGTTATTAATAAGAACGCTTAAATACAACCAATAACGTATAAATATCTTTAATTTTGCAAAAAAAAATGTTTCTAATACGACTATAAATCAGTTATGAAAGTGATTTTTCTCGAAAGTATCATTTTGGACTTATGCTATTATTGTTTGGGAGTACAGATTAAAATTTTGCTAAGATTGTCTGATTTTCATATCCACATTACTCAGATCAGTATCTATATCTGTATGTGATTGTGCCGAATATGAGTGGAATAGCATCCATGTTGATTGCCTTTAATAGGTTGCGGCCATTTAGTTTACTGTAGTTTGCATTTTTTTTTATCTATTCTATTCAGAAATTCCTTTTTGATAATCAGTGGTGATATGTTTCAAACTACCCTCTTCCTCATTATGATGTTCTACACTTGCCTATTTCAAATTTCATTTTAGAAATATTGCGATGTTCTGTCAGTAGCCATATTGGCTTTATCTAATAAGTAAAAAGTGCAGATTTAGTGTCATACAATATTAAACGGCTTAGAGAATAGCGTTGATATATTCCTTGCTATATCTTTATTGGTCATTATATAATATTATTGTTTTTATTTCGTTTGTATAACGTCATTTGCAAAATTCCATTAGACATTTAACGGAATTATGACTACTGTGTCGATTTGATAAATTTTCATCACTTCTGAACACGGCATTAAGTGGAATTAGTCAATGAATACCGAATATATATTCCTTTGATTTCGTATTGGCTGTTTAATCCTTGCAACCTTTTATATCACGTCGAAATTTTTTGCGATTATATTCTTCTTTTCGCAGGAATTACTTCAATGCAGAAGGTGAATATTTTGTACCCTTCATTAAGGCAAGTTATTGACCTGTACTACTAAACGGGTGTTGGGTTGTCGACTGTAGGTTTTAGACAGGTGACGTCTATGCTAATTTCGACTCGGATATGTTTCAGATATGTAAGAAATTCATTGAATATGTTAATCATTTAATTGTGTAGTGATGTGAGATACTTGTAATAAAAGTTATATATCCTGTCAACTCTTGGTTATTTGGTTATCAGTAATAACATTTGCAGTCATAGAGGCATTATTGACCGTATTTTGGTGTATAATTTGTATCCGATGTACTCCAGATGCCTTCCAAAAGTTTAAATTGCCTTGTTGAATTTTTGTTAGATGCCGAAATCATGTTGTTAATGTTGGTGTATTGCCTGTCGTATTGGAGCGGTGGCCGGTAACCCCTTCTTTGATTATCTTTCTCCCATAGCCTTCTTTGCCGCCATTTTAGCTTTGTATCGGCTGTTGTAGACAAGTACATTGATTATTCTCTCCATAATTCAGATCATGAATTTTATGTTTTAAGTTATGTTATAATATACGTACTTTAATAAGCTAAGCCTATAACTAGATAATTAGATTCCGTAGGTACTAGTTCTTTAACAACTATCAAAGTTTTGGAAGGAAAACCCTATATTGTGCGTTCATTTTCAAGAATTTAAGATTCGTTTCACTAAAACTCGTGCTGATTGTTGATGTTTTGTTCTCTTGTTGCTGCGTGGCAGATCGTGATATATTATTCGATATTGATTGGCTAGTTTGCATGTTTTGCGACATTATTGCATCATTGTTGGGTACTATTAGGTTCGAAGTTTCGGTCGATGCTAACGTATTTAGTTGATCCTAATTTATTACTCCCTATTGTATTTCTTTCCGTAATACTTGAGGTATAAAATATTCCCTGAATATTATAGCTCCTCTAGCTGCTAAATTTTGTTGCGTCACTTGACTTAGAGGAGAGTTCACTTCGTCGAGTGTTGTCATATAAATTCGAACCAAACTCTAAGCTGCCTAAACTATTTGGGAACTCCTAAGTAAATTAACTCGATTGGAACTTTCTTATTCTTAACGAATGAACTGAATAACATTGTTGTAGAAATTTTTTTTTTCATGCACTGAATCCGAATCTAACTTCAGAATTGTTCTGTCACCATAAGTTTTCGAAATATTCTAGTCTGAAGATGAAAAAAATACAATTCTGAGTTTTTTAGCTATGCTAAATTAAAAGTGCAAAAAACACATTCGTTTTGGCTATATTCGAATAAATTTTGTTTTTTAAACCCCATTATAAAATCTATTATAATTATATAGAATTAAAAACCTTTTTTGGATTTTTGCAATATCCAATTTTATTACGGAGATATTTTTGAATGAAAATTAGTACTTTAACGTGTGAGTTTCAATTTTACCAAAGCAATAAGGTTCGTCTAGAAAATTTCGGATTCAGCGCACCAAACACCAAGTGGACTTATTAGATTATTCATTCTTTTAAATTTTGTCAGTCCATGTTATTATGTACTTTTTATTACATACATAATTGGCCATTACAACCCTTCAGTCAGGATTACGGCCTAGCTTCTTACACCACTTATGTTGTGTGTGCTAATTTTATACATGAGTGGCGGGACCTACAGTTTAAAGTCGACTCCGAACGACAGTTTTTTTTGAGAAACTTATCATGGCAATTTTATTTACTCTCACAGTTTTTGCCAGAAATCTGCTGAGAGGAAGTCGCCGAAGAAATATTTTTTTCATATTTCGTTTTTGATGTCTGACCGGGGATTCGAACCCTGGCCTTTCGTCTAATAAGCCAACACACTACCTACTAGACTACGGCTACTTTTTATTAAAAGTCGTAATTATAAGATCACAAAAATTTTTATGCTAAAGAAATTTTGTATATCAACAAATTAATATATTGTAATTAATAGCGTAAATTAATAACTATAATAAAGATAACACATATTACTAACGTAAAATTATTGATGCAATTAGTTTCACAAAAAGTGGTGTGCCAGTTTTTTATATAATTATATCATCAAACTCAAATGTTAAAAAAAGTATTATGTATTTCTAAAAAATTAGTAATTCCTATTTTAGAGCTAATTAAACTAAATACTGTATACATCATTCTATTATAAAGATTATTAAATGTTGTTATGGCTATTTTTTCATACGCGCCAATTATTTTTAGCTGAACTAGAGAATTCTTTGTTTTCGGCATAAAATCTTTAAACAAGAATTTACCAAATAATTTAACAAAATATTCATGTCGAAACTTGGACATGGTAACAAAATTTTCAATACATTGGTCTCGAAACCATTCCGTACTTTGGCGGCTGATATGGATTAGAGTATTGTTCTGAAATTTGATATTCGAGAGATTTCTGTTATGATTTTGTGTTCGCTGCTCCTGTATGCTTCATCCTTTTGTTATTATGACTTTTCACTGACTTAATATTTTTTATATGAAATATTTAAATATGTTTTTTTATCTTTGACCGTTAAATGAAATAAAAATAATAATAATATAATTAAACAAAACACGGAAACCCCATATACCAATACTTTCACATATAAGCATTTTATTTCTTCCCTATTACACCAAATCATGCATACATATATGCTATATGTTACAATATCGTAATTTATAGATATAAAGTGTTTGTTCATCACAAAATCGAAATGGTATTATAATTATGAAAAGCGATTTAGTAAAAAATAATACTTTTAAAAACCTGTATGTACATACATATGTATTTAGACTTTCAATGTGTTTTTGATCGAGATTTAGATATTTATTTTCGTCTAGGTTGTTACTTTACTGAAGTATTTAATACAAATGTTCGAAAAAAGTAGTGGTTTAACTTTTCAAAAAATATATACTATCTGTATTTATGTACAAATGTAGACATTTCTTATGTTAAAGTAATAAACATTATAGTCGAAAATCAGAACATTAGAAAATCTATCGGTAAATATCCTTCCCCCACAGATAATCTAAAAACTAACAATATTCTAACTAACAATATTAAAATAAAATATAGTGCCATTAGAAGATAAAATTAAATTTTCTTCCTTTTGCAAAACAATAAATAATAAAAATATCAGTTATTATTATAAAAATTTCTTAACATGTACCTCATAGAAGTCTAAACGGTTATTTGTATATAAAAAGATGCTTAATAGAATGAATTTTAATTGTAAAGAAGGATAATAAGTATTCCTTTTTAAATAATTCGATACTAATTCTCACTTTATTAAACATATTGTATTTATTATTCTTTATATATGTAATATCTTTGCTTGAGAAGAATGCTGTTATTAATTTTGTGTTTAAATTTTTCATTTTTTTTATAAAAGATTTTCCTTCAAAGTTTATTCCATTATTTATTGATAAAATATATATACATACAATATCATATACTAATAAAACTATATTGAATACCTATTATATGTTTATGTAGGGACTGACAGGTAGCATCCGGAACTTACATTATTTTTCTGCCATATCTGTTGACTAAGTTGAGTTAAAAATTGTTTTTTTGTGGGATCATGACGATCGCTTGGCTTAAATCCACGCTTTTTTTCCACTACACAATTAGCTGTTGTATGGGATTTTTTAATCCCACCCCCTCTATCATCACCATTGTTTTCACTTGCATTTTTAAGGATTAAATTTGATGAACTTATACTTTTATACATTTTGCGTAGCTTTATGCTTATTTTTCTATTTTTTTATAAAAATCAACCATATTTTTTTAGAAGCATGAACTACTTAGAGCGTATTTGGTTTGGTATTTTGTTTCAAAATAATATTTTAATTCGTTTAAAAATTATTTAGAAGAGAGACGATGATGTTCGACAACAAAACAAAACGAAAGAAAAGAACATTATCGTGCACCCCCTCACTGAACAATGATTGTAAACCGATCATCCATTCGTAAGTCAAACCGACCTTCCCCACACAATTCGGTGGTCAGCAGCTTTAAGTATGATATGTATGTATACCTAACAATAATATACTGCATAGGAACTAAAATTAAATTTTATGTGCTCAAACATGTCTAAATATAAATATATATGTATATAGTTGAACCAACACTTACTTATATGCACGCATGCTCTATTTTAATATGTATGTGTAATATGAAATATTATAATGCAAATACAAATAAAGTTCTGAAACATATGTACACATGGCGCATACACAAGTGTTCTGCAATAAATACTTTGTATGATTAAGATAGAACAAATTTTGATTAAAATATAAAAAAAGTGAGCAGAGTTTTTGAAGTCTTTCAGAAATTTCAGTTTTGACCATTATAGAGCAAAAGATATGACAATATACATTGGAAAAATTATTTTCTATATACATCAGTGTTACCTAAAGAAAAGTTGGTACGCGAGCAACAAATGCACTGTAAAAAAAAGTTGAGTAAATAACAAATTGTTTAAACTTCATTATAAATTTATAAGATTTCATAAAAAATAACATATTTTAAAATTTTTTTTAATTTAATAATGCAAAGAATTGAATTGAAAATTTTTTGTTTCTAATTATAAATAAATGCTATTTAGTAATTTAAAATAGATAGGACACCAAAAAGTGTTGTTAATATTTTCAGAAAACACATAAAATGGGATCTTACTGTTTATCTATTTTAACATTTGATTAACTTGAAGTTACAAACAAACAAATTATTTCCAAACTCAAATTTTGTCCAAAAGCACATTTAATTTGTTTCAGAGCATTTAAAAAACACGCATATGCATTTGTAGCTTGTTAAGTGACGACTAAATGAAAGAACATAAGAAAATATTTGAGTTCTATTTGAGCCCCCTAATGTACATATTTATATATGTATTAGGACAAACCTCAATAATGAAAATGCATACATAAGGAACTCAATTTTTCCAACTTAATGTCAATGCAAAATAATTCTAGTTTCTTTGTTTTCATAAAAACGAAGGCAATTTTTAATTTTCTATGGATGTGTCTACATACGTACATGTACTCTGGCGAGCGAAACTGAATGAAGGTTCAAAATATTTTAAATATGCAAATTTGATGAAACTTTAAAATATTTTTCTTTTACACATTGGTGACTAAATGTTACTGTCAATTTAATGATGGCAGTGCAGAAACATAAACTTTCTTTATAAACCCATTAGAGATTCATCAGTTTTACACCTGTATATATTTACAGAACTTAATAGCAGTGAGTTTTACATGTAGTGTAAACAATAAAATTTCTCCTGGGCGGGCATCCTCCCAAAAGACGATTAGCAATAAAGAATATATAATTAAGAATTTATTACTTTATAATCAATTCATAAAATAAAAGTTTGTGCCTCAGCACTATTATTGTTTTAGTGTAATTATGAGGCAAATATAACATAATAACACGTACTTAATTAAAATTTTGAAAATAATAAAAAAGTTTAACAAGCATTAAAAAGACAATGTACCTTATGGTATGTCTGGGGAGAATAATTTTGAAGTGGTGTAAATATTCATGAATAAGTTCACATGTTTCTTAACATGTTTCGAGTTTCGGGGAAATGAATTATATAAATGAATATATATAATTTGTTCATGGTACCAAACGCAAATATACTTAATTTTATATACATATATATGTGGTGTTTGTTGTAATAATATTATCTAATGTTGCTGGTTTAGTATGGAAATTTTATTACAGACAATGCTATTAATGTAACTTTAATACTTATTGATTATACTTAATTTGAAATTTGTATTCAATTTTAATATTGTGTATGGAATGTATGAGTTAAAAGTGACAGAACTATTTTTACTTTAATAAAATTTCTTGAACCGATAAAAAATTCAATCAGATTGCAATTGAGACATACATACATATGTCTGTACATACTGGTTCTTAAATCACAATTTGTTATATTCATTATGTACTATTTTTTCATTAAATACCTAAAATTTTTTCATTTAGTAGACTTACAATTCTATATAATAAAGGCGTAATCAATTAGAAAATGAATACATATTTATACTTATTAGTATTTGAAATATATTATCTATTAATTAAATATAACTAGTGTTACTTTATAAGTAATAATTGCATTTAATATACAAATAACACGGTGTCACAGTGATAATCCACTGGAGTAACTACATAGTCTAAGTTGTTTGTAGGAGTTTGTAGAATTCAAAAATATATTTTTTATATTTCTCGAACCCTCCAAATTTGTTTTATTTTACAAAAACTGTTTTTCTGACCTATACACACAAAAATATTGATTACAAAATATTTTGGAATTAAGAATGACCAAACTAGAAAAAGTAGGAATAAAAATTATATTTTCCAAGTTTATTCTATCAAAACTCATATCAGATATGTTTGAACAAAATGTTTATGTATACCGTTTTAAAGGCTAATCTCTCCCCTTTCTTAAAACTCTGGATTTTCAAAATAGGTTCAAAGATATTTTGGTAATCAATATTTTTGTATGTAAAGATCAGAAAAACATTTTTTGTTAAAAAAAGTTTGGAGGGTTCGAGAAATATAAAAAATATATTTTTGAGTTCTACTCAACTAACTGAACAACTTAGACTACGTAGTTACTCGGGTGTATTTAATTTTTTGTATTTTGTGGCATAGTGAAATTTGTTATAATCACACTAGATAAGCACACTATTAGAATATTTTAGAAATTAGAAAAATAAAAGACTTAAATTAGCATTAATAATGATATACATATTTACAAAAACGTTAATCGATTAAATAATTACTGTTGAAATGCGTATTGCTTTCCCTTACTAAATAACATAATAATAATAGCAAATAAATGATTTATAAAAGGTTCTTGAATAGCATAGCTTGAACGATTTCGTGATATGTAGATGTACATTGCTGAAACATGCGATGAAGACGATTATCGATTATCGTTAAAAATAGGTCTAAATATTTATGTATATATATATATATTATATATATATGAGTATATATATATATATAACATAATTAACCAAATTATTTTATAAAATTATATAATTGTGTTAGTTATATATATATATATATAAATAAATATAAAATAAAAATAGGTCTAAATATTTATATATATATGTGTATTATATATATATATATGAGTATATATATATACTACGTTATGCCTATATAATGCATCATGACATTGATATACCGTACTCCCACGCCTGCTACTATCCTACTATGCTTACTACATACTACTCAGTACATATACATATACGTCATACTCACCTTATCTATAGGTCACCTAGTAATTATCATACCTATCAATGCATTGATACACCTACATGAAATCATATACCTACTATAGCGATATCCCGGCCCATATATAATTATATATATATATAATTAATACAATTATATAATTCTATAAAATAATTTGGTTAATTAAATATGTTAACCAAGTGAATATGGCACAAATTAATGTCCACACGATGTTGGGATCCATTTATGGAGGAACTATTATGAATTTTCATTTAATACATTCAAATTTGTTGTGAAGAAAATGTGAAAACATTATATATTATAAATGTAACTATTACCAATATTATATACTAAATTATTACCACTATATTGCAAAGTAGTTTGTTATATTTTCGTATTGTCAATTATATCAAATTAAAGTGTAATATTTAATGTGTAATGTTCAAAGTTCTGTACTAAAGTAACGCAAAACAAATTTCAATTACTATACTCAACTTACCCTTGTTTCAAGAGTTTCAGATTTTCGCGTATATATATTTTCATCTTGATTTTCTTCATATGTAGAATACTTCGATACATTGTTAATGGGTTGGTAGGCTTCCTGCGCTACGAAGCTTTCGTTGTTTCCGCTGTTGAATATATTATTAACTTCTTCTTTTTTGATCCGATTATTTTTAGTCAATTTTTGTGCTATTATCTCTTGCTGTTGAATTTCTTTAGCTAACTCTTGTTGTTTCTTAATTAATTCAATTTCTCTTTCTTTAAGGGCAGCAATATTTTCTTCAACGATAATATTACTATCAGTACTGGATATAATATCCTTTAAAGTATTATTAATATTATCCTAAATCAGAAACAAAATAGAAAATAATATTGAATTTTCGAAATATTAAAACTTATTGTGCAAGTTTTTCCTCATATATTGCAAAAAACCGAACAATCACAAATTTAGTATTAATGTCGATTTCCTAGTTGTTATTTTCTTCAGATTAATACTTAAAATAAAATTAATTGTACTAGTTTATATTGTATCAAATTTATATTACAAATTGCTATTTACAAATAAATACTTTTTTAATGGGTTTTATATTTTTTTGACACCGCTTCGACAAGAAATCCGATAA
>QOCX01000165.1:332319-395023 GCA_005959815.1 Sarcophaga bullata
CGGTATTCTGTGGAATAATCTTTCCATAATTTCAAATTTTTCAAAATACCCATTTTGAGATTTTATTTAAAATTTAATTTTAAAATGTTTATTTTTAGTTAATTCAATCATTATATTTATATATATATATCTATAAGTGTTGTAATTGTTAAATAATAAAGAAAATTGTTCAATCTTTTTCATCAGTATTTAAGGCTCTTTTTAATGTATTTAGTTTGAAATCAAAAATTATGCCTTTTGTCAATAATTAAATGAGAAAACCGACATGTTACTTAAACGATTTTTTGTTTTAGCTTTCGTTTTTAATAACTAAAACTATTAGAGTTTTGCAATTACCTGTTTATTATTTATATTTAATTGATTTGTGTTGATTAAAGATGAGGGCGCATCGACGATGGTTTCTTCTTTAAAGTTAGACTGTTGAGGTGGCTCAGGTGGTTGAACCTAAGGAAAATGTGCAAAAAATATTAAACAGTAATTAACAAATTGAATGATTATGATGGTATAAAATGAGATAATGATCTGAATTGAACAATAATGTAAAATGTTATTTTTGAAATGTGTGTGTAAAAATTTTGTATATTTGTTTTCGTTTAAAGAAAACTTTTAAATACTATTTTCATCTGGGACTACCTGTTCCTTTTTAGGTATTTCTTTTTCTTCAACAACTGTTCCAGCGGCTTCATTATTTTCGTTGAGTTTGTCGTCTTCTTTTGCCTCTTCTTCTTCTTCTTCTTGTTCACTCTCATCTTCGTCATCTTCTTCATCTTCTGCTTCTTCATCTTCTGCTTCTTCTTCTTCTACAATCTTTTCTTCAACTTTCGAAGATTTTTCGTTTTCGACTTCTTTATTTTCTTTAACAAAAGTCTCTTCCGTAGTTGGTGTAGACGGTGTTGTTATGATTGTTGTTGTAGTGGGTGCTTCTTTCGTTATCGTTGTGGTCGCTACTACAGTTTTGGTTCCATTCGGAATTTCTTGCGTTACGGTTGTGTTCTTTATAGTTTTCGTTCCTTTACCATTCGGAGAATCAATTGTATACTCTGCTACTTTTTCGGTCACACTTTTACTAACGCTTTTTCCATTTTCATCGATTGAATCTTCGACTATTTCTTCTTCACCATCTGATGAAGATTTGATTTGTTCTTTCTCAATAATTGACGTTACTTGTTCTGTTACTACTTGCTCAGCTGCTTCGCCATCTTCGTCGTTTGTTTGATCCTCTTTAACGTCTTCAGACACTTTTTCAACACGTTTCTTGATGGTTATAGTTTCCTCCACTTGTACTGACTCATTCTTAGGTGCTAGATGCTTATTAACACGATCATTCTTATCGGTAACGGTTTTAGGCTTCGTAATTAAAATTTAACAGAGTTTGTATAGAAATTTTCAGTGTTGGGCATACATAATGTGTTTAGTGTTGTATTCGCGTTACACAAATGAAATAAAATTGGGTTATAGAGAAAAAAATATTATTTTATTGGCAATATATTCGTTGGAATTTAGCTAATTCTGTCAACTGTAATAGCAGAAAATAACTGTTAATATGCTTTAGAGCAATATGAAAATATGCATAAAGGCAAATTTACTATTATTATGATTTTAATTAATCCTATAATGTTTAATTTCCGTTTTTATTGGAACAATATATAGAACGATTTTGCAACAATGATACAGGCGATGATCTCTAATTCATTTATGTTTCCGCATGATTTATTAATTTTACATACTCTACTTTATGTTTGCCTTCATTAGAGCGGGAGATCGGATCCCTTAAGGAATACAGAATATCCTAGCAACATACATTATTAATTTTATCTTCAAAGTATATTTTGATTGTATCAAATCAACGCATTTTACGTATAAAAGTAATTACAAAGTATGTAATTACTGGTTGTGTAAATAAAAGAGATCCTTTTGATGTTTTAAATGATTTCTTTACTCATACTTTCTTTTATGTATCCAATAGCAACAACTAAATTGATTTACAATAACATTTTAATTTGAATCAATTTTTGTAAATTATTAAGAGTTATTTCGTAACGTTTATTTACGATGTCCATTGTGTTATTTTGTTTTTATGCGCTTTCTATATATATTCTTTATTTGACTTGTATTGTCACATACAATTATCAAAATTTAAATTAACGAGAATTATCTTATATATACATGTTTACAACATTAACAAATAATCAAAAATATAAAAAAATATTTTTGTGTTCTACTCAACAAAACCCACAACCTACACTACGTGGTTAGCTGGGTGTATTTAATTTTTTTATTTTGTCGCAGTGTTATTGATGTATAGAATAATGTTGATTTGATGCATATGTGAATAATATAGATTTGATAAATAACATAAGCTTATTCTTACAAAAGATTTCAGTTATTGAAATAAAATAGTATTACAATAGTACAATAAAAAGTATTCTAATAAGTAGTACAGACTCTAATATAATGTTAATCCCTTCAAAGTTCGGAAGTCCCTGTTGGAAGATCCAATATAACAACGATGGAAACTTTGGTGTGTGGAGACAACCGAAAATATTTCTTAGAAAACATGTGTATGCCTAGCTTGCTATAAGATAAGAATCCGCCCAGATGCCCAGATGATTGTAAGATCCTTTTTCTGCACTTTGGAATATACTAACACATAAAGCTGAAAGTTCGCACCATGCGTTGTTGCATTATATGCCCTTCTGTATTCTATGTATTTCTAATTTTAAGTTACTTACAATACTTTATTATTGCGTCGAAATACTACAAGCACAAAGCTTAGAGTAGTAATCGATGCATCGGCAATAATTTCAGATCAGTGTAAACCTTTTTCACAAAACTGACAAATCAATACAATACAATTACTCGATACCATTTTTATGTAGATGAAATGATAAATGGTGTAGACCCCATAGAGGAGTTACAAAAATCTAAACCTAATTAACTTATATTTAATCGAAAGGTGGATTGCAAATAACCAAACTTCAATCCAATCACAAAGACTTCCAGTCACATAACGAAACTTTAAAAAACTTAAATATAGAAACCACAATGAACCTACTCTGAAAACTACTCTGAACCAATAGAAGATAAGTTTCTCTTCGCGTTTAAAGCGCAACATCAATTTTCAATCCACTTCGAACCTAGAGTATCATTGCAGGACCAGTGGCCCCAAAAATACAAAATGGGACTTAAAAGTTCCGGTTATTATTCACAAATCATTCCGATAGTGCCTTGACGACTTATACAACATAAGCACAATTTCCATCGCTCCATATGTTTAAGATAACAATTAAACACACATAGAACTTCACGTATTCATACAATTCCATACGTGCTTATAATTGCTGTTTCTATATACATACATATGCACCTGATACATCTATAATAACTCTAAGACTACACTTTTTACAGCCAAATGCAGAGTTGGACTAACAAAAAAGCATAGAACACCACAGTTAGAACTATGTGCAGTGCATTTTTGTTTGCTATAATTTTGACATCTGATTTATTCAATTATAAAATATAAATTTAGAATACATAAATCATTGTAACTCGAACAAACAAAACAACAATATTAAAACCATGAAGTGTTCTTGTCTTTTGGTCACAGACTCCACTATTGACTATTGAGAGTATCAAATTATGTATAGATTTGATTAACTTTGATTTACGGAAAATTGACAACTGGACTAAGGCCAATGCACTTTGTATAAATAACTCAAAATCTAAATGTTTATTGCTCTCCAGAACTAAGAGAGCATTTTCTGTGCCTGATGTCAATATTAGGGGGAATAGGATAGACTTGTGTTATATTTAATGGACGGCTTACGTGGTCTAACCACATTAATATCATTGTTGGTAGAGTTTACGTCATGCTTCGAAACTTATGGGCTGTAATAGATTCGACGCCCTTTGCCATACGAATGCAACTGGCTAAAATATACTTGATTCCCGTTCTTTTATACGGATGTGAAATTTTCACAAACTGTGATACCGATGATAGGAGAAAACTCAACTTGGCTTACAATAATATAGCACGATATGTATTTATTAGAGGGCGACAAGACCATAATCTCACAATTTTCTTATCAGATATTTGGTATTAATTTTGATAACCTCTTAAATATTAAGATGCCTTATTCTCCTCCATAAGATCATTACCTCAAGACAGCCATCATACTTATTTAGCCGGATTAAATTCGCAAGATCTAACCGCGTAGGAAAATTATCCAATATAGTTATAAGACCCTTTTGTCACAACGCCAGTTCTTTATTCATACCATTAGGCTTTGGAATACTTTACCAAAATATATCCAAAACAAAGGCAATGTAATTAAGTTCAAAAAGGAGTTATATAAGTTGTTTAAGTAATTTTTAAAATATTTTGATTGTTATTGCACATTTTTACTTTTTTATCTTCAATAGTGATTGAAAACGTTCATTTTTCTAATTTAGTCTTTAAATTTCATTGTATCTTAATGTATATAGTTTTTTACTTTGTTTGTGTATATTTCTTTGTATTTGCATTTATTTTGCTTTATATTTTTTTTCCTAATTTTATTTTTAACATATATTCATTTCTTTTTTAATCCCAAAATTATTTTTTTTCTCGATTACTTTATTTTATGAGATTATAACATAGTCTAATTCATTTTTTGTCTCAACATTGTTTTTAACTTTTTCTTACCTATATAATCAATGATTTTTTATGTTTTTCTTTGCTGTACTCCCATAGCACCGTCATTTGTAAAATTAATATCTTGTTGTGCTATGACTAATAATAAATAAATAAATAAATAAAATAACAAAAAAATAACTATTCATTACATAGGGAGGATTCGATAAGTTAAATAGAAATTTAATTGACAAATCAAATTTCGATAAATTATGTAAATAGCTTAAATAACTATTCAAATAATTTAAAAATGCCGAAGTCTTCTTCCTTCTTTTACTGATATTTCTCCAAATGAAATAATAAAACTTCTTATATTTCTTATATTTCTCGGACCCTCCAAACTTATTTTATTTGACAAAAACTGTTTTTGTGGACTTTACGCACAAATTTATTGATTACTCAAACATTAATGAACCGATATGAAAATACACAAAAATGTAAACTTTTCCGGAAGGTGGAGGGATGAACCTCTAAAACGATATACATATATATTTCAATTTAATATGCTATGAGGTTTGATAAGGTAAACTTGGCAAAGTTTTTCAAGATTGTCCAATCACAGTAACAAACTTTAATTGAAGATTATAATATAAGTGATGATAAAAATTACCGGAGTTATTATTTAAATAGTATAATAGCCACGTTGTATGTTTTATATATCTCATTTTATCAATTTTCAACATTTTTTATGATTCTTAATTGTTTACCGAAAAATTTAGCAACTAACATTTGGCCAATTCACACGCCTTTGTATCGTGTATGTTGTATTGAATACACTTTTTGTTTGTGAACGCTCAGTGATGTGACGTATTGTGTATGACGTATTCCATAAATCAAAAAGCGATAAGAAAAAGAATATCAGTATTCATACATTAATTTTGAAGCAACAAAATGTAAAATATTACCAAAAAATTAAACTAATTAATTAAATGTGCTAACATTACAATGAAATGTTAATTTTTGACTCAAGTTACATAGAAAATATTTCGTGTTTTTATTCTTCTTCTTAATTACTGTCATTTACATAAAATGATAGCACAAAACCAATACAACTTTTAACAACATATGAATAAAAAGGTGTATTAAGTATATCGGATTTTTATAAGAAAATTATCAACAAGCACACTATTGTATATTCGTCCAACAATACACTCAATACAACAATACAAGGGCTTGTGTGAATTGCACAAATATTTCGATCGAGGAATAGCCAGTCTGATGTTTTGTCGCAAATCATGAGAGTTTTTGGGATTTTTGCCTTCTATTTTCTTTTCAGCTTTAGTTTACAGATTAAGATCAAGAAATTGAGCTAGGAAGTTTAAAATATTTATGTTTTGTTCCTCTAAGCAAATCCTAAAGTGTGCATTAACGGTAAATTGTAGAATGAAGATGTACTCTGCTCTACAATCTTACCACATATTTAAGTTTTTTGAAGGAATATCCGGAACTATGATGTTGGTTAATAGAACACTATACGTACCGTTTTCCATCGGATTCTCATCGAAATAATTTCGATTGTTTCTTCGTGTTTTGGAAAATCTAATCACTGTGGATGTATTACTTAAAGAATATCATATTACCATTAATACCATATGATTGCGCTAATTCAACTTTGAGCTGTTTAGAGTTCCAATGGGGCTGCCAGCTTTGAACGTTTTTATGACTATTGCAACCTCTATGGCTGGAGTTTATAAGCTCTGATTACATTATCTGAGGTTCAAAATGTGTTAAAATGTCTTAAAAAATTACATTATAACATTTTATTCTTGAGCAAATTTTACCCTTGGGACATTACATTTATCGTCTTCCCGGCTTCTCTGAGGTTCAGTACCACCTCTGTTTCTTCGTCAAATCAACTTGGTTTTTTTTTCTTTGATGAATTTATCTATCTATCTTCACAAACGATATAATCAGTTTAAAATAACTTAATATATCCTATAGCATTTAACTCTAATCTTACTGACAAGAGCTCTGTAACACTCATTTTTCTGATCAAATCAATGTAACAAGAGAAATATCTAACAGATCGCAGCCAAAATTCATGACTTTTATTTTACATATGTTTCGTAATATATAATAAAAAATTAAGAATTGTTAAAAATGTCCATCCGTTACATACATACATACATAATTGGTCATTACAACCCTTCCGTCAGGATTACGACCTAGCTTCTATCACAACTTATGTTGTGTGTGTTAATTCATCATGAGTGGCGGGACCTTTAGTTTAAAGTCGACTCCGAACGACAGATTTTTGAGAAGCTGTTCATGGAGTTTTTGTCAGAAATCTGCTGAGAGGAAGTCGCTGAAGAAATATTTTTTATATTTCTTTTTGTGCGAGATGTCTGGCCTGTGGTTTGAACCGTGGCCCCACGTCTAATAAGCCAGCACACTACCTACTAGACTACGGCGATCTCCATTTAAATCTGTTAGAGACCGAAATATAAAGTAGTAACGTTAACTGCTGACATGAGCTTCAGAGGCTCAAATGATGAAGTTCATATTTTTTTTAAGTTTTTGAGAGAATAAATCATCTTCTATTTATAAAAATATTTCTCTTTTATATACAAAGTAAATTTTTATATGCAAAAGCTGATTAATGTTGGGAAAAACATTAAATTTAAAAATTGGTTAAAAACATTAATTCCGTTTAAAGTTTGTAAGGAGTAGGACTGTTTGTTATAAGAAATATGTTAAAACGTTTCCGTTTCGTAGGAAGAAACACGTAATTTTTACACATAAACCTTTATTACATTTTTATGTCAGTAAGATTAGGGTTAAACATATCTTCCGTATGTCTGCCTGTAAATTAAGAAAAAAGTTTAACCGAATCTACTTTAATTTTGTAATTTATTATGCAATTAATCGAATTATCAAAAAAATTATTAATCTTAGCCCTTTTGGTAGAACACCAAGAAAACAGAACGCTGATAAAAGAAGATTGCAAAATCAAGTATTGGAAAGGTCGTAGGCATCACAAATGTCGAAAGACGATACCGACACAGTTCCACTATGTAGTATATATGTATACATAAACAAGTTAGCAGTGACATTGGCATTAGCCAGTTAGATATTTACCGAACGGCTCAAATTTTCTTAGATAGAAACTTGAATTGTACGTAATTTTTTATGATATACATATTGTTACGAAAAAAGAAATGGCGTAACATCGTTTAACATTAAAATGTTAAACAAAAGCTAAAAATCAAAACTACGGACTTATTTACTTAATAAACAAAAATAAAACAACATCAGTATCACAAGAAAAAAAGCTTATTCCTTTGGATGTTGCACAGCCCTACGTTGTATTGCCAGTGCCAAATTTGTGAATGGCAGTACGGCAACTGCCACTAATAATGCTCAGAGAAGTTATTACCCTCAGAGAACTTATTATTCTCATCTCTCAGCAATTCATTCTTATATGAGTGTATACGTGTGTGCTACAAACTTGAACACACGTATACACGCCATCTTTGTACTCACTCTCATGTTTACCGAGAGAATTAAAGAGAACAAAAGCACATTCCCATAAGCATATGTGTACTTGTTTTTGTTTTTATTGTTTTGTGAAAACACGTTCAGTAAAAGTAATACCAAAAACTCAAAAAGTCGTGTTTTCATACAATTTATATGTAAATGACCTGCTGAAAAGCAAATGTTACCGATTATGTAATTGTAGAGTATGAATACGTATTTTATTGTTGTAGAAATGAAACTATATGGATTCGCGCCGAATTATAATGTTATTTTTTAGACAATTCAATTATGTATGTACTTACCATATGTAATTTTTTAGAAAGTTCAATTATGTACTTCTATATCTATATTTGTATAGAATGAAGTTGTAATAACACGAATGTTTTTTTTGGTTTACTATTTATTAATGTTTTTGGTTTACTAAGATTAATGTTTTTGGTTTACTAAGATTAAAGTTTCAAAATTTTAGCTTTTTCTATACTGGATAATTTGAATTTGTATGTTTCCCATGTGGAATGCTTCCGCAGTAAAATAATAGCTAATAAATTAAGCATCTCCATTCTGTGTTTATGACATTCGCTATTCTTATCAAACCAAAAGGAATAAAATGTATTGTTAGTGCAGCTTACGCATTGCTCAACAACAATTTTTTTATGTTTTTATAGATTTATTTGTTGAAAATATTTTTTCGAAGACTTTTGTGTGGATTTTACAGACTTCAAAAAATAAGTCAGATGGGGCGTAGAATCTTCCAAAGTCGGAATATTTTGCACATTTTTTTGCGTGAACAAACATTTCAGAAGGATATGACAAAATTTGCGCTGGTTTAATTATATCCACACGACATTTAACGCAAGATATTCGTTGCGCTACGTAACCAACAAAATATCGACTTGATGTTAATTCTATTGGCACATTGTTGGAGGTAAAACAATCGGCATTTTAATTAAAATATTCTTTATTTTCATAGTGTATATCTGCGACATCTATTTCAGGGATGTGAGTACTTTCTTATATACTTCCATTCCATTCAGTTTCTTCTAAAATTGTTTAAAACTCAATAGGTAAAAACACTGCATCGTTGTTTGTACAGTTTGATGAGGTGCTAAACTGAGTTATTTTTAAAGATAATAACTTAGCTACTGCAATATTAAATTCATGAACCGATGGATTTTTGCAGTGTCCACCTTTGACACGTATATATGAAAACAAGTTTTCTATAGGATCTTTGTTAAAATGACTCGTTAAAATGCTGATTAAATTTGAATTTTCTTTAAACAATTCTTCCGACAAAGATAAAATGGCATTTGTTGTTTGAACTACCGTCATATTTAACCTGTTTCATGTAGGTAATCAGCTCTTGAAGTACTTGTCAAGCTGTGTTATTAAACTTTAAGCCACGTTTTAGGGGGTTGAAGTCGTTGAAGTGCCTGCTGTTTAAACAATCAAAGTAATTGTCGAGCTTTTTTATAAAAGCACATGTTGAAGTGGCTACTGCTGATGAACTTCGTGTAAACTGGCGATTTTCATTAACAGATTGAATTGCAGCAGCAACTGAATTGCTATGAGTTTGGACAGCTATGACAAAATTTGCGCTGGTTTAGTCATATCCAAACGGTATTTACCGAAATTGATTCTTTTTTCTATACCTGTTGCCTCGTTTTTGCCGGTTAAGTTCAAAGTTGGCGTTGCACCTAGCTTCAAATATTTCAAACATATATATAAAATAAAAAAGTCTGAATTTAAAAATTGTAGTGCATCGATCTAATAAAACGTTTAATAAATATAATAAATAATTAAAAGCATAATGAACGAAGGACAAAAAACAGTAGAATTTAATATCGTTAACAAAAAAGTATCGTCTTTATCAGGCACCAAGTGTTGTTTACCGCATTGTGGAAAATCCAAAAGAAGTGTTCCAAACTTAAAAATCTTTCGTTTCCCATATCTTGACGCCATATTGCTTAAAGCATAGTTAGAAAACTGCAGTTTTGACGAATGTTTTCGGGAAAAATCACGGACATTATATATATGTGAAAGACATTTTGCACCAGACTGTATTGGAAAGAAATATTTGAAGCGAAGTGCAGTGCCAATCTTGAACTTAACCGGCAAAAACGAGGAAACAGCTATAGACAAAGGAAACAGTTTCGAAAGTGAGGATGTTGACATATATTTATTTAAATCTTCGCCACGTAAACGTAAGAGATCGGAGTCACCATGATTATGCAAAAATTATCAAAATATTTTAATATGTTTAAAAAACTTAAAGCTGTGATGCAAAAAAATAATAATTTGATGAATAAAACGAAAATTTAAAAAGAAGTGTTAAAAGATTAGAAAAAAAGTAATGAACATAAAATCTATTGAAGCCGAAGTTGAGAATTTAAACATCAGTTGAAACGAAAAAACTTTATGTAAAATGCTCATAACAAAATAGAGGAACGACTGCTCTTTGAGAGAAAAGTTTTGCATAAAGTATTTATTATAGATCTACTTCCACATGTTTTTACGAAATGTATTGAAATTAAACTTTCCAAGCCCTTCGTTTCTAAGTAGATGGAGCCTTATAAAGTATTTGCAGCCAGGCAACAATTTATGCATATATACTGCACTCAAAGCTACAGTTCAAAAGCTGCAGCCGCTTGAGAGAGAATGCATATTTTAATTATATATTATTATATCACAATTTTTGATGAAGTATCCATCAGAAGAAATTCGACATATAATAATTGTGCAGATGTTATAGATGGTGTTGTAGATCTTGGATATGAACGAGTGAATGAAATGGGTTCCCAAGTTTACGTTTTTATGATAAGAGAACTTATAAAAAATTGGAAGTTTGTTTTTAATTATTTTGTTACCGCTACTTCGATAAAAGCTAATATACTAAAAAAACTTGTTCTATTAAATTTGGATACTTTAATGGAAATGGGATTAAATATTCGTGGATTAACGTGCGACCAAGGTCCTAATAACAGAAAATGTTACAAGATTTGAGCGGATCCACTGAGAAACCTTATTTTCTTCATAAAAATGTTAAAATTTACTTTATGTACGATATTCCCCATTTTTTTAAAAAGATCAGAAAAGCTTTCATCAAAGGGGATTTTAAAACACCACGTGGAGTAGCGCGGTTCGATGTTGTTAGAGAAATTTTCGAGCTAGAGCATGGAAAAGCTACAAAAATGACAAAATTAACAACAGTGCACATAAATCCAAATAGTTATCAAAAGATGCGTGTAGGCATAGCTGTCCAAACTCTTAGCAATTCAGTTGCTGCTGCAATTTATCTTTAATGAAATCGCCAGTTTACACGAAGTTCATCAGCAGTAGCCACTTCAACATGTGCTTTTATAAAAAAGCTCGACAATTACTTTGATTGTTTAAACAGCAGGCACTTCAACGACTTCAACCCCCTAAAACGTGGCTTAAAGTTTAATAACACAGTTTGACAAGTACTTCAAGAGCTGATTACCTACATGAAACAGGTTAAATATGACGGTAGTTCAAACAACGAATGCCATTTTATCTTTGTCGGAAGAATTGTTTAAAGAAAATTCAAACTTAATCAGCATTTTAACGAGTCATTTTAACAAAGATCCTATAGAAAACTTGTTTTCATATATACGTGCCAAAGGTGGACACTGCAAAAATCCATCGGTTCATGAATTCAATATTGCAGTAGCTAAGTTATTATCTTTAAAAATAACTCAGTTTAGCACCTCATCAAACTGTACAAACAACGATGCAGTGTTTTAACCTATTGAGTTTTAAACAATTTTATAAAAAACTGAAAGGAATGGAAGTATATAAGAAAATACTCACATCCCTGAAATAGATGTCGCAGATATATACGATGAAAATAAAGAATATTTTAATGAAAATGCTGATTGTTTTACTTCCAACAATGTGCCAATATAATTAACATCAAGTCGATATTTTGTTGGTTACATAGCGCAACGAATATCTTGCGTTAAATGTCGTGTGTCATATCCTTCGGAAATGTTTGTTCACGCAAAAAAAATGTAAAATATTCCGACTTTGGAAGTTTGTACGCTCCATCTGACTTATTTTTTGGAGTCTGTAAAATCCACATAAAAGTCTTCGAAAAAATATTTTCAACAAATAAATCTATAAAAATATAAAAAAATTGTTGTTGAGCAATGCGTAAGTTGCACTAACAATACATTTTATTCCTTTTGGTTTGATGAGAATAGCGAATGTCATAAACACAGAATGGAGATGCTTAATTTACTAGCTATTATTTTACTGCGGAAGCATTCCACATGGGAAACATACAAATTCAAATTATCCAATTTAGAAAAAGCTAAAATTTTGAAACTTTAATCTTATTAAACCAAAAACATTAATCTTAGTAAACCAAAAACATTAACAAATAGTAAACCAAAAAAAACATTCGTGTTATTACAACTTCATTCTATACAAATATAGATATAGAAGTACATAATTGAACTTTCTAAAAAATTACATATGGTAAGTACATACATAATTGAATTGTCTAAAAAATAACATTATAATTCGGCGCGAATCCATATAGTTTCATTTCTACAACGATAAAATACGTATTCATAATCTACAATTACACGATCGGTAACATTTGCTTTTCAGCAGGTCATTTGCATCTAAATTGTATGAAAACACGACTTTTTGAGTTTTTGGTGTTATTTTTACTGAATGTGTTTTCACAAAGCAATAAAAAGGAAAACAAAGTATACAAGGGGTTACCAAAAAATTTTTGGTCGTGTATAAAGTGCCAATTAGACACATGTAATATGTCGTACCGTAAAAAACGTTCTCTTTTAATCATATGGAAACCAATATAAACGCTTACCGAAACGTTGTCTCTCGTTACAAATGTCACGTAAAAACGTGAGAGAATTCTGTTTTATACAGATCGTCCCGTTTTGCTAACGAGAGAGAACGTTTCGGTAAGCGTTTACATTGCTTTCCATATGATAAAAAGAGAACGTATTTTACGGTACGTTACGTTATGTGTCGCTAACTGGCACTTAAGGCAAAGCATGTAAAGTTGGAGTAGAAGTTCAGTCAGTCTTGTGTGAAGACGCGTTGCGTGTGAAGTAAACCAATCGTGGTTTGAAGATCTCCGTTACAAAGATCGACAGAACAATTGTGTAATTATTGTTATTGTTTATCGCAAGGAGCATAAACAAAGGAATAACAAACAAAGCTGTTGTTGTTATTAGAACCAATTGTGAATAGTGGCACATGAAATTGTGTAATTAATAAAGGATTTAATTGAAATTAAACACAAATTTATTTGTATTTTTATTTGCAATCTACGAGTGTTGGTGTGAATTGAATGAGAAAAAAATGAAACTTGCCGAACTAAGAGTAGAACGGATTAAACAAGAGTTGGGTAAATTAGAGCTGCCAACAACGGGCACGAAAAATGAACTCCAGAGGCGGTTAAGGGAGGAACTTCAGCATCAGGGCATCGATATCGATTCTTATGAGTTCGAAGACGAGGAGCAACGAGAGTTACAGGCCCCTGCAACCCCCGCGGTATGGACATGAATTCGTTGCAAGCCGCTATGATGGAAAAATTGGAAGTAGCAAACCATAAGTTACTTGCTGAGTTGCGAAAAGATACTGATCAGAAATTGGAAAAAATGCAAGCAGAAAACCAAAAGTTATTTGCTGATGCACAAGTAGCAAACCAAAAACTGCAAGAAGCTTCTGAGCAGAGAATGGAGAAAATGCAAGTAAAATTAGTGGCAAAAATTGAAATGAAATTTGAGGAGAAGCTGCAGGGAAGCTGCGAGGAAAAGTGTCCACAAAAAAAAAAACACAGACGTAGAACCATTAAATGGCGGCAGCCCAAATCAGAATAGAAGTAAATCTGATGGCAAAGCGAAGGGACCCGTCAAAGGAAAAGCTAAAGCCAAGAAAGCCTCTCATAAAGACGTTGATGGTGATGGTGGTGAAGAAGGCGATGACGGTGAAGAGGAGGGATACGAAGTTGAGGACATTGTTGGTCATAAGACGGAACGTGGTGTGTCGTATTTCCTTATCAGATGGAAGGGATATACAAAGGCTGACGACACCTGGGAGCCGGAGGAAGCACTTAGTTGTCCTGAAATCATTGAGAGATATAAGAAGAAACAAAAACAATCGCAGAAGAAAGGTTCTACACCCACCAAAAATCAAGGAGGAAAGGCAGTCGCCGGTCGAGGAAATAGGAAACGAATCGACGAAGAAAAAGAATGGGAAGTTGAAAAGATTATTGATTATGCTGGGGAGAACGAGAATAAAAAGATGGGCGAAAGTAGTAGCGAACTAGACTGGGATACCAATGAACAAATAGGTGAAAGTGTTGCTATTGCGACGGGTATCAAGAGGGCACGAATGATCGATATTTCCTCACCAGTGGATAAAAAGAAAAATCGTGGTGGTAGTCCTGAAGATTCACGACGTAAACTGAGTCACTCACGATCTAAAGAACGAGAGCAGGTGTACGGACAACATAAAAGGGAACAAGAGCGCGAACGAGAAAGGGGACGCAAAAGAGAAAGAGAGACGCAAAAGAGAAAGTGAGAAGGAACTCGAGGATAAAGTTGTGACAAACGTTGGAGACGTGCAACGTGAGAAAGAAATAGAAGAAGAGTTACTTGAACGCAAAAATATAGAGAAGAAAGTGCGGGAAAAGAAAGCGAAGCGGCTTAAAGAGTTCCTAGAAGACTACGGTGACAAAAGACACGATGTAAATATACAAGGGTCGGGAACTGCAACGACGCCTGGCGGAAAGAGTTCGAGGGACAGATTTAGATGGAAAGGGCCGAAATAACGAACATAGAAAATTGTGCAGACCGCAGATAATTATTGATGTTAATTTGGAAAAGCATAAAGAGCAAGTACGATTCAGGGATAAGCACAGGTAAACGGGAAAACGTCCAAATACACATGCAATCTAGCATCGAAATGACGTCAATGTGGAACTAGTAGAGACCGTGGCCTTCGCACTAGCCCAGGTAACCGCTCGCACGATTTCCAGACTTCCAGTAAGTAATGTACGGAAAACGAAAGTCGTGGAGGAAGTAGTATGTCTTAAATATAATTAAAAGACTAAACGATGTAATGTATAGGACACAGAAGGCTTACAGCCCCCGAGTAAAAATGAAAGTCGTACACGTAGAGCGACTGGCGAAATATGGAGAGGAGGTAATGAGCCTATTCGAGACGAACAGGCTTAAGTGGACGGCAGTGTTACAAAAACGGAAATGGTGTAACATCGTTTAACATTAAAATGTTAAACAAAAAATAAAAAACAAAACTACAGACTTTTTTACGTAATAAACAAAACTAAAACAACAACATCAGTATCAAAAGAAAAAAGGAATAAGCAAGTAAACAACAAACAACAACAACAGCAGGGACAAACGTAAACAACCTACATCAACAACAAACAAGTAAACATGTATGGATGTAAACATGTTGTTTACATGTTGTAAACATGTTGTTTACATTCATAGAATTTTCGTGAAGGCGAAGACTAGAACCTTCGCCTACAAGAGCATTCATCAGACTGTTTACGTCGCTATATAAAAGGCAAGGCAAAGCATGCGAAGTCGAAGGAGAAGTTCAGTCAGTCTTGTGTGAAGACGCGTTGCGTGTGAAGTGGTTTGAAGATCTACGTTACAAAGATTTACAGAACAATTGTGGAATAATTGTTATTGTTTATGACAAAGGGCATAAACAAAGGAATAACAAACAAAGCAATTGTTGTTGTTAGAATCAGTTGCGAATAGTGACACACAAAGTTGTGTGATTAATAAAGGATTTGATTGAAATTAAACACAAATTTATTTTTATTTTTATTTGCAATGTACGAGCTCATATTTCAAACGTTTTTAAAAGGTAAAAACGTAGCAATATGAACAAATTCCTGAAAAATTTAAAGTTTAAGGTAAGTAGCACTATATATTTTCAATTAATACAAAATATTTGGATATTTTATTAGTTAATATCTTATTAGTTAACTTTTCAACCCCACTTTTACTTAAAAGTTTATACTTTTTTAAAATCGTACTGTAGCTTACGGGACGTTTTCAAATAAACTTCTTTCCTTTCTACTAAGAAAATTTCGGTCGATTAATAACAAAAATATATCAACGAAAAGTTAAAATTTTTGTTAAAACGAAAACATAAATATAATTTCCCAATCATTTTTAATTGGTAACAAAATGAAACATTTTCGAAACTACTGTTTGCAAACCCCATAACAGGCATTTGTCATTATTTGAAGTTAAGTCGATAAGATAATTGATAAATTTCATTAATACTTTCTACCAACTCTCCTTGTCTCTCTGAGCTGCCCGAGCATTATATCGATTCTTTTGTATGGTTACTATTCCCGACATGTGTATTTTTAAGAATTAAGGACGAGGGACAATGCAGGCCACCCCATGACAATAAGCACTATTTCCAATGAATGTTTTACAACCTTTGAGCTGTACTGTTGATATAACGATTGACATAAATATACATTTATTACTTATTTATATATACAGCATGCGTTAGCATGCAAAATATCTTTATACACTTATTTGTCCATAATACCATTGACCTTAAGGAGGTACGGTAAGGAATTATCCCTGAAAAGCAACCCCACTGCAATATCTTGCGCCACCATGCTCCAGGCCCAATCCAAATTATGAAATGGAAGCATTGCTGCTTCTATCTAAAAAATTGAAGTGCTTTTTTAATGGGATGTAGCTCCCCGATATCGATTCCGAAATTACTAACTTTATGAAATTTACCATATTTTTCGTGTTCTAGAATAATTATTTAATCCGAATTTATTTTTTGGTTAATAATTAACAATTGAAATTCATTATATAACATTTAAAAAGAAAAGTGGTAATACAAGTAATAACTATTATGAAATTTTTAAATATCAAATCCTATTTACTTTAGCTTGAACAATTAGGAACTCAGATATAAATTTCGTAGACAGAGAAAGTAATTTGGAATTATTTTTTAATAAGAATACTTATTTCGTCTTTCCTTTTCAGTCAGTTTCTCCACTAAAATAGACGGGTTTCTGCGATTAATACCATTATTAAGAGAGTGTCAACTATAACATATAAATGTGTGGTTTAATATTTAATTTTTCACCGTTTCAATTAAGTCAAACTTATAAAGGTTCTACAACAACACTCAAGTAAATACTAGTCAAGACCGTATGAAGTGGATCGGATATTGTGCAAGGAGTGACAAACCGTATTCCAATGCATTTTCATAAACAAGATTACTTTCACTTTTTTAATTATTGAATATTCTACTAAAAACGAATCAGCAACCTCTTTTTGAATCTGAAAATTATAGAAAGCTAGAAGAGAGGTTCTTCTTCCGAAAGTTTCAGTGAGAACGGAAAGGTTATATTTACAAGGCAGTGTTTTCATTCAACCCTTATTCTAAATGAATAACTTATTTAATTTTAGTTCTTGAATTTTCGAACTGATAAAGTAAACATTATAAATAAATTGCAGAGAACGAATAACAGTACTACTGTATCTTACAACACCTAATGTATTTTACATCTGGTATCTCACAAAACTAGTTATCTAAATGCTACACTAGAAAGTACTTCAACGAATCTTAGTTTTGCTCTCAAAAGCAAGAGTGCTTCTGCAGAGGTAGATCATTACGATAATCACAATCATTTACAAGAATTTTTGGAACAGACAAATTTAAGTTCGATGTAAAATGAACGATTTTATTATTTACAAAACCTATCCTTGTGTAAACTTAATTGTATCTAATTTTTTTATTAAATAAGATAAGTAAACTTTAGGATTTACTTAAAAAAACATGTCCCCTGACTAACTCTGTTCAATATATTGGACCTCACCTGGCAACCAGCTGTGACGAAGTATCTATAACTAGGCTTTAGATTCTGAATTACTCATTGTACAATTATCGGAATCTTATCTCAATTATTTTCCTTTAATACCCGAAAGGGTTTAGTAAGACTTGTGCAATTTTTTATAATTCATTGTAAATGAGATTGAAGTTGGTAACCGTATTTATTTTAGATTTTTACTTTTTTTATTGCAATAAGTATTAATTGAAATTTACTATTTTCGTACTTTTAATTGTAATTTCATTAACATTTTGTGAATTTTTTCCATTTTTTCCTGTGAGTATGATTTTTATTTATAGTGAATTTTCACATACTATTGGTAAATTTTAGGGTTTTTATCATCCTTTTTGTGTATATATCTGAGTGTTCGTGTAATATGTGCTAAAAACGAATAATATATGAAATTTGGTTGGCACGGAAAAGAGAGCAAGAAATGACAATTGGTTTTGGTAATGTGTCTAAAGCCAACATTTTACATTTTTAGTCATACTGTGACAAAACCGAACCATTTTCTGTTCTGTAATCACAACTATCGACGTGAACGTTTTTCCAGAAATTATTCTATTCTATTATTGTCTAACAATTTAATAACGAAAAAGTCCCTTGCCATGAATTCGCTCGTTGTATTATCGTTGGGGGATTGCAATACTACACTACATTGATAACACCGATAATAGTTATTGGAATACAAATTTTTTCTTGATACATTAACCTACAGCTGACACTATAACAATTAATTTCTTTATATATGATTGGGAATTATTGAGTATATTTAAAATATATAAAAGCCATTATTACTTATCAAATGCGTATTTTGAGCTGCTATATGTTGTACATCTTTAAATTAAAATGCTAGATGAAGTAAATAAAAAATTTTAAACTTATTTTTATTGAACCTAAAAGTATTATAATTGCGCTTTAGAATTAATAAATATAAACTGCTAAGAGGAAGTCGCCAAAGAAATATTTTTTCATATATCGTGGACTTACGTCTAATAAGCCACACACTATCTTTTAGACTTCGGCGACTATTCAAAATTTACCTTTAGGAAATGTATACAATCAAGTTGATCACAGTTTTAAACATAAATTATTAAATTAAAAATGACATGTATCTCTAGATAATTGAAATGTATACTCGTATATTTTGTAACGATATTTACAAAATATTCCCGTTGAACAATGTCATAACTGAATAAAATTATAATTGAAATATATCTTATAACTATAACCTCTTGCAATATCTTAGGATAATATCATGTAAATTGTAAAATTATACATAACTTACATACACAATTGGCCATTACATTACAAAATATAAAAAAATATTTCTTCGGCGAACTTCCTCTCAGCAGATTTCTGACAAAAACTATGAGAGTAAATAAAATTGCCATGAAAAGTTTCTCAAAAATCTGTCGTTCGGAGTCGCTTTAAGCTGTATGTCCCGCCACTCATGTATAAAATTAACAAACACTGCATGAGTGGGGTGAGAATCTAGGTCGTAATCCTGACTAAACGGTTGTAATGACTAATTAAGTAAGTTAGTAAGCACATTACGAATTTCTACATACATATTTATAACTTTTATTTCTAAAAATTATGTTTTCACGTTTATAGCAATAAAACCTCAAATAAATAAATATAAATATTGCAAACTAGGAATTTTTAACGTAAATTTAAAAAAGGATATATTAAAATACCACAAAAATAAATCCAAATAATAACAGTATACGTCATAAAAATTTAATTTTAACATTGTAATTTCTAAATGTTTTGAATTGCATTTGTCTTTTTACGTTGAATTTTTGATTTACTACAAATGTTATAAAACTGCGCTACTATTTTCTCGAAATCTTTATTTTGCTACACCTTTTTTATAAATATTCCCTATAGTGCCACTATAAACAAAATCGCAGCGGCAACGCTCACTCTAACTTCTGGCTTTGATTACAAACTAAGAGTATTCACAGGAACTGGAATAAGACGATATGTCGAAGATTTTAATTAATCTCGAGTTTCTGATGGGGCCACTGAGCATGGAAAATATTTAGAAAACGCTTGCCGGCTTAGTAGGCATCAAACTCGCTGATTGAATATAGCTTGAAAATTGTGAAAACACTCTGCAGGACGAAGCTTCTGGCAGCTGGAGAAATGCAAAGCAACGCCAATAAGAAAAGCTAAGAGGCCAGCGAAGAGGGGCGGGCAACAGGTAAAACCTCACTCACAAATGCACTTGAGCCACTGGCTCCATTACCGGTTACAAGATAGTGGCAGAGCTAATAATGGAATAGGGTAGGGAGAAGAGAATGGATAAGCCAGCCAGAATAGATAAGACAGCTATGTATGTATATTCAACTACCCAGTATTGTGCCAGATATTAAGATAAAGCTCACAAGCATCAATTAAGCAGTGAAAATGAATTATCCACGAGCACCGCTCCAAAAATACTACTTACTTCGTAAGGCACTTCGTCCCAAAAGAATCAATACAAATTACTATCCCGGAACAGTGCTGTCGAAGAGAACTGTTAGTAAAAGTTACGCTGATGTATCGTATATGGCAATAATACTAGTCCTGCTGAAGGAAATGAAATTAAATGCTGAAATTAAAGCTGATAATATGTTTAGAGGACGTATACAATTGCAATTTCTTTGTGAGCATGAACGGACCACCATATATTCTGTCTCTATGAGCCCTGGCAATAACGAAAAATCACTTGATGTAATTAAAAGTTCTAGTTACGTCATCCGCTCAGATTTCCATCCATAGCAGTGTCAAATATTATCTTAGCCCAGAAGTATGGCAGCACATTAAATTATGTGACATTCCACTTGAGTAGCTTACTTTACAATCTCTAAAGCACTTATCGAGCATACACTTAGCCATTAAATGTGAGCTGTCTGTAATTATATCTGCCCTTAGAAAACTAGGGGTGAGAGAATAATGTCTTATCCAATAGACATATTTCTGTCTAAGAACCGCACTTTGTACACACGGTAATAGAATTCTGATTTATCCAGATGGATGGAGGAAGTTATTTATACCTGATCTAAGGCATCAAAGGCAGAAGACGAAATAATAAGTGTATGCAAAACCAGAGATTGCCCTCAAAAAATGGTGGTATCAACCTTAATGTGAAGTCTATTTACTGACAGGGATAGTACTGACATAAAGGAACCATATGGAAAGCAATTTAACAAAGAATATTGATGCACTAATTATATGTAGAAGGGTTGCAAAAAATCTTGAAGAAGTAATTCTGCATTGGATGTATACTTTGATTGACACCTATATTGTATCATATGAGACCAAAATATAGGTAGGTAGAACAAACTCGTATGAGTTGAACAAGATACAGATACTAGTATGCTTTTGTACAACCAGCGCAGTGAGAACCTATCCTACAGAAGCGTTAGACACTCCGTAAGACTTAATTTCTTTATCCAATACCTTATCCAGATCAAGTTATTGGCAGCTTTCTGCTTGGATTTCTAGATCGCCATTTTGGGGAACGCGAACATATAAAAAACCAGTAATGGTACTCGAGCGGGCGTAGTCAGGAATGAGGTAATTCTAGGCCATGGGAAAAGTCGTAGAAGTTCTCTGCGTAGAAAGATGTGTTTAATTTAACTAGGACAGAAAATATAGAGAACAGGACATATAAATTCTATTTCATAAACTGATTTCCGAAAACGTAAATGTAACGAGCCAAACAGAGAGAGAGAACGAAATAATTTGTTATTCAATAGTTCGAGTATGCTTAGAGATACATACCACTAATTAAGAACATTGGTAATAAGTATTTATTTTTTATTTGCAAAAATATAAAATGTTAAAAGGAAATATTTATTATTTAATAAAAAAGGTTCTGCATTTTACTGTTCGCTTTTCTTTGTAACATGATTCAGAAATTTGTTGCATTTTTCTTTTCATATTAGTTGAAAATAATTCCAACGTCTGTATCAGTAGTAAAGTTGAAATACAGTCGCTGTTATGCAGTGTTTTCAAAAGCATTTGACTTTAGAAGATATACCTTATAATAAAAAAGACCCCTTTCGCCAAAGACAAACTCAATGTACGGTTTGAGATGGCTGAACTGACACTGTTAGGAAAATGTGGACAGCTTCGGCAAAATGATTTAAAAACTGTTGAAGATTGAAATTTCCAAAATAAATTTTGGGCTACCTACGAAATAAAAAGTCTTAAGATTCTTTTGAATATTTTCCTAAAATATTCAAATAAAAAACAAATTTCCTCAAATCCTATATACTATATACCATTTTTCCTTTAGCAATAAAATAGAATTATTTTAATTGTTTGAAAAAGAAACATTTCTGGGTTTATTGATTGAGCAAATTACAAATACTTTGTAAATTTTAGCGTTTAAAAGTTTTTTTTATTATGAATTATATAATATAAATTCCCAACAAGTGAATACGAGTGTATTGTTTTTTGTTGAGTATAAATTTGGGTATATGTAGTGCGTTAATTGTAGAAATTATTGAAACATTTTCCAAACATTTATATTTATTGCTTTTAAAATTCTTCAACAATACATGTTGAAGGCTTCACAACGTTTTCATTGGACTGTAAAGATTTCATAGACGATAATGATCTGGTGCTGGATGACACAATTTGTTTTTTCTGGGATGAACTATATGAAGAATGACTCACCGACGACGAAGATATAGATGTTTCTTGGGCCTCAATAACAACTGATGTGGTTGCTACCTCCTTTGCCAGGGATGAAGAGGACGCCGAAGATAACTGAGTTAAAGATGTGATTGTGCTACCTCCATCTAGCGTTGATACAGAAGCCGATAATTCCTCCTGATTTTGTTGCGTTAACTGTCTGAAATCGTTGCCATGCTCATCCTTTATTGCCATGGCTACAAACTCGTTCTGTAGGCTCGTAGTATTGGCGGTATTTGCATCATCCGGATACATAAGTTTAATAACGTTATTACTGATTTGGTTCCCAAAAAGCTTGTTGGGATCTTCAATAACAATTCCACTTCCCTCTTTTGCCTGTAATTGTGATGATGAAATTTCTCTTATCGAAGTACCTGACACTTCCTGAACACATTTCTTAGTAACAGTTGATGACAATGTTGAACTCGACTGTTCTTTCAATTGCTAAAACATTTTTATATACACAGTGATAATGAATTAGATACGAATAACTTCATGGACAAAATAATATAAAATGTTTTATACATATGATAAATACGTACATATATGAAATCAGAACATTGCTCTAGAAAACAATATATCGTTTATATAAATATGTATATGCTTCTAGGTAGACAGGTTAACAGGCAGGAGGAAGACGGTATTTCGGTCTGCAGTTGTGTCTTTTTGTGTGTTTAACGAATGTAAAAAATTTTTTGGCACCGATTGAAGTGGTGTTCTAGAATAAACGATCATTTTTGAATACCGCATTGAATACATTAAAAACAAGTACAGGAATACATACATTAACACACACAAGTATATATATATATATATATACTTGTGTGTGTTATATACACTTAACATTTTTACAATTACTGTTTTTATTTAATTTTAAGAATTATTCACATATGTAACAAAAACCATTTTTAAATGTAAATAAAAAACGATTTGTATTATTATTAGATATATATATATAATATATAATAATATAATAATATATATAATGAATATATATATATATAATATAATATATATAATAATAATATATAATTAATAACAAAACGTTTTTTGTATATATGTATATATACACATATATATATAAGTAATAACAAAACATTTTTTATTTACATTTAAAAATATTCACATTTGTAAAAAAATTGTCTAACCAAAATTAAAATATTTACCTTACGTGTTATTTGAAACTTTTAAATGAAATGGTCGGATGGTTTAAAAAAATATATAATTCAAATTATATGGATGTGTGTATGACACGGGCATGAAATAAAACATGTACATGGATGTGGAATCATGAGTATTTACAGCAATGCTTAGTCTAAAATAATTTTATAGAAATTCTGTCTAACATATAAAACTCAAAACGATATATAATGCCGTTACTTCCTTACAAAAATTGAAAAAAAAACATTACAATGCGGGGGCATAAAGATTGTATTCAAGTTTATAATACAAAAAATGCTATTTGTATTTTATTTTTCATCATAGATCCACGCACTTGTATGAATATTTAACAATTAATGTAGAAAAATATTAAAATTAATATCGTCTTCAAAGAATTCATCTTTAACTGTTTCACAACACTACAATTCATTTGCTGTCTGTACTTCTTTGAAATTGCTAATCCACAACACAGTACCATTTTTCAGTTACTCAATATTATTTAACTTGCCGCAGCTGGGGTTAACTAGATGAGTTTATAAATTTTTCTAATGCGTCATCCTGATTTCTATGATACTAGTCTATTTCAGCTTTTAAATAGTGTCAGGAAGTTATGTTGAACGTTTAATAAAAAACGTCATACGTTCCCTGAGGCAATTTATTATTCGCTTCTTTTTACACATATTTGTATTTGCCCGTATCGCTGCAGCATTAATTTTTTGAATTGGAAGCTGTTAAACATATCTTAAGGCTTCTAATACCAATAACCCCCGGGGGTCGGACATTTTTGGTTTTTTACACAAACAGGACACAAACATCAACCATGTTCGTTAAAAAGAGAGTAATATTGCATTCAGTTGCCTGTCAGTTTCGCTTTTTTTTCAGCTTTCAATTATACACCCAAGAAAATATTACAGTAGGATCCACTATTTTCCAATGAGAAATGATCTCCATTTTTGGAAGAATATTTGTCAAGTTAAATACGTAGTCAGTAGCTGTACATTTTTCCTATATTTTCTACTACATATATATAATATTAGGTTATACTTGAAAATATTAGGTTACATTTGATAATATTACTAACAATTTTCCTCTGGGTGATACACATGCCTCTCACAAATACATTCACATTTTTATCATGTTCTATTTGTGCCGACGTCTGCTTATAAACTTCATTCAAAGGAATCAATACGTTTTGGATATTTAACTGCACAAATAAACATATGTGTTTTCGAAAAAACCTTCTTTTCGGTTGCCTCCACAACCCAAAGATTGGATTTTCCACCAGAGTCTTCCGAACTTTAACATTTGATAACGACCATCTCGCTGAAGCTACATGTGTCAAATTAGTTTTCATTTAATCAATCTGTTTTACTAAATCACCATAGGCGCCGAGTTACGCTAAAAAATAATAATGTAATATTATATTCAATCTTTTCCCATAAGAGGTAATAAAAAAATTGTGGAATTGTATAAATAAAGCCATAAAAAATTTAAAAAAAAATCAATACCAATTTGCCGCTCAAATTTCGTTCTTTCCCTCCTCCTATTACTTAATATCCAATGCATCCTGAGTGTAAATTCGGTTAAAGTTATTTGACTTTGCTAACTTACAAAAATTTGATTTAGGACACAAATCATTTCCCGTTGAGGGAAAAAGTTAAAAAAAATATGATTGAATAATACACCAGTTGAGACCTTCCGAAAGATTGACGCCTCCATGCGCAATGGAATGGACAAAATTATAAAAAGTATAGAGCGTATAGTAATATAGTGTAATATATAGTGTTAATATAATTTTGCTGTTACACTGTCCTTTTATGAAAATTTTGTTTCTAATTTTATATTTAACTTTCACTATGGTATATAACTGTTACCGCTCATCTATAACCTTTATTCAAAAATCGAAAAGATGGGCTGTAAAATTACGCGTAAATCTACGTACACATGACGTCTATGAAATATTAGTTTATATCAATTAGTTTGTGTTTTATTTTTCTGGTGGTTTTGTAATATGTACTATTGCGGACTGAAAATATTGAGACAATGGCTGTATGTTCAGTGTTCACATGAAATACTACAAAACTTTTCCGTTTGTTTAACGGGTAAAGTCAGTAGTGAAAGAATATAAAATAAATAATCCTGTCATGAGTATATTAATCCCGAAATAATTCTTTTTTTCCTAAAATTGCAATTATAAAATATTTTTTGTTAAATATTCCCCTTTGTATTAAGAACAATATTTTTGCCGCAGTTAATAAAAACAATCCAATGAGTAGTTTTTTTTCGCAAAATATTTTTAATCAAATGAAATTTTTTATAGAATGTCGTTTAAGGGAAGACATGTTTCAGAAAACTTAATTGAATAGTTCTGGCCCTCTTATCAACATTTTGCTGAAGGAACAGTGTTCTTTGTATATCCAATTCTGTGGTGCGATTCAGTAACTTTTAACGATACGAAGGTCGTCAACAAAGTCGTCTCTTTTTGCAGTAACGATTGAGGGATTCACTAAATACGTTTTAACGATTTAGAGCAAGAATTGGTTGAAATATTCAGGACACGAAAATATTTAATCTCTTAAAGATTTTGTAATAGAGTTGAGACGCGTATTGTATTCATAAATAAATAAAAAACAACTTTAAAATTAAAAATAATTTATGAAATAAAAGTGCAAAAATATTCACTTTTGTTAAAGTATAATTCACTAACAAATCGCTAAAATGATTTTTTCTTCATCAAATATCATTTAAAACCTCTTTTATATGGTATTCATAAAAATTTTGGCTTTTACCGATGATTTTCAATAATTGCTTTCGAACGTATATATATGCAATATAACTTCAGTGAATTTGCATATACCGAACCATACACTACAATGAAGTCCAAGAAATTCAAAACAACAATTATCAATGATCGCCGAAGGTCTGCCATAACATTAAATGTAACATAATCATACATTCTCTTTTACGAATGTGCTATATGTACTATATAATATTTGCTACAAATTAAAAATTAACAATTAAAACATAATATTTATTTATATCAAATATCACAGAAAACCAACGATAATTCTCCCATAGTGTTCTGAAGTTTGACGAGTCAGATTTAAAATACATTCCTAGTAAGATATCCTTCAACAAACAACGGAAACCAATGAAAACTTTTTTCTTGATAAGAATATTTATATGATAAAATTTATCAAATAACTAAATAAGCTAAAAAATTACACGGTGCGACAGTGAAAATTCATCCTAAGTTGTTCACTAGGCTGAGTAGAATTCAAAAATTCTTTTTTTATATTTCTCGAACCCTCCAAACTTATTTTATTTGACAAAAACATTTTTTTTTGATCCTTTCACACAAAATCATTAATTACCCAAATATGTTTTAACCTATTTTAAAATTCTAAAGCTTTTTAGAAAGTGGAGAGATTAGCCTTTAAAGCGGTATGTATAAACATTTAGTTCAATTTTATATGTTATGATTTATTTTAAAATTTCAAAACTGAAGATTGCAAGTCGATTTATATGTATTGAGTCGATCAAATTGCTTTTGACACCAAATATCGAATACACTTAATTCTGTTTTTACACGATAGATACGTTTCAGAAAAAACCGTGTAAAAAAGAACATGAAGTACATAGAAGAGAAAAGGATTGGTTCCATATCCTTCAACTTTGTCAAAAAAAGTAAAAACAAAATAATTCGTAGAAAAAAACCTGATGCGAGAGTCTTTATAAAAAAACTAAATAAAACTTATATATATTTTATTTCATAAAATGAAATTTTATCAAATCTTAAAAAAAAGTAACATAAATTTAAAATTATTGCACTTCAGGAAGTGAAAATTTAATATAAGTTGATAAACAAAAGGTACATTCACCAATTCTTAAAGGTAATTTAAACAAATTAACTATCATCATCGGATGTCATGCGTGATTGCTTACGTAAGGCTGGTTCAAAATAGCTATCAACTCCAACAAGATAAGCATTTTCAGTTTCCGATTGGACAACACTACGTTTAATAACAAAATCGGTTATTAGCTGTTGTGATTTAGTTTTGGACAGCTTTATATAACTCATAGTAACGAGCCAACCCGTGCTATATCAAATATCACTGTGTTAAAACAAACTCAATTTTTTTTCTAGACCGTGTTATTACAAAACCTTGTAAAAACAGAATTGGGTGTACTTATTGTCACTAAAGCAGGGATTACCATTTCATAGCACAATTGTGCAGAGAGAATTCACACACATTGCTTATGCTCTTTTATTTAGTCGTCGACCAGACTGCGGCGAGTGCACATGTCGGCAGATGCTATGACAGCTTTTTCAGGTTTACACTCCACAAATATTTTAAGTAGTAAATATGAACAAAAACTTGCTGCCAACAAATATCTAAAAAACATTCCCTCATTTTTAAGTCAAAGATGTATAACTTTACGCACGTTAATGTAATGAAAATCAAAATATTCTATCTATTCTCTGACACCAAATAAATAATATTTCTCAATCTCTCTCTTACTCACTAATACACCACAAAAAAATTTTTGGTAATCCCTGCAGTAAAGCTACCTATATTCTTATGGTAAGCTGAGTTTCCGAGAAACAACATAGCCATTTATTAATTAATTGAATATTAATTTAAAATTAATTGGTAAACTGATTTCATTTCTACAATAACATAATTAAATACCGAGATCGTGCGGACCATAACACATGGCGTCGGTAAAATTCAATGTTGAACAATGTTGAACTATATTACACACATAATAACATCAATAAGTCTTTCAAACGAATAGTATACCACATATACTTTGTTTCATTAAAATTTAAAGATAGGAAGCGCTTAAAAAATATCCAGTATAAACGAAACAATAGAGATTAGCTTGGAGGAAGCTTTTAGGGACTATTGTTTGCCATCAAGAATAGTGATGATAATGGTAAAGATGCCGATGTATAATTAAAAACTGGGATGTTGAAGCTAAATATTACAGCCTAAAGTTTGTTTTGTAGCGAAAATATATAATTTTAGAGATTGCCTTTGTTATATGAGAAATTTGAACCTTGTATTTCCACTTGTTATTAATTGAATTTCATAAAAAATTAATGTATTACATAATAGTAGTTATCGTTCTTAAAAAGTATACGTAAAATATAGACTTTGACTTAACTTATACATACATTTTTTAATGATTTTAAAGTATTAAATTTATACGAATGAATTAATTGTGCTGTCGCATAGCTTTTGTTTCATATTCTTTTATTTTCAGATGTCAAAGCTGATGTTTAAATTTGGAGTTCTCGTTTGATATTCTAATACACTCCTCACTGTACTATGGCCCCACGAATAATAAATACAGCTAAGTACTTCCATGATTTATCAACAAAAAGGATATATGTATACCAAATGTACCAAAAGTTGGAGAAAAGTACCAAGATACTTTTATTTACTTTAAACCAACATATGCAATTAACCATCGTATCGTTCTCTTGGATTAAAATTACCACAAATTTCAAATGTTTAATTTTTTGAAATTTTTTTGCATTACTATTTAGGCGGAATATCAAAAAAAAATCTTCTCAGAAGTTAATTAACATCAGTACATACAATCTAAGTATGCAGATGTAATACATTATAACCAATAAGCCTTGGTAAAAATTGAGAGTTTTAAATTTACTCAATTCGGAGGTTTTAGCTAACTTTAATCCAATTTAAATAACTGTGAAATAAATTTTGCGTATGCAGACTTCGTTATTGTTTGAAAGTTTCGAAAATTATCAGATTTTACATATTTGAATTAAATACGAGAAACCTTTCGTGAAATTTAATATTTAACACTTAACTTTTTTGAAATTTATCAGTTTCTCAATTAAGGATAAAATATTATTGTTTCGATTAAAGACGATGAGAATGTTATAGACAGACGTAGACACAAAGAGAACATGATCAAAATGTGAGTGTGTTTGTGAGAGGCATCTGTTAACCCAGAGAAAAATTGTTAGTAATATTTTCAAGTGGAACCTAATAATATGTATATGGAGTGGAAAATATAGAAAATATGTACACTCACATTTTTATTATGTCTATTTTTTTAACGAACATTGTTGTCCTATGTGTGTAAAACGCCGAAGATCTTGGGCCACCGGTGGCTATTGGTGCCGACGTCTACCTATAACATACTCTACTCAAAACTGTATTGGTTTTTATGAGTATAATGTGTATGCAGCGTTGCCAGTAATTTTCTTTTAAAAACTTTTTATTTTTGAAAAAAAAACTTTTTTCTACAAATAAAAAACTTGTTTTCTAGAAAAGTACCAAAATTTCTAAAGGAAACACCTTAGGCCGGTGCCCTCTGTTGGTGTTTCTTTGCTACTTTTGCCCGGGACTAGTAAAATACACAATATTTTATTTAAAAATGTAAATATTTCGTGTTATTATTATTGAATTTATTGAAACAATTTAAAATTGAATTTTGTCGAAAAACTTGTTTTGTTAGGAAACAACTTTAATGAAAACTTTCTTGCATCCCAAAAAACTTGGAAAAAAAGGGAAAACTTGGCAACTGGCAACGCTGTGTGTATGTAAAACAGGGATTACCATAGCACAATTGCGCAGAGAGAATTCATACACATTGCTTATGCTCTCTGTTTAGTCGTCGATCAGACTGTGGTGAGTACACGTGTTAATGGCGCTATGACATTTTTTCAGGTTTACACTCAAAAAATATTTTAAATATAAAATATTTTAAAACTGATTTTATTAAAATCTAATGTCGTATATGTTCTTAAATAAATTTTAAGACAATTGAATGATAATGAAAGGGAACAGCTTTTTTGTAGACATAAAGCAATTTTTTTTTGACAAATGAAAATGTTTGTTATTAGTAGGTGAGGAAATTTATGAACTAAAAGTAGCTCCTACTAAATATCCAAAAACATTCCCTAATTTTTGGGTCAAAGATGTATAATTTTATGCATGTTGATGAAATGAAAATCAAAATAGCGTATATTGCTAACATTTTTTTTTACAGTAAATAAATAAATTCTCTCAAATTGTTTTCTCTCTCTTACTAATACACAACCAAAAAAATTTTGGTAACCCCTGATGTAAAAGCAAAACTATACATCATCGGTGACATTCATTCTTTAATTTATACCCATAATAACTGTTATGTATATGCATTACTTTTATATATGTTAATGTACGCTTTTTTATTTTATTTTATCCTTTTTTATTTTATACACATTTAATTGTGGTAAAGATTAAGAATGAATGAAATTTTTAATAAAACATTTTGTTTGGTTTTTTGTCTTTAAAAGAAAATTCGATCCCTATACAGTACTAACTTGCTAAGAGTCGGAGTAACCAAAATTGCTTCAAAGCCATCGCCTTTTGATGTTTAATATATATCTTCATATTTGACCAGACTGTACTAAGCAAATCACTTAATGCCAATTATTTGGTATCCTGTTATTTTAATATATATTGATATTTTTTTCAGTATGTTTATTCCATTCACCTGAAATGCTATGAATTTTAAGCAACAAGGCTTCCGAGGGCAGCAATATCCTTTTTATACCACAGTGATCTGTGTTTCCATTGATATTGCAGAATTTTTATAAATTGCTTATGGTGAGTAAGTTTACATTAAAGTCAATTGGAGTGTAAGTAGTTAGTGCTCTTCCTATTTGCAAATAACATAAACTTGAATTACGTTAAGTGAACGGATAAGTGAAGTGAATTTCTTTTCTTTTCTTAGAAGTCAAGTAGTGTGGAACAGACTCTTGCAAATTAATAAATTCTTCTTAAATACATACATGTACATATATAGAGCGAATAGTTTATATAAAGCTTTAATATACAAGTTTTAATCAAGTTTGCTTAATATTTCAAAATTCTATTTAAGGAAAACTACATTGATGTTTTTCAAAAACACCTAGTGTTACTTTGTAGAACTTAAGAGTAATTTTTGAATTTTTGGACTATTTGCCTATTGTGCTACACAAAAAAAAGAACACTATACAGAATATTATATAGTCGTATTACTAAAGTAAAATAATTTTTAATTTACGTTGAACACCAGCCTAATGCACTGGTTTCTGAATTAATTGAATTATTTAAATTTGTTAACGATTGTAAATTGTGTAATCTATTTGTTATTATTTTATACTTAGGCTCATTTCCTATACGTCTTTATGAAATTTATGAGTATATAATATAAATAAATAAAAACAAAAATATTTTGGATTAAATATTATTCAAACTTAACATCTAATGTAATCTTTTTATTTATTGTTTATAAAAGTGCAAACATTATCTAAATTTATTTAATTTTTATAACGTCGTAATATTATTTTGATGTGTGTGTGTGTTTTGTTTTACCAGAAGGAGACAATTGTGCACAATATTTATGTCAATTGTTATAAATGCTATTGTATTCTGCTTTCATTTCAATGAAAAGTATTCAAACCATTATGTTTGTTATGTTAGTGTGTAATGATGCAACAAAATTTTGTTAAAAAAATAAATTTAAAATAGTTTGTTTGCTTATGTACAATGCTTAATATTGTATTTAAAAATGCATTGTTTTTGAATATGTTTATATACATATGTACATATACATAAATATATTTATATACGTATATACATATACATAAATATATGTATATACATATATACATATATATAAGCATAGGCATATATATATATATATATAGGTATACATTTATAACTACACATATATACACACATGTGAATAAATTTTAACTTTCAGTTAATTTTTGACAGCTAATATATACAAAGCAATATTTTATATATAATTTGTAATCGTTCTTACCACAACATCTGATGTCGACTCCATTTTCAGTCAGTCTTATTTATATATTATATATGTCTGTGTATATTTATGTATGAATACAACGTTTATAATTTCCAGGAAAGACTTATCTGAAAAATGTTTAAAATGCACAGAAATAAGAAATTATAATAAGTATAAATTATAGGTTAGGAAAAATAATTTAGTGACCTCAGTTGTCTTTGCTTAGTTTAAAAATAATATTTTTTCTTAAGTAAACCTCCGTCGAATATGTTACATTATCTTACGGTAATATAAAACTCAATTTTATATTTATCGCTTCCAGAAGTAACTTCTTATCTTTAAATTTAAATAAAGCAAAGTGTGTGCAAGATGAAATTTGTAATTCGCTTGAAACACCTGCTGATAAAAATATGTGTGGAACATTGTGTGGAACGCATTCTAAAAAATCAGACTAAGTGCTACTGAAGACATGGGTTATGTTTGCTTGTAGGACCACTTTGATTTCTGGCCTATTTGTATAGATCTGCAACTTAAAAAATTTCACAAGAAAAGGTATGAGATCATCTCTCACCTAAATGACCATACTTTCAAATCGCTCGTGCAGAACATTCAATATTACAAGACAAACAGAGAATTTTTTGGTATGCATTACACGCTCTTGAACACCATGTGGATGGTTTCCTCGGAAATTTGACAATTTAGTTTGTTTACATACCCATTCATCCAGAAATGGGTCAGTTGCCAATTGTTCCTAACTGGATGCTTTCCTCTGAACTTTGACAATTTATTTTGTTTACATACCTATTCATCTAGAAATGGCTCAGTTGCCAACTGTTTCGGAGTGTATTTAGTGAACAGAAGTAGTTGTTTATGGCCATTTACCTCCTGTCCATGGTGATTGAACAACATAGACTGTATAAATGACACCTAATTTGACTGATATATCTACAACATGACGGAAGTTGAAAGATCCAATATTTTTTATATTTCCGACAGGATCTTAAACTTATGCTTCTTTACATTTTCTATGGGTTGAGTGTTGAGCGAGTCCTTCTTGACAACGGCTTTCTGCTACATCAAGTAATTTCTGAATATCATGGTGGGAGTAGTTATAATTTTAAATTATGCAAAAGGGTGGTATCATGAATTTTTGCAAAATTTCGATATTATTTTATTTTATTCCGATTCTAAAATATTAAATTAACATCTCATACAATCTAATTCCTCCATCTTGATTGATCTAAGAAACATTATTTTTTGATGGATTGTTGCTGTTAACGATAGCACGACGATGTTGCCCGTAAATACCCCTTAGATGATCCATCCATTTTAAAATTCAAGGATTTACCATTGTCTTTCGGTTGTTAGTTTATTCACAATGATATGGCAAGCCAGACTCAACATTTTTCATATTGCCACATATAATGAAACTTTTTAATGCAAAAATTTATAATAAATAATCACCCGTTATAATAAAAAAAAGGCCGGATAATTAAATTTTAGCCAGAGTCTACATTTACATGGTTCTATTTTAATTAATGCTATTTGCGATTAACAAATATTCTGCATTTTTAAGCCCTTTATTATTTGACATTTCTTATGATATAAGCATCACACGGTTGAATTTTTCAGCCAACTGTTTATCCGACTTCATTTATATATTTTTCTGGTGGTATCAACATTCAAATTGATCTCGGAATTTATTACATTAATGGTCTATTATTTTTATGAAGATTACATAATTTCGGCATAATTTTGTACGCCTCAATGAAATTATACATTTATTTTTCCACTTTAACTCATTTTTGATTTAAAATGTTGTCTACTTGCTACGCTTGCGGAGTCAAAATAAAAATGAGAACGGAATAAAAAATTACCCTCAGGCATAACAATCTGTTTGTTCAATTTCATTAAAAAATGTTGATTTCTTTTAAATCGTTGGCCAACCAGCCCTCGAACGCTACAATTTGTCTTACAACCTGATCAAGCATTACACATAACATACATTATTGGCCATTACAACTCCTCTGTCAGGATTTCGGCCTAGCTTCTCACACCACTCATGTTGTGTGAGTTAATTTTATACAAGAGTGGCGGAACCTACAGCTTAAAGTCGACTCTGAACGACAAATGTTTGAGAAACTTTTCATGATAAATTTCATTTACTCTCAGATTTTTGACCAGAAATCTGCTGAGAGGAAGTCGCCGAAGAAATTTTTTTTCAAATTTTCGTTTTGATGTCTAACTTGGGGTTTTAACCTTGGCCTTACGTCTAATAAGCCAACACACTACTTACTAGACTACGGCGACTTCAATTCTTAACTTTGAGTTAATGCACGAAATCATACTGTATTTAAACTGAATTGGGGTATATTTGTGTTGTAATACCGTCAACATGTAATTAAAAGCTTCAAGTTTTCTTTCATGTAAATAATGATATTCTATTCTATACATTTCATCTCGAAATAAATACCAACAAAAATACCACTAGTAAATTCAGACTCCTGAGTCTGTCAAATCTTCAAGCGCATTAGTGAGTTTCTGTCAATACAACAAATGAACAACATGAATTTAAGGTTTTAAAAGCTCGATGTAGAAATATAACTATTAAAAACGCCTAGAAAATTTTAGGAACTCCACTTATAAGGAGACAATTGCATTGCGTTTCAAAATATCAAAGTTACTGCTGGTTGTTGGTTATGTTGCGGCTGAAAACGGCATTGTTAAACATTTAGTCGATGGTATGCAGTCTTCAACATGTTTGAAGCATAAGTTTCGAAATTATATCAATTGGTTTGCAATATGAGTCTTCTTAAAGTCCTGTAAAATTTCATAATTTTGAAAATTTAAATAACAATGTTGTTTAGTGATCGCTTCCACAAAATAATAAGCACGCTACAACCAAATTTTCTTCTAAAGAATTTCTTTTATACCCTCTCAAGTTTGAAGTGATCTGTTTCAGGTCAAAATCAAAATCGTATATCTGAATATTTACTTTTCTGCCCTACAGTTTTGCAATTAAATATTCACGGGAACAAAACTGCTAAGCAATGCTTTAAATTTTTACAGGGCTCGTTTAAAATATTATTCATTAATCCTATGATCATATGTACTGACCTTTAATTAATTGTTAAGGTTTAGGTTTTTATCATTTATTATTCATATTGTTGTTATTATTTTAATTTTTAATTAATACCTTTAGTGCATTATTAAGTAGTAAACCAATTTATAGCACTAGCATAAGACCTTCATACATATATAAATAAATAGCAAATGAATTAAAAAATAATTCTGTAATAAAATTCTATGCACTTTTGTTAAAATCCTGTATATAACACTTATGACATTAATCGAAAATAATTTGGGAATGTACGACTTTCACTAATATTCACTGAATATCAAAATATTCATAACTTCGTACCTCAAATTAGGGACTTACATTAATAATTAACTGTAAGTTGGTTCGAACTTGTTGCTTTCCGTTGTCGACAAATAGAAAGTTTTAAAATTTCTAAATTTTTAAATCTTTGCTTTTTTGTCGTTGGTAAACACAAATATCACCACTTTGCTTTTATCTTTTTGACTTCTATATTTTTAAGGCAGTCGGGAAGGGTACTTCTACTGTGTAATAGCATTTAATGGAATATATATAATATATATATAATATAATAAATATATACAATAGTAAGAAATTTATATTTATGTATATCATATTACTTATAATACATATGTTATATATTATTTAGATATAGAAATAACTTAATATATAATATATTAAGTATATATATATATAAGTTATTACTTTGTATTAATTTTTTTGTTTGTATCAAACAATAGTTTGTTTTTGGACTACGGTGTCAAGCGTAAGGTTTGTGGAGCACGACTGCGAACACACTGAGATACAAGCACGTACAATTAAATTTTAACTGAGGCCTATTAATGTATCACTAATTTGCTTCCGCACGAAAATGTAGCTACCTAATAATAAATATATAAATTTTGTGCCATGCGTTCGTCGTACACGTACATATATAAGAATTATTTTAGTATTGTTTAAAGAACTAAATATGCTAAATCAATAAAATATACTCTCAATACCCGATAAAAATATATTAATGGGCTTCATTCCAAAAATGTGTTTTTCAATAATTCCAAAGTTTACAGCGTATGAATACATGTTATCATCCATAACCTCTTATTGAAAAATCAAAATAACCATTCCTTTTTTATTTTTGTTGAAAAGTGACTTAATTGATTCAATACTTTAGGATTGTTAATAAAATCTTTAATAAAATTTTATTACATACTGGTCCGTTATCAAATTCTCTCAAGTATAAAATACTACATTTACAATTTTTTTTCTGAAAATATGAATCTGTGTTCGCAAATATTAAAACTAATTACAATATCTAATTTACGATATGTTTAATTTTATGTTTCTTTTTAACACTTTTATCGTTTTTAAAAAACTGATCCTGATGACATTAGTTAACAGTTCATTCTTCTAACTTCAAAACTTATTTTTTGCTCAGAACATGTCATGAATATTCTTACAGGCTTCTGGTGTCACCCATTACATATGAAACAATGAATTAACTTGTAAAATGACTTTTTGGTTTTAGCGTGAAATGCCTTCTAGATTTTAGATTACTGAAGGTCACTGTAAGTCTGAAATGTGAATAAATGTCTTAAATGGTAAAAATTCAAAAGAAGTCTTATCGTTGATTGTACATAACATATACGGCTGCAAACTTCAGAGGATGTAAACGCTTCTATCTCAAATTTTAAGATCAGACTTCCGACACTTTTCTATGGAACTTACAATTATGAAAAGATTACAAAAATCCTCAAAACTAATCAGTTTTGGTATATGACAGCAGACTGGAACTGGTCTTATATAATGAATATAAGTACACTTCTTATAAATGCTGCAATCGTCTGCCGAACCACACAAAAATCATAACAAAAACCAACTAATATTAGTCAAAGTGACTGGCTATAATTACAGCTATGGTTGTTTCTGTGTTCCCGATAACATATCTAATTATTATCATACGCTATATACATATGTGCGTTTTATAGGTTGTAGTCTGTAGACTTAAATGTATGAATAAAGTTTATCTTATGACTGCATTTGCATTTTGCATGTTTTTTAATTTGCATTTCATGTAAAAAATTGTCGCGCTCACATTCCGCTCTTTCAGTGATTCACGCACTCGTAACGTGCACATCATTTTTCATATTCACAATAACTACGCAATCATAATTCGTAAGTCCAAGCAAATATAGAAGCTTTAAAATATGCAACAACCTTTTAATTCCTCAATCATATAGAACAAAGAGAACATGATTAAAATGTGTCTGTAGTTGTGAGAAGCATGTGTATAACCCAGAGGAAAATTGTTACTAATATTTTCTAGTGAAACCTAATAATATATATGTAGTTAAGGATATAGAAAAAATTTACGACTCTAAATTCTTAAAGACTGCGTATTTAAATTGACAAATATTCTTCTAAAAAATGGTGATCATTTCTCAGTGTTATTAGTGAATCTCATTGAATATTAGTGAATCCTAATGCAATATTTTTTTTGGTGCATAATTGAAACCTGAAACCTTCTTGTTTAGAAGCTGACAAGCAACTGAATTCATTTTTACGAACTTGGTTGATGTTCGTGTCCTATGTGTGTACAAAAACGAAGATGTTTGGCCTCCTGGGGCTATTGGTGCCGACCTCTGATATAGGATATATGTATGCCACAGCAGGGCGCTCACATTCATAGCACAAGTGTGTAAAGAGAACTCACACATGTACTTATTCCATTTAAGGTTGGTCTACACTAGGGGTTACCAAATTTTTTTTGGTTGTGTATTAGTGAATAAGAGAGAGAAAATAAGTGGAGAGAATTTATTTGTTTACAGTCGTAGAAAAGTGTTAGTAATATGCGATATTTTGATTTTCATTTCAACATACATAAAGTTTTTTTTAGATATTTGGAGGAAGTTACATTTTTAATGAAAAGATTTACATACATAAGAATAATGTATTGAAATTTTGTGGTGACCGTTTTGCGAAATAGAGGACCATAAAATATAACCCTTTGAAATATTCAGGTACCAGAATTTTACCAGTACACTTTTTTCAAACAAACGACATTGATATTTTTTGCACAAGTTTTTATGGATGTGTAGCAAGAGTCATCATTACATTTTGCAGGTACCTGGATATTGCACTTCCAATCTTTTTTCGCCAATGCTAAAGCATTTGTTGCCTTTTGTTGGATCCTAGAAATGAGACTTCTATTTTCATATCTCGAATTTAACATAAAATTACTTTTAGCTTTTAAATCTTGCATTAACTTTTTAAACAATGAAGTTATATTTGCTTCTTAAATTTAATGTTATTGGTATAACTATTTTGATTCTTGTAATATTATGGAATATAACGTTTTTGGTTTAATCTGAGTTAATATTTATGGAATTTAGATATAAGTAGAGTCGAATATTGCTCTATTCAAATATATTTTATTAAATTGCAAATCAATATCTCTAGTTAGAATAGTAATAATAAAAAAATAAAAAAAAAATAATTATGAACATTAGAATAATGAGAATATGTAATTAAAAATTTTTAAGATTAAAACAGATATATATAAATAGAAAAGTTCTAAAAAAGGGCATTTGCGTTACATTGCCACTTAAAATACATACTATTTATTTATTTTGTTTCAAGGTTTTTTTTATACACATTACAGTCATTTTTTATGTACAGACTTCAAAGATTAATATAAACGATTAATATATATAAAAGTACCAAAAATGATAATGCGTACCACTTCGTCACTCAAAATACATACATATTATTTATTTATTTTGTTAAAATTGTTTTGTGAGCACAATATAAACATAACAATAAGTATTTATTTCTTATATAACAATTTTTTTTATTATTTTAATTAAAAATTAAAAATTGCATTATATGCATGCAATAAATTAAAAGTTTTATATAAATAAACATGAATGTACCAAAGAGGGCATTTGTGGCGCAATGCAACACTGCATACAATAGTCCCATCACTCATGTTCAAATACAACGTAAAAAGGTGAGAGAATTCTGTTTTATACAGATCGTTCCGTTTTGCTAACGAGAGAGAACATTTCGGTAAGCGTTTACATTGCTTTTCATATGATAAAAAGATAATGTTTTTTATGGTACGTTACGTTACGTGTGGCTAATTAACTCTTAATCCACGGGGTGTATGGGTGCCGACGTCTGATTTGAACATTTTACATATGCAGTTGTATATAATCATATTTTACAGACGACACTAGTCATTTGTAATTGGTTTTTTATTTTTCGGTTCAAAGTTTTGTTAAATTATGAATATTTATTTAATTCACTGCGTAACAACTGTTTTTAGCAAGATTTTTTCATCAACTTGTAGCTTTTTGTTTGCTTAGTTGAATTAATTAATGTTTATTTTTTTGGTGTGCTATTTATTTAAAAAGTAATTTAAAAGTAAATAACACACTTTTCGAGGAGTAATTTAAAAACGCGTCTTAGTTCTAAAATAAAGAGACTACAGTTGCTTCGCCTTGCCTTTATATAAATAATGTTATCAAATCTAAAGTTTTAAATATTGTCGCCAAAAAAGGCAAAACATCCGACATAGTTGTCGAATGTATATTTTCGGAAAGTCCTTTGGTTTTCGTGGGGATAATTGAATTATAAATTTCGGTGGAAAGAATAGAGCAAGATTTGGTACTGTATATTCAGCTCATGTCACAAATACTACTGTTTATGAGGATGTGGAATTAATTATTTTAAAAATAACTATTAAAAACAAGTTGAAATTGAATATGTTAAACTACTTTATCACTCAATTGTTGAACAATATATTAAATAATATAATTTCCAAGGCTTTCACAAAACTTATTGCCTTAAAAAGAAAAACAATTTTTTAAAAACAATAAAACCTTAAAGGAAAGTTTAAAATCTCTGTTTCTTGAAGGAATAAAAAGTTTTAATCAAATAATAAATATTTATGCAGAATCTTGGACGCAACCGTTAAATATCTTTGATTTGTTTAAAAAGCTAGATTTTTTAAATACTGATCCAATTTCACGGAACATTAGGTCTTCGGTTGAATTATTAGCTATTTTCGGATATAATGAAGAGGAGTTTTTTAACAAATTCCCTTTTTAAAAAGAATGAACGCTTAAACCTTAAGTTTTAATAGGTTTTCGTTCACTTTTTTCAGATAATATGATAATTGATTTAAGCTGACAAAATATATTTGAGTTTATTTTTTGTATTTCTACTAATGACGCAAACGCGGAATGCATCGAGGGATAAGAGAAATGGATTAAATTACAAATTAAACCACAAATAATATCCCATATTATTAAATGTAAATGCAATTTTGAAATGAAGTGTCAAGTGCTAAAAAATCTAATTTATAAAAAATGATTCATGTGTTTGTTTTTTTCTTCCAGGTTCTCCAGGTTCTCAAATAAGCTCATGAAGTACTTATAATCACCATATTTGCCACTGAATTTAGGGAGCTTCATATTTGGGTGAATGGTGAGCTTGTACGCTGTATGAAATTTCAGGCATATTCGGTTGCCTATTCTTGGCCAACAGACTCATAAACAAACCTTTTGTGGTCACACAGAGATCTTCAAACTCAGCTCTATCGTCATTGTCGGGTCAATACATGTTTTCAAAATATCCAATCGACATTCGAGTTCCATAGGATTAAAAGGAATAGTCCTATCTACTATCGAATTCTGTGGATGTTTTTAATGGCATTCGCTTTTTTCGCGAGTAACTTCTCCAAGCTTTCTACTCTGGAAGGAGAATCTTGGCATTTAGAGCCTCGACTAGTCATTGTGATTTCTGTTTATACGAAAATTCCTCAAAACAAGAATTTAAAATTGACCAAAATAATTTATTGGTCGAATTGTATTTAAAGTTATTGGTACCCTCTTGTTTTGGACAAACGAATGTGGTTAGAATTTCGATTCTAATTTACAAGTGGCATTAATTGAGTCAAGAATAATTTACTTCATCTCAGAAAATTAAAGTAAAAACGCTTTACTTAGCCTTCGGTATATAAAATATTCAATTTAGCGAGTAAAATTGTTAAATAAACAATTTTTTTCTTTTCTTAAATAAAACAAAATCAAATGTCACACACTGTTTATTATAAATGACAATAATCGAAAATAATTTGATTTTCTTAATTTGTGTGAACAATTGTATTGAAATTTTAATTTTGTTACTAGTGTGAACGGTCACTCTGTACTCAGCTGTAATATGTAAATTATATACAAGTAATATAGGAACGCGTGGAACGGAACACTGATCAAAATAAATCGCGAAAAATAAATGAAAAGAAAACACACAAGAACAACATCAATGGTATACTGAATGTTTTCTCACTAACAAAGAGAACAAATTGTTAGTGTAAATATGTATTAAATCAACGATTCTAACACTCGAGTTAAGGTTTAGTTAGTCAAGCGTAAGAAACGTAAAACCGTACCGTACGTAGCCTTAAAAACGTTTGTGTAGTTATAGAAACGTTAAAAACGGGGCATATGTCAATGAAGAATGTAAACAAAAAAGAAACAAAAGACAAAGCAACACACACACGAACACAACACAATGCAAAGAAATTGGTATACAGACATTTGCATGAAGTCAGCTGTCCAGAACAGTGATGAGTGCTGTTAAGAAAAAGTAAAATTCAAAAAGTACCAATTGAGCCTTAATTGGCAGAAGTTATATTTACTTCTTAAATTTTATGTTATTATATTATTTATTTTTGTTCTTATGTTATAATGGAATATTAAATTTTTGGTTTAATCTGAGTCAATATTTATGGGATTTTGATATAAGTAGAGTCGAATATTGCTCTATTCAATTTTTTTTTTATTAAATTGCAAATTAATATCTCTAGTTAGAATAGTAATAATAAAAAAAAATATTATGAACATTAGAATCATGAGAATATGTATTTAATAATTTTAAAGATTAAAAAGATATCTGTGAAAATGGAAAAGTACCAAAAAGGGCATTTGCATTACATTGCTACTCAAAATACATATTTTTTGTTTATTTTGTTTCAAAGTATTTTCATACACATTATTGTCATAATAATAACAATAATAATTAAAGAAAAATCATTTTTTAGGTACAAATTTAAGAGATTAATATATACACTTGATATATATGAAAGTACAAATGGCAGAATTCGTACATTCGTCACTAAAAATAATCTATTATTATTTATTTTATTAAAATTGTTTTGAGCACAATAAAAACATAACAAAATATTATATTTTTATAAATAATTTTTTTTTATTATTTTTATTAAAATTAAAAATTTCATTATACATACCCAACAATTGACACATGTTCTCTATAATAGTAATATAATCAACATGAATGCTACCAAAGGTCGCATTTGTGCCGTAATGCAACTCTGCATACAATAGCCCTATCACTCATGTTTAAATGTCACGTAAAAGCGTGAGAGAATTCTGTTTTATACAGATCGTTCCGTTTTGCTAACGAGAGACAACGTTTCGGTAAGCGTTTACATTGCTTTCCATATGATAGAAAGATAACGTTTTTTACGGTACGTTACGTTACGTGTGGCTAACTGGCACTTTACTGTCACTAATATAAGGACTAATTCTTTGCTTGGAAAATATTTTCTTTATTCTTTTTCCTCCATAACAGATAAGCATTTTTTCCTTTATTTATCTTTATAATACATTATCGTAAATATATATTCTTTGTCTTTAAATAGATTATCATAAACATATTCTCTTTGTAATAGATAAGTATTCTTTAGTTTGTACAACACATTTGTAAACATTGTTAAAATGATAAACAAGATCATAACACCCTAGGATAAGAATTTTGCAAATAATAAACAAGATCATAAAACTCTAAGAACTAATGCAGGCTCAATGAATATTTGCTACCTCCGTATTGCTTATCATTAATAAAGATAACCTAGTATATAAGGAACATTTTTGCTTAGGATTAAGTTAGTTAAGAATATACCACATAAGAAGAAGTGTGTTTAACTCAACAAAGAATATTAATAAAGAAAACACATATGCGTTCGAAAAAATATTTTTTTCTTTTTGAATAAATCAAAAACTTTAATTGGCGATCCTGCCAGGAGACTAATTACATTCATTCTTCAGTGAGCGGACTATCATAAATCCTTGTCGCAGGAAGGACACAGCAATAATTCTTTATATAAAGAAACATAAGAAAGCCTTTCTTCCCTTTATTTCAAAATATATATAAAGACATTATTATTTTTTTTTTGCCTCAGCTTCCAGTGGACATTATTGAGGCCAGTTGGCAAAGTAAATATATCAACAATTCTTTAGAATTATATACATGAAAGAAAAAATATTAATTTAATAATATATGTATAGAATAAAATGTATTTATAATACTAAAAGAAAAAAATTTAAAGCGTATAATATTATAATAACAATAAATATACAATCAATACACATAATCTGTTCAGTCTTACTACATAAGAAGCATTTCAATGTTATTAATTAAGTGTTCCTTAAGAGCATTTTTAAAGATTGAGAATATAGGAATGTTTTTCAAATTTTCCGGTAAGTTGTTATATTCTAAACTACCAACGTGCTGCACTCTTTGCTTTGTTTTCTCAAGTCTACATAGTGCTATTCTCAAGTTACTTGCATTCCTTGTATTGAAAGCATTTTGATTTCTAGCGAATGGAACACTACAGTGTCCGATATTATGCAAAAACTTGTATACATAGAGCAAAAGCTGAAGTTTATACAAACCCTTTGTGGGCAATATTGTTTTTGTTATGTCTCTGTATAAAACTGAAGTTGGAGTAGACAATGGGAGATTGAAAACAGTTTTTAGTGCCTTATTTTGGGAGCGTTGGAGCGGTCTGCGTTCATTGCTTTTGTTCCATGCATAAACAATAGTTAAATAATTAAAATGACTTTGAATCAAGGATTTATATATTAATAGTTTAGTATGAGTATTGAATTTATTTCTCAATTTATAAATCAGTCCTATTGCAGAAGAGACATTTTGCCTAATGTTTCTTATGTGTTTATCCCATGAGAGATTACTTTGTAGATTAACAGCCAGGTATTTTGTATGAAAAGTTTCCTCTACAACTATTCCATCTACATATGCTCTAAAATTTTTATTAATGACACTGTTAGGTTTAAACCTCAATATTTTTGTTTTTCCCGCATTTAAACTTAGCCTGTTAATTCTCGCATATTCCGTAATCATTGCAGCGTCATATTCCATATGAGCTTTTAAAACCGTTTCACATTTGTAAGGGTAAAAAACACTTATATCATCAACAAACATTACCAATTTTCCAAAAAGCTGTAGGTTTTTAATATCGTTGATATAAACACTAAAAAGTAGAGGGCCCAATACACTTCCTTGCGGAACTCCATACTCAACAGTTCCAACGGAACTCTTCTGATTGTTTATCACAACATACTGCTTTCTATTTGTCAAATAACTTTCCAAAAGTTTTATCGCCTCTCTCTCGACTCCATAGTAAGCAAGTTTCTCTATGAGGATTTTGTGCTCTACGAGATCAAAAGCTTTGGAAAAATCATAAAAAATGCCTGCAACTCCATTATAACCATCATCAAGTCCTTTGCATATATTATTCATCATTCCTCAGGGCCACATCCTTTACTGAAGCCATATTGGTATTCATATAACAAATTATTATGGTTAAAATGTGAGGAAAGCTGTTCATAAAGACATTTTTCAAATATTTTGTCAATTATAGAAAGTAATGCAATTGGCCTAAAATTCTCTATCCTTGAAGCATTATTAGTTTTAGGTATGATAATAGTCTTGGTAATTTTTAAACTCTCAGGAAAAGACGCAGTAATAATCATGTTATTAAAAATTTTCATTAAATATGGAGTAATTAAGTCACTACAATACAGTAAAGCTTTTGGAAAAATTTCATCATGCCCACAGCCTTTGCTTGTATCAAGTTTATTAATAACTTTCCTTATTACATTTTCTGTTGTAGTGTGAAAGTTGAAAACACATTGACTGCGCTCCAAAGTTCTTAGATTATTACATGAATCTCGAGGCAAGTAAATAATTTGATTTTTTAGTATTTTAGCAATTTGAAGAAAATAATTATTGAACATATCACTTTTCTGTACATCGGGAATAGTGTTTCCATTGTCATCATAAACTTTTATTACATCTTTAGACTTTCTACCTATATTCTCATTAAGAAGCTTCCAGCTCTTTTTTGGATCCTGCTGAATTTTTTTTAAATTATCCTGATAATAGCTATTCAAACATACTCTGCAGGCCTTATTAATTACCTTACTTATTCGCTTTGAGATACCATCAACGCAAGCTCTACCGTGTCTTCTCGTCTTAAGTAGTTTTTTTTATATCTTTAAGTTCCATCAGATTTTTATTTATCCAGGGTGTCAGTTCATTTTGATAGACTTTCGATCTCTCTTTTCTATAGTTGCATTTGTTGTCGCGGTTGATATAATATCAATGATTTTGTAGAGATCTTGTGATGGATTTCGGGTTTCATGATACAAAGGTAGACGAATGTTTATATTTTTCCTGACTTCTTCATAATTACAAACTTTTTTATTATCTCGACATAATCCGAGTTTCTGACGTATTTTCTTATTTTAATAGGTAATATTAGATGATCACTTAAGCTACAAGAAATAGTATCTATGAGAATATCATTTGAGATATTACTATAAACATTGTCAATACATGTACCAGAGCACGGTCGTGTTATTAATTGATGACAATGTTTGCAATTATTGCTTGAGAGTATATACTCCAAATCATATGAATCGGTAACATTAAGGACATCAATATTAGAATCGCAGACAATCATGCTGGGAAAATGACTACAGCTGAGTAAAAGGTTTTCCATGAAGTTAAAAAAGGCATTTAGACCACACTTCTGCGATCTATAGAATGAATTAAATTTCATTGGCTTTCCCATAATCTTTATATTCTCCAACAATATTGTTATTGATTCAATGAAATCTTTGCTTTCACAACTGTCTATTTTATAATCGATATTATTAATATATATTGAAGTCCCACCATAACGACCTTGTCTGCAACAATGTACAGCATTATATCCAAATATATTGTAAATTTGTTTTAAGTCTGAAGAGAACCAGGTTTCTTGAACTGCAATGTTGCTTGGTAGTTTGGGAAATTTAGAAATCATAGAAGCGTACACAAATTTTTATGAAACAAATAAAAAGACAAAATACTCACGACCAAAATAGAACTTTGGAACCACGAAGAAGCAACATGACAGTAAATTTCGATATGAACTCGTTGGTACAGACAATAGCAGCATTGTAAGCCACAGTGGAGAACATGCAAAAGATGCATGAAACTCAAGTACGAAGGTTGGAGGAAGAAATAAGGCAAGCCCGCAATCCCCACCTGGAAATCATTCCAGAAAATCAAAGATTTTCAATACAACCCAATATAACGGATGAAAACCTAGTAAAATTTGACGTATTTAAGTCATTACCCATTTTTAATGGCGACCTAAATAACTACAGAATATGGAGAGAAGATATAAGTAGGATGATGGAAACGATATCCAGTTTGAGTGACAAGCCAATATACGCTCAAGCTCTACAAATAGTAAAAACTAAAATACAAGGAACCGCAGCTCAAATTCTGGCAAACCGAGGCACAACTTTCAACTTCTATGCTATCCGTGACAGGCTTGATAAAACATATGCAGATACCCGTCCACTATATGTTCTTCAGGATGAGATGAAAAAATGCATCCAAGGAAAGAAATCATTGGGAGAATAACATGATGAAATAAATAAATGCTTAAATTTAATCATTTCAAAACTATCCATGTCCGGTCACATCGATGCAGTCGCTAAAGCAATGATATCGCACGCAGAAGAAGAATCTGTTCGAGTGTTTATAGCTGGAGTGAACAGCACATTCATCTAATCAACTCTCTAAGCCAATACACCGCAAGATCTAGAACACGCTTATACGATTGCAAGGACAATTGAGCATGACAACCAACATCAAAACTTAAGGTTATCCTATGATACAAGAGGTTTAAATAAATTATTCAACAATGAACAACGAACTCAACAATCTGGACATAATCAACATTACCAGAATCAGCGAAGATACCAACCGAAAGCAGAATTTAGGCCAAGACAACCCCCTAATGCTTTCCAATCAAGACCAAGAGAAACTACACGGCAATATCAATCACCAAGATACAGCAATCATCAGCCTCACTCAGAACCAATGGACACCAGCTCCGGAAACACAGCTCATCGTCAGCCCACACATTTTAAATCTTTCAATCGCCCTCATAACCCCCCATGGAAAAGAGAACCAAGTGGAAATCTTGTACAAACAAAACAATTGAGAAACAACATCATCACCAGAGAAGATGATAACAGCAGCACTATTGTAGAAACAGGTACTATAAATAATATAATTATTAAAAATTTAAACTAATAAATGGGTTGCCTCACATAACAATGAGTGATATCGAGAAAACATATAATGTACTGATAGTCACTGGAGCAACCCATAATTATGTGAGAAAATCTTTAAAGTTTAATATACTTGAAAGGATAAAACCTATGGAGGTTATTTCGATGCATGGGATATCAACAGTAGATAGGAAACAAAGAATTAAATTTCTCGGCAAAGACATAGACTTTTTCGAGTTAGATTGTATAGGAAATTGTGATTTAATACTAGGATGGAAAGGATTGGATATATTAGGAGCAACAATAAATAGGAAGGACATGGCATTCACCGTGAACAAGAAGGAGGAAGTTATGAATATTAATTATATTATAGGTAACGACACTTATAGGGAGAGGATTAACAAATTGATGAAGGTGAACAATGGCATAGGACCATTACCCTTCACGACAACTATAGAAGCCACAATAAGGACAAAGACGGACGAACCCATCTGGACGAAGCAATACCCATATCCCATAGCGGATAATGACTTCGTAAATAGGGAAATAAAAGGACTGCTGAATGACGGTATTATTCAAAAAAGTAATAGCCCATATAATTCTCCAATATGGACTGTGCCAAAAAAAGGCTTGGATGAAGATGGACTGCCAAAAAAGCGAATGGTGATCGATTTCCAAAAGTTAAAATCTCATACAATTACTGATCGATATATTATTCCTGATATGAATATGACAATACAAAACTTAGGAAAAGCGGAATATTTTACGACTTTAGATTTAGAATCCGGCTTCCATCAGGTTAGAATAAAAAATGAAGACAGAGAAAAAACTTATTTCTGTGTAAATGGCTGAAAATACTAATTTATACGTATGCCATTTGGATTAAAGAATGCACCATCCATATTCCAAAGGTGTGTCGACGACATCCTAAGGGAATACATAGGCAAATTTGCATACGTCTACATAGATGACGTTTTGATCTACTCCTCATCACCAGAAGAACATATAAAACATATAGAAACTATATTCAGCGCATTAAATAAAGCGACATTAAAGGTATTCGATGAAAAATCCAAATTCTTCCAGACAGAAGTTGAATGCTTAGGTCATATAATTAAACACAACAAAATCACCACTAATCCGGAAAAAGTGAAGGCAATTGAAAATTATTCCCTCCCACAAACACTTAAGGACTTAAGAGGACTCCTGGGCATGACAGGATATTACAGAAAATTCGTGCAGGGGTACGCTAGCATTGCTAAACCACTAACGGTGCATTTAAGAGGAGACAATGGACTTCCTCAGTCGAACACTGAGCAAAACAGAAGAAAATTATTCTACTAGCCATAATCTGGGCACTTCAAAAACTAAGGAATTATATTTATGGTACAACGGACCTCACTATCTACACTGACCATCAATCATGCCATATCCGAAAAAACCCTAACCCAAAACTAAAACATTGGACAGCTATTATTGACGACTTTGGAGCAAAACTGGTATATAAGCCAGGACACCAAAATGTAGTAGCTGACGCCTTGTCAAGACAATGTATAAATACATCAACCATAGATACAGCTCATTCAGCTGAAAGCTCATATACAGAAATCATCAAACGAGTAAATCAACCTTTTAATGTATATGCCATTCAAATTGAACTTGTACCGAATAGAAGAATAAATGAAACACGAACTCGTACAATATTTTTGAACAAAGTTAGGGACACAGTAAACTTTACGAACGAATAAACCTTGATTATGGAACTAAAAAAGGCATTACAACTGAACAAAATGACTGCAATATTTACTACCGCAGAAAACATTTATGCACTAAGCCCTATCATTAAGAACACTTTTAGCACCGCAAACTTCGTATATACATCAACAAAACAAACCGACGTTCAGGAAAAAGAAAACCAAGCTGAAATAATTGAAAAAATACATAATAGTGCACACACAGGCTATAAGAACAATATACGAGAGATACTTGAAAATTACTACTGGCCCGAAATAAAACAACAATGTAAGGCTTTTAATAAAAAGTGTACACCCTGTCTATACGGTAAATAGGAAAGGAATCCCACGAGAGAACCAGTAGGAGATTCTGACATACCAACAGAACCAGGTCAATACATACATATGGACATATATTTCAATGACAATAAAACATTTCTAGTTGCAATTGACAAATTCTCAAAATACATTACCCTGAGAGAAATTGTTTCAAGAGAACATATGGCTGAAAAAATTGAAGAAGTTTTCACGAATAACTATCCAAACTGTACACGATTAATGACTGATAATGAAAAATGTCTGAATACACCAGCAGTAAATATGATGTGTATAGAATACAATATAAAAAAGATAAAAACTCCAGTCTATAGATCGACATCAAACGGGCAAGTAGAACGCGCTCACAGCACAATCTCCAAGCTAGCAAGAATATTTAAAATACAAAACGCCACAACAATAGCTGAAGAAATATATAAAACAACAAGAGAATTAAATAACACCATACACACAGTCACAGGACAAAAACCAGTTGACATATTATTTACATACATACATACATAATTGGCCATTACAACCCTTCAGTCAGGATTACGACCTAGCTCCTCACACTACTTACGTTGTGTGTGTTAATTTTATACATGAGTGGCGGGACCTACAGTTTAAAGTCGACTCCGAACGACAGATTTTTGAGAAACTTTTCATGGCAATTTTATTTACTCTCAGAGTTTTTGCCAGAAATCTGCTGAGAGGAAGTCGCCGAAGAAATATTTTTTCATATTTCGTTTTTGATGACTGACCGGGGATTTGAACTCTGGCCTTTCGTCTAATAAGCCAACACACTACCTACTAGACCACGGCGGCTCCAACATATTATTTAACAGAATTAAATACGAGAAAAAAGATATCTATGAAAAATTAAAAAAGGCATCGGAAAAAACACTCGAAAGACTAAATCAAGGAACTAAGCATCGAACCTTTTCTCTAGATGAACAAATATTAGCAAAAATTAAAGGAGTAAGAAAGCAGAAAGACGCCAGATATATTAAATATATTGTAAAGGAAGACCGTGAGGACACTGTCTTAACTACAAGGGGTAGATTGTACATAAAGATAACATTAAAAACTACACTCATGTAGTCAAGTCATGATGATCATCTTCCTGATATTACTCGTAACGGCCGCGTCAGGAACCAAGGGAGACACGGAAATTAAAAACTTAGACGGACAAAAATATGTATTAACCAGGACTGATGATGTTTTTATATATAATGAACATTCATAATCTAACGAGAATATTTACACCATACAATAAAGTTATTACGAGCAACTATAAGCCAACCACGGAGGAATTAATTTTGATAAAAAAGATAGAAAACCTGGAGGACCAACTTCAGGAACACAGAAACAAACGAGGATTAAACTTCCTAGGGTCAGCACTAAAATTCATCACTAGAATACCGGACCATGATTATTTTATTTAATAATTTATTAATAAATAATAATGAAAAACAACGCAGAATTAACTCAAGGTTCGAGAGATTAATTGAATTACTACAAGCTCATAAATCGGAGAACCATCTCATCATTGAGCAAGTACATGAACAACTCCTTCTACTCGTCAGAACAATCAACGCTGAAAAGAATAACGAATACTTGTCAGAGTCCTTGGACATAAATGACATTAGAGAAATAATACAGCACGAATTAACTTCAATACCAATAATAAATATTTTGGAATACGCAGACATACACATAGCCAGGTCAAGAGGTTTATTTATTACCATCTATAAATACCCTATTTTAAATAATAAATGTAAACTTTTTAAAGTCACACCTATAAGCTTGGCATGGCATGGAAAAATACAAACAGATAATCAATTTGCCCAATGCAACAAGGACTACGTCAGAGTAAAACAATACGCCACCACTGGTGTAACCTTAGTCACATACACGTACCAAGTCACAATAGACAGCAAGACCTACATAAATAATAAATATGCATGGAAAAATAATTGAGACAATACATTAAAAACATAACGAAGATTTTGAAATTGAAAAAATTCTCGGCTCAAACCGATACAACGCATTTGGCAACATCGACTAATTAAGGAAACTAATCATACCATATGAAGAACACCCTATAAGATAAGGTTTTTATACATTCATATTCATCAAAACCATCTTTGGTATAGTCCTTATCGGAATGAAAATATACAAATACATATTGGTGTACAGAAGCCGATGGGCAGAGCAATCGTTTAGAATTTATCATCAACAACAAGTTGAGAAATTTATCAGAGATCGGGACGCTCTCGTTTAAGTCAGGGGAGAGTGAACATCACTAATATAAGGACTAATTCTTTGCTTGGAAAATATTTTCTTTATTCTTTTTCCTCTATAACAGATAATCATATTTTCCTTTCTTTATCTTTATAATACATTATCGTAAACATATATTCTTTGTCTTTAAATAGATTATCATAAACATATTCTTTTTGTAATAGATAAGTATTCTTTAGTTTGTAAAAGACATTTGTAAAATGATAAACAAAATCATAAAACCCTAGGATAAGAATTTTACAAATAATAAACAAGATCATAAAACTCTAAGAACCAATGCGGGCTCAATAAATATTTGCTACCTGCGTATTGCTTATCATTAATAAAGATAACCTAGTATATAAGGAACACTTTTGCTTAGGATTAAGTTAGTTAAGAACTTACCACATAAAAAGAAGTGTGTTTAACTCAACAAAAAATATTGATAAAGAAAACGCATATGCGTTCGAAAAAATATTTTTTTCTTTTTGAATAAATCGAAAACTTTAATTCTCGCGATATTGTACACTTTTAAGGGTGGGTTTTTATTGCTTTATAAACAAGAATAAGTAAATTTATAAAAATTGTAAATATATAAAATTGTAAATGAATATAATGTTTCAAAAAATTTTTAAATGTAAAATATATTTTCCGTGTCCTGCAGTTGCAAGTCATCTGGGAAATCCTTTCCTGGAGTCGTTCAACGATGCGGTTATTGTTGTTTGTGTAGTGTGTAGACGTGTACTTGTGATGTTTATGTTTCACTGTTGGCACTTTTGAAATCCTAATTTTTTCTTACACTGTGTATTTTTTTATTTCTTTTACTTTTGTTTCTGTTTTTTTTTATTTTATTTTTCTATATATTTTCACAACACTAATGTGCCAAAAATACAGTCCGTGATGTATTATTAATTTTGTTTTTTATGTTATTATTTTTCTATTTTATTTATTCTTATTATTTCTTTTCCAAAGCACAAAACTCTTTTATATATTTTATTTTTTGGATGTTGTTTTGGAACACTTGCAATTTGTATGTTTTTGTAGGTTTTGTTTTGCATATTAATTTTTTGTAAATCTTAATTAATTTATAAGATTTATTAAATTGCAAGTAACTTATAAAACTTAGCACTTTTGGGTTTAAATTCTAAATAATTTATAAAATTTTTCGCGAGTTAGGTCATTTATTTACAAACGCGAACACTAATTTATTCAAGTCCCTGCTCGGGCGCCAAAATGTTTTTTCCTAATAATTTTTAGGAAGTATTAAATTAAGAAAATTATAATTTAATTAAATAGGCACTTATAAATTAATGAGCACGCGCGATGACCAAATTTTTACAAATTGAAGAGATCGATCGAGTCAGGTTATATTGTTCAACTAACTTCTTTATTTCAAATTTGCTTAAAGCTGACATATTCTATGTGCTTAACTCTAATTGTGCAATTCATATTTTATATACTTAATCCTAACAGTATAATCATATTCAGCAATTATCTTAGTCTACTTTCTATACGTTCATTGAACTTAACATTACTCTTATTGATATTAGGGTGGTACATGTTTATGGATAAAGTAATAATAAAATTAATATACGTATATAAAAATAATACTGAAATTTATAGAATTATGACGATACTGATGATGATGATAATGATGATGGCCCAATAATGTTATTAACCATTAATTTTCGTAAACAACTAGTGTATGGAAATATGCGAAGTGTTTAAGTATAAATACATATGTATGTGTAATTTACTGATAACGGGTTCTTCTATGTAAGATTTTATTAATAATTAATAGAATTAATGGAGTATGTTAAAAATTAAATTATTTTGTGATGTCCTACTTCTTATGAAAACTTCCGGGCTTGTCCTCTTTTACTAAGAGTAGTCACAGCAAACCTAGATTGAAAGGATTTGAAGTTCCAAAGTAAGAAACTCTTCATCAGACGCCTGAAACACTTCTCATACTTACACTTAGGTTATTATTTATTCTAAATAAAACAAGAATTTGTTATACTATCTTGGATCTTCTCCTCTTACATGCTGTACGGGGAATAGAAAAAATAGAAAAAAGGAGTTACCGTACTAATTGGTGCCGATGCGAATGCTCATCACAGGATACTGACTGGGATATTTTAAATCAGTGTTTTCTGCTAGGTTAGGAGACTTACCGGTTATTTAGGCCACAACTAATCTGGATTAGGCGGTGGACTGTGTGACAAACACCTTAATCCTGCAGAGAAAGGGTTCCAAGGGGTGAAGCTAAGCCCCAGTAATGGGACCCCGAAATTGCAGTATTGAGGGGGAAATTGCAGTATTGTTTAACGGGGCTAAACTAATGAAGGATTGAACTGGCTGTAAACCAAAGCGTAACACAGAAAGTGAAGTGATGATATTGGAGGTGATTTTGAGGAGAAATGGAAAGATCCAATATGGCTAGCAGACTTTGCTAACTTCGGACAAAGACTAATAGTAATATAGAGTCTATTAGGGCGGGCAGTAATACTTGGACTTCATCTAACGAGGAGATTTTTATAGTACTTCTTGATACACATTTTCTTCCTAATTGTGAACTCAGATATCGTTTGGAACGTCTAAGGAAACGATTACTTTGAATTGGAGTGTAGACGCCTTCGGGTTGCCCATTGCAACATTAAAAAGTTCGAAATCACAAGACTTTGACGGCATTATACCTGCGGTTATACAGGAAACTTCTGATATAGTGATTCCTTGGCTGCAGCGGATTTTTTATGCCTGTCTTAAGTACACATATGACAGGCATAAGTGGACTGAGGCGATGTTCGTTTTCATCTCTAAAGCTTGCAGATCATCAATATCCACTGCGAATCTCAGACCTAACCTGATTGTTTTCAAAACAATTGAAAGGATTCTGGATCTCGAGAAAATTTCCAACCAGTTTGCAACATTTGCCAGTAGTGCTCAACATGTCTACACTATTGACAAGTACATTGAGACTGTGCTGAGCTTTTTGGTGGAGAACATTGTCAAAGCTCGGGCATACAAACTCACTGCCAGTTTTCATTGACGTGGAGTTTGCCTTTAACAATGTCCATTCTGAGGCTGATGTCAGGGCCCTATTACGAAGTTCATTTCTGAACTTTTAACCAAAAGAATAATTAATGTGTATCTTGGGATATTCATATGCTGTGGTACATGGTATATGGTTATGCGAACGATCTGGCCATTACGGTATGAGGTTTTGATCCGCACACTCTCTCTCGCTCTCTCTGAGATGTAACCAGGCTCTAAAACATATAACTGAATGGTACACATTGTGTGGATGAGTGTTAATCCTCGCAAAACGGAATTGATGCTTTTTACCAGGCGGTATTGAGTACCTATTTTTAACTTACCTATCTTAAATGGCGTTCAACTTTCCTTATCCAAGAGATATAAATGTCATTCTCTATCCCAATCTCTTATGGAAGGATAACATGATAGGGCTATGATAGCCACAATACACTTGCAAAAGGACCGTGGGCAAGATCAGGTCTGTCAGACCAACCTTTGCATACTGACTTTATAGGGTCGTGGTAAAGCCAAAATTGTTCTTCGGGGTACATGTTTTATGTAAGGTACACAAACATCAATGTCACAGTCGACTGATAGACAGAGTACGCAAGCAGTCAGTTGTTCAGATTACCAGTGCTCTCTATTCCACTCTGTACTGCTGTACTTAACCGGCCCCCTCCGACCTTTTATTAAGACAGAGGACGGAGTTGGTGGCAGTAAGACTCAGTGCAGTCAAGTCCTGGCCCAATCTGGAGTATGGACATGCTGATATTTTGAGAAGACATAGACACACTGGAGTTTATTATATGATATGTCCTATATATGATATATATATTATATGATATATCCTTATAATAATCTGAATAGAACACTTGAATTCAGATTCCAACCCGTTTTTCAACGGAGGTTCCTCAAAGTTTACACTGATGGCTCGAAGATGAGGTAGTGGGTGGGCTGTGGTATCTTTATTAAGAAGCCTGATATTAAACTTTCTTACAGACTGCCCCATTACTGCAGTGTTTTCAAGCAGAGGTCACGGCAATGATTTGAGTGGTGGGTCTTTTGTAGAAAATCTTCTGATTTTACTCCTATGCGGTTTGTTGGCCCATCATCATTATCTTCATCATCATCAGTATTCATGATAATTATTTTAATTATTATTTTATATATTTTATTATATTATTATTATATTATTTCATATTACATTAATATGTACTTCCCTAAGATCAATAATATTAATATCAAATAAAGTTCAACGAACATATAGAAGTAAGAAGTATAATTGCTGAATAATAAATACACTGTTAGGCTTAAGTATATAAAACATGAATTGAACAGTTAGATTTAAGCACAAAGGATATGTTAGATTAAGTAATGATTGAAATAAATAAATTAGTTGAATATTAACATCAAAAACGTTCGGTTTGTTCTTCTCGAAACAGTTTGGTCTTTTCGGTTATAATTTATAAGTGCCCAATTTTAATATATTATCAAATTATAAGTTCTTTAATTCGATAACATTTTCTAAAAATTATTAGAAAAAACAGCGGTTAAGTCACTTTTGATCGTATCGTCCATGAATACCGAATTTCTTAGGGTCATTCAAAGGTAACTCTTATATGGATTCTAGGGCACAGGGATATCGTTGTAAAATGAATTGCTGATGTACTGCTAGGGCCGGTATGGAGCTTGACATAGGTATTCCTCGTTAAATTTAAATCTTGTCCACTCATTTTACGGTTAGGCTTAATGTCGTTGGCATCTCACTTTTGTCCTTAAATTGCATGGCCATCCATTACACAATGACGATTTTTACCGGCCTCTGTCCTTTTGGTAGACAAGCCTAAAGACTCGACACTCCTACTAATGACCTCTGCAGGAACTGTGGGTCTGAGGTGGAGTAAGAAAAAAAGTCCTTCATATTAAGATTTATGCCTTAGAAAGATTTATATTGGACTCAAAATGAATTCCTCTAGGAAATGGTTGACTCTCTCCCTTAGAGCGAGTTGTTGTTGTTTTTTTCCAAAAAGTGTTTGTCAATTTTATACGAGAGTGGAGATTACATTCCAAAGCTTGGTGGTTTATTTATGGCATGTATATGTGTATTATGCAATCTACGTTAATTGAAAGGATATTATAATTCGTAAAATCTTTAGGAATTATGTTATTCCTTATTTGACTTATTTTAGTGTAATTGGCGTTCTTCTGAATGCTTGAGTTACCAATCTTAAGGCAAGTATGTATGTTAAGTATACTCATATGCTTGCACATTTTATTTAGATTGGTCTTATGAGTTTTCTCGTAAATAACTAACCATAATCTATTTTGCTTTGCAAATGGAAATTTCTTTTTACCGATTTTTCATTTATGAAGTTATAATAAAAAATCGGACAGTGATTGCGACTTAATGAGACCATTCAGTGTGGAGGTGTATTGTTGAAGTCCTGTTTGTTTTGAGCCAATAAATTGCTCTTGCATTAAGAACCAGGAAATGTGTTTTGCCACAATTTTTCGAATATTTTACTCATACAAGAGATCGAGAGGTGCCTGGTAATGTGTTAGAGTTAGTAGCCTAACTTCCAGATTTCATGCTCATTATTATCATAAGTGATTAATAATATAATATAATTAATTATAATAATAAGTGATTCTGTTAATACCACGGAGGAGGTTACTATTCTCGACTTGAGGAGAACCTCAATAATCCTAAACCTTCAATGTCGTGGAAATCTGCAAGAATGTATTCTTCAAAGTGCAAGGATTCTTTCATCTATAAGATGAAAAAGTGTAGCCCTGTTCTCCTAATTTGCCCCTCGTGTAGACGTGTTGGGATAGAGCTAATAGCTATATATCAATCGAGGTTCTGATATGAACATCAAGCAACTTTTCCAATGTTCTTAAAATAATGAAACAAAGACTAATTGGTCTATAGCTTTAATGTGGGATGGTTTCCCCGCTTTGGGAATAAAAATCACATTACATTACTAGCTCCAAGGAATATAAAGAAATCAAAGGCTGGCATTATAAATGGCGTACAGCCAGAGAAAAATAGGCTCCTTCCATGTTGGATATCGCCTGAAACGATACCGTCTAGGGTCTTGAATGGTTTAAAGGATCTAGCTGCACACTGTACACTCTTCTTTAATTTACATCTTTTACAACTATAAGACGTATTAACACTAGTAACTGAAGATTAAGGTGACTAGCGTAAACATCCCGCCCCCTTGTAAAATTGCAACAAGGGACAACGGGAAGCTACCAGGTGAGCAAAATTCATACAATTCAAAAAGTTCAGTTACAAATTCATTAATTCATTTCAAGTTCATAAATAAATATATATCATATTAAAATAGTAATAACAATAACATAGATAAAAGGGAAAAGAATAATTATTTACTGACGAAATTGATGCCAATTGTTGCCCCAACAGATAATAGCAGATACGTTCAAGAGCTTGGCTGTGGGTTGCGCTCTTGTTGTTGCCTTTGACCGTGGTAGCCCTTTTGTAGTTGTTGTTGCGTGGTTGGTATGTGTCCTGGGCTGATTATGCCGAAGATGTAGCGTAGTGTCATGGTACCCCAGACGCTTATAGGGTTTCAAGCGGCGGAATGGATGACACTTCTGCAGGGTGTGATTGCCTTTACTCAGTTGGCAATTGGAGGTGGTACCTGTAATTACTTTATCTGGATTTCTATTTTCTTGACGTTCAACGGTGAGTATTCAGGGCGCAGCTTCAGACATCTGTAAATATTGAACAAAAAGACGCAGAAAAAGGGGAACGATAGGCCGCGCTAGAACGCCATTGACAGTTCAAAAGTCAGCCAAGTTAGAATCGGAGCCGACGAAACGTGGGAAATGTGACCGAGCTTAGATTCGTTTGGAGACAAGTTATCATGTCGGATGATAACAAAGTCGTCTGCAACGAAATCGCGTTATGGACTTTTCCATTTCTTGCGTTTATGGAGTTCAACTAAATACTCAAGCAAACAAATGGTGCAAGACCTTTATTTCTCGCCCTCTATTAGCTTAGTAAATGAATTCTAGTGAGAAGTTAGGTTTTGGGGTGAAAGTATGGAAGTATGAAAGAAAATTACCTGGGTCAATTTGTTAATTTCCGAGGTTGTTATTCATCATGGGATAAAGAGGACGAGAGTGATGTCTTCCGTAATGGGTCTTGAAGATTTAACGTTGTTCTTTCTGGAGGTAGCACAGCTATAACACTGATCTTACAGTTATAGATGATTGCGGTTCGAGTTAGTATTTGAAATTTAAGGACCCAAAACTCTTGCCGCATGAGGCTCACCATTAGAGACAATTTTGCATGTACTGAGCATTTATGAATGTGCTCCAAATACAATCAGGAAAATTGACCATTGTGGGGCAGCAATTTGGGTAAGCGTTCATCGTATGTCAAAGTCGGTGATCAAGAGACTCTTAACAAAACATTGGAGTCAATGAAAGCGTTAAAAGTTAGTAGAGAGCTCTTACGAGGCAAAGTAGCTTCTTTCTTCAAACTTGAGTATTCAGGGAAGTGAGAACTTTGACACAAAATAATCAATCGAGAGATAACAGCAGAGTGGAAAAAACGGAAAACGTGAGCTATCTCTTGCAATGCACGAGACAAGTCAGAAATCTGCTCAAAATTTCTTCTGTGGTCGATTTCGTATTAAGGTTTACTTGAACCAACCATTTCAAGCTGGGTGCAGAGTTGGAACGATGATATCGGCCATTCGGAACGTGGACGATTTAGTAAATTAGGGCCTCTCCACCAGATGTCAGACTTCACGAGATCCTTGGCTGTCATACCTCGACTAGCCAGCAAGGTTGCTCTGATACTCTACATGATTCCAATTATCGATGCCAATAGTATCCAAAACATACGAAACTCTATTCACCACAAAAGCTGGCCAATGGCACGGTGGTTTTTGAAACCAGGACAGAACTATTGTCTAGTCTGTCCAAAAAAAGTTTCCGAATTGGTAAGATTCAATGTACTATTTTTGCCAACAAAATTGCACCTCAGCGCTCCAATAGGAGTAAGGTTTGCACTTTTACTTAAGCAACCTTTGTCTTAGCAGCGAGTAAACGAGTGAATATTTCAACTGACGGAGATTTGATTCTACATGAATGCATGAATCTATACTTCATACTCAGGGTTAACCCAGTGGGGTTACCCAGAGGGTAGTCGTTGACAAATTCGCGCCACCTGTGTAAATTCAGGTTTTAAACAATCGTCCCATTCGGTTCTGTCTTTCCAAATTTGTTGCATAAGAATCTTTGACATAACTATTTTGGGGGCATATTTAAGACAAGACGGAACGTTTGGTGACTTGAGTAGTATAGGCCGTTAGAGATAGTTTGAAGACGAATTTATCCAAGTTGCACTAATTACTATACTATACTACTGCTATACTACTACTACTAATACTACTTGTGAATTGCCAGAGAGCTATTTCTCGGGAGAAACCAAGTCTTATACTGGTAGGAAATTCGGACTTAGAGTTTAAGATAATCACTTACCGACCTTCTCCATTCCTAGTGGTACAAGTCCTAAGAAAATTTGTCCTCAGTCGGTACTTTCTTAAATATGGGAACTTCATCTACATCCTAAAAACAGGTGATTTGGTCGTTCAAGTCCAAATGACTGAAAAACGAAACGTTAGAATTTTAATAATGCGGCGGCGGAATTGTAACGGTATGAACCCATGCCAAGACTGTCTTTTGGGCTATGAGTGAACCCCTAGGATTTTTTAACGTCGGTCAGCAAAATTTGCGAACATATACGAGTATCTGCTCCCAGTAGTAGATCCATGTAACAGCATTTGAAGTCTGAAACTGAGATTTCGGATAAATCGAAATCACTTACGTCTGTCATGGAGCAGGTGGGTTTACGACCGATAAGTTACTCGACCATATAAGCATCTGTTTCCAAATGAAATTTCGGATCAATAAATGAACCCAAGGAAATCGAGCATATTTTAGTAGACTTGGCTGCTATCGATCCGCTCAAACTGAATATCGTGGCAGCAGGAGCAGAGAATGTTGGAAGATCCAGCTTACTCTGAAATTTCCTCGAGATAAAAGTAGCAATATCTCACGTCGTTGAGCGTTATATCTACTACAGTGGTGGCCAACAAGACTGTGGACTTAGGTTGGGTAGCAGCATTCGGCAGAAGTTAATGGTCTTTCCACCAAGTTTTGTTCAACACGAGAAGTGTGCTCCTGGACGGGAGCAGAGTGACTTGGTTTCACGCGAATGATGCATATACGTTTTCACATATAACAAACATTAGTATTCTTCCATCCTCTAAATTCGTGCGAGGTTGACAAACAAGTCGTGCAAATTTTGTTTCTTTTTTAACATTTATCCTCTCGGTAACTGACATCCTGAGAAACGTGAAGCACAATCGAATAGGGTGATTATCCGAACACAGTGGGAATTTTCTCGTATAGTAGGAGTGGCCGTTGTCGCAACGCTCCTAAACTTTCGATACTCCTGATAAATTGGTTTTACAGTGGTTAATTGATGGATTAATTCCAGGAACTGATTCTTTGTCAATGACAGAAAAACTAAACACTCGTTTGTTTTCGTATAGGTCTACAGGATTCTGCCAAGCCATGTCGAAACTATCCTTCGTTATGGGGCAAGTTCGAATGATATCCCTAGTTTCACCATTTTTTTTTTTTTTGTAAAAGACAGTACATCTCCTGAATTTTACTAATATGAATACGGATAAATGGATAAATAAGATATGATACGAGTTCAAAATATAAAGTATGATACGACAAAATATACTTTGTCTTGACGTCTTTCGTCCACATTTTGGCATCCTCTGTATTCTCCAGAAGGTCTTCGTAACAATCGCGGAAGATCTCCCACAAACAGACTAATTTCTGCCGATGGGTGCTTAGAGAATGAACGGAATGTCCCTCTTGCGGAATAGCCCGAATAAAAGCTATTGAACTTTTTCCGTTCTATTTTATGACAATAAGGGACTTTGTTTTTCCTCTAATAAATTAAGTTGGTTACAAAAACTTTTCTTAGAAAAGAAA
>QOCX01000165.1:395034-405223 GCA_005959815.1 Sarcophaga bullata
TCGCAGTACGCGACGATAATTTCGCGAAATTCCACTACGAGTAATTTAAGAAAAAATATTTTAAAACATTCACAACTCCGAAATAAAATTTCGAAACGAATATTAAGATTCAAGAGAGTGTGTAATACCAGAAAATAATATAGGATATATTAGGGTCAAATAGATTTATAATATTATTACGTTTTTACCCTATTTAAAAACGTTTAAAATATGAGCTCGTAGATTCAAAATAAAATAAAAATCAGTTTGTGTTAATTTTAATTAAAATTCTTTATTGTTCGCACAATTCTATGTTTCATTGTTGACAAATTAATCTAACAACAACAATTGTTTTGTTTGTTATTCCTTCGCTTACACCCTTTGCATAAACAATAACAGTTACTAGACATTGGTTCGACAGACCTTTGTATGGGAGATCTTCAAACCACGATTATTTTCTTCAAACGCACCGCGTCTTCAAAGTCTGAACTTTTTCTGACTCGTGGTCTGCTCTCACTTGTCTTTTATATGTCAACCTATACAGACTGATAAATGTTCTTAAAGCCGAATGTTCGTGGCTTCGCCTTCCCGAGATCTCAAAAGAGCCAGTTAAGGGTTAGTTAGTCAAGCGTAAGAAACGTAAAATCGTAACGTACGTAGCCTCAAAAACGTTTATATAGCTATAGAAACGTTAAAAACGGGGTATATGTCAACGAAGAATGTGAACAAAAAATAAACAGAACACAAAGCAACACACATACGAATAAAACACAATGCAAAGAAATTGGTATACAGACATGTGCACGAAGTCACCTGTTCAGAACAGTAATGACTTTTGTTAAGAAAAAGCAAAATTCAAAAGGTACCAATTGAGCCTTAATTGGAAGAAGTTATATTTACTTCTTAAATTTTATGTTATTATAAATATTTATTTTTATTCTTATGATATAATGGAATATTAAATTTTTGGTTTAATCTGAGTCAATATTTATGGAATTTAGATATAAATAGAGTCGAATATTGCTCTATTAAAATATTTTTGTTTATTAAATTGCAGATCAATGTCTCTAGTTAGAAAAGTAATAATAAAAATAAAAAATAATTATGAACATTAGAATCATGAGAATATGTTTTAGAAAATATTAAAGATTAAAAAGATTTATGTATATATAGAGAAGTACCAAAGAGGGCATATGCATTACATTGCCACTCAAAATACATATTTTTAATTAATATGTTTCAAAGTATTTTAATACACAATACAGTCATAATAATAACAATAATAATTAAAGAAAAATCATTTTTATGTACAAATTTAAGAGATTAATATATACGATAAATACATATGAAAGTACCAAAAAGCAGAAAGAAAAATCATTTTTATGTACAAATTTAAGAGATTAATATATACGATAAATATATATGAAAGTACCAAAAAGCAGAATTTGTACCACTTCGTCACTAAAAATACATACATATTATTTATACAGGGTACTCTATTGTAGTTCTACTTGGTGTTAGCACTGGGTCTTTGGCGAGCACAAGTAAACCACGAGTACCAGACACGGAAGGTAAATTATTTGGATTTCTTAGTAAAATAATTTTTTTATTATTTGTAATTAAAAATTAAAACTTCAGTATTATGCATGCAAACAATTTAGAACTTTTATATAAATAAACATGAATGTACCAAAGAGGGCATTTGTGCCGCAATGCAACTCCGTAAAAGATAACGTTTTTTACCTTACGTTACGTTACGTGTGGCTAACTGACACTTTGCTCGCACGTAACGTAATGTACCGTAACAAACGTTCTCTTTTTAGCATATGGAGAGTAATGTAAACGTTTACCGAAACGTTCTCTCTCATTAGCAAAACGAAATGATCTGTACAAAACAGAATTCTCATGTTTTTACGTGACATTTGAACATGACTGATGGGGCTGTTCTATGTTGGTACATTCATGTTTATTTATATAAACCTTTAAAATTGTTACATGTATGTAAGAGGAAGATAGCAGTATGATACAATGTAGTATGTGTATTTTACACATGTAATCAGTTCAGTCGTTAAGTAGAAGCCCAACCGATTGGTTGTTCCGCCGCAATGTTTTGTGTTTGATAATCTTAAGCATTAATTCAAATTGAACTGTAGTTGATAAATATTTTTAATAAAATATGTACTTGGAATAAAGTGGATGCTTTACATTTGGAGACTCAATCGCTTTTAAATTAAAAATAACGTGCCGGCCAATGCGTCATAGAAGAAGTAAGAAGCTGTATTTTACACAAGCAGTTGCAAACGTGTATGTGAAGCAAAAGAAGTTGCGTGAATCTTCGGTTGTCGAGTTAAGAGACACGTTACTGAAATTCGGCATAAAACCATCATCGGACAGTAGGGAGCGACTAATACCAGAAGTAGCCAGAGTTTATTTTACAGAAGAAAGCAGCACAAAAGAAATGGAGAACAACGACAGCAGCAGTGAAAATAGCAATGGAAATATTGGTTCAGCAGTTAGTAGAATAGATAGTAATGAGCAGAATAGCGATGAAATGAGGCAATTAATAACTCTCCTGTCCAGAAAATTTCTGACGGAAGGCAATAGCGAGCAAAAAGGGGTGTATCTGCCGAGAGCTTCAGAACTCATTCCCGATTTCAATAGCGACTCAATTCCAGTTGAAAAATGTTTTTTTTTTAATTTTGAGCAAAATGCAGAGGCATATAATTTAAACCCGGAGCAAAAATATATACAGGCACGAAAAAAGATGGTAAAGACAGCGAATCTATTCTTGGAAGCTGAAATGGTAAGTAATTACGATGATCTTAAAAGCATCGTCACAGAGGAATTCAGAAAAGAATACGACAGCGAAGTACATAAAGGGTTAACTACACGAAAAGGAATGACAACGTAACTTTCCACTAATACTTGCTCGTTATGAAACAAATTTTGTCGTTGGGCAACGTAGAAGAAAAAACAACAATAGTCGATGGCATCAGAATTAGGAACGAATTCAAATATGCATTATACAGTTCTAAAAATTTTAAGGAATTGATAGAAAACTACGGAATAGCAGAGAAAATACTAGCAACACAAAATAATCTAGCAAAAAATTATAACAATAACTACAATACTACAGATCACAAAGAAGAGAGAAAAAGTGAGCACTGATACAACTGCCGCTCAGTAGAGCACAAAAGAGCAAAGTGCAGAGCAGAGGTAGAATGTTTTTATTCCAACAACAATTGACATATTTCGAATGAGTGCCACATAAAGAAACAGAAAGAATCGCAAAATAGAAAAGTGCATTTGTAAAGTAAACATTAATGGTACAGATGTTGAATGTTTTATCGACACCGGCTCTGAAGTAACTCTACTAAAATAAAACATAATTGATGGGAAAATTGATGCAAAATTTGTGAAAAATACACAATATTATTTGTTTATTTTTGTTTACATTCTTCGTTGACATATGCCCGTTTTTAATGTTTCTATAACTACACAAACGTTTATAAGGCTTAGTATGTTACGATTTTACGTTTCTTACGCTTGACTAACTAGCCCTTTATTGTTTATCACAAAGGGCATAAACAAAAGAATAACAAATAAAGCAATTGTTGTTGTTAGAATAAGTTGTGAACAGTGACAAACAAAATTGTGTGACTAATGAAAGATTTAATTAAAACTGAATACAATTTTATTTTTATTTGCAATCAACGAGCTCATATTTCAAACGTTTTTAAAAGGTAAAAACGTAACAACATTATTTTATATAATTTAGTCTTAAGTAAACTTATTTTTAAGATAAACATTATACAATTCTCTTATTTTATGTCTATATCCTACCAGCACTGTTAAATAGGATAATATGTTGTCGTACTGTGTTTACGTTTAAATAAAATAAATAAATAAAAACGGCTCAAACCAGAGTTGGATAAATTACGCGGTTAAGGGAAGAACTTCAGCAGCAAGGCATTGATATCGATACTTACTAGTTTGATGACGAGGAGGCACGAGAGTTACAGCCCCCTGCAGCCCCCAGCAGAGTTAACATAGATTCGCTGCTAGCCGCTATAATGAAAAAAGCAAGTAGCAAACCAAAAGCTATTTGTTGACACACAAAAGTGTGTATTTTCTATATAGAAATAATGTTTTCTTTTTTTCACCGCTTTAACTGTATTTGTTCTAAATTTTGAAATACTTTTGTTATTGAATATGTATAAATTATATTGTTACGAAAATAGAAAAATCTGTATACTGGTGTTTTGCTTTTACATCGTTTAAAGTTAAAAGTATACAAAAATATAACAACAACCACCAGCATAAGAAAATGGTAAAGAAGCAAACAAAAATATACCAACAAACTACGAGAATATATGTAAACAAAACACACAAACAACAATGTTTACATTTATGGAGATATCGAGAAGATGAAGCCATGAATATTCGGCTTCATGAACATTCATCAGACTGTTTACGTTGCCATATAAAAGTCAAGGCAAAGCAGACAAGGAGTTAGTAGTAAGAAGTGAGTCAGTCTTTTGTAAAGTCGCGGTGCGTTTGAAGAGAGTAATCGTGGTTTGCAGATCTTCGTTACAAAGATCTGTAGAAAAACTGTAATGCACTATATTGTCAAGCGTAGAAAACGTAAAAACGTATCGTATGTTGCCATAAGACCGTTTGTGTAGTTATAGAAAAGCTAAAAACGGGTTATCTGTGAACGAAGAATGTTAATAAAAACGAAGCAGAACACAAAGCAACATACACGCGAACACAACTCAATGCAAATAAATTGATATACATACATATGCACGAAGTTAGCTGTTCAGAACCGTGAAGAGTGTTGGTAAGTTCATGCAAAATTCAAAAAGTACCAATTGGGACTTAATTGAAAATGTTATATTTGCTTCTTAAGTTTTATGTTATTATAAATATTTATTCTTGTAATATTTTGAAATATTACATTTTTGGTTCAATCCGTCAATATTTATTCAATTTACATATAAGTACACTGTCGAATAATGTTCTGTTCAAAGTGATTTTTTTTGTTTTTTTTAATTGCAAAACAATACCTTCAGCTAGAATAGTAATAATAAAAAATACTCTTATAATTTTTTATGAACATTAGAATCATACGAACATGTATTTAAAAGTTTTAAATATTAAAACGACTTATGTGAAAATAGAAAAGTACCAAAAGGAGAATTTGTGTCACTTTGCCACTCAAAATACATATTGTTTCTTTAATTTCTTTCAAAGTTTTTTATACACACTACAATCACAATAATAATTAAAGAAAAATCATTTTTTATGTACAAATTTTAAAAATTAATATATACGATTAATATATGTATATGTGTGAGAACATGATTAAAAAGTGACTATAGTTGTGAGAGGCGTGTGTTAAACCAGAGGAAAATTATTAGTAATACTTTTAAGTGTAACCTAATATTTTCAAGTGTAACCTGATAATATGTATCTGTAGTGGAAAATATAGATATAATGTACAGCGCAAGGTCCCTAAAGACTGCGTTTACTACTACTACCTACTGTAATATTTTTTAGTGTATACTTGAAACCTGAAAATGGACCTTCTTCTTTAGAAGCTGACAAGCAACTGAATGCATTTTTACTCTCTTTTTTACGAACTTGGTTGATATTCGTGTCCTATATGTGCAAAAAGCCGAAGATGTTCCGCCCCGGGGGCTATTGATGCCGACCTCTGGTGTTCACAACTTAATGTTGTTACATCATGTTGCTTGATGTTGTTACATCAAGTTGTGTACAGTGGCACACATAATTGTGTGAATCATAAAGGATACTAATTAAAACTAAACGCAAACTTATTTTTATTTTATTTGCAATCAAAGAGCTCATATTTTGAACTTTTTAAAAACGTAACAAATGGTGTCAGAAATGGGACTGAAAAAAAATAAGTAAAAAAAATTAAAAATTAAAATCTCCGAACTAAGAGTAGAACGGCTCAAACGAGAATTGAATAAATTAGAGCTGCTAACAAGGGTATGAAGAATGAACACTATAGGCGGTTAAGGGAAGAACTTCAGAAGCATGGCATTGATATCAATACTTACGAGTTCGAAGAGGAAGAGGAACGAGAGTTACAGGCCCTGTAACCCCCAGCAGTATTGACATAGATTCGTTCCTAGGCGCTGTAATGGAAAAAATGCAAGTAGCAATCCAAAAGCTATTTGCTGATGCACAGAAAGCTTCTAGAGCCGAAAATTAAAAACATCTGGCTGATGATAGTGATCAAAGGATGGAAAAAATGCAAGCAGCAATTAGAAAAGATGGTGATCAAAGGATGGAAAAACTGCAGGTAGCAAGCCAAAATTTTTTGTCAAAAATTTAAAATTAACTTGAGGCGACCACAGACTTTACTTTAATGGTAGCTCACCCATATCTGTATTTAAATTCCAACGCAAGACATATATAAACATCGATGTTTTAGTCATAGACTTTCGATGTTAATAACGATGTTTTGATGGACGATATATCGACCATGAATCGGCGTTTGATGGATGATACATCGGCGTTGAAATTGAGAAACTTCTAAATGATTTTTCATAAAACTTATGTATGTGTGCTTTACTTTACAAACGAACAAACCATAGACATCCTTTAAATGAACAATTTTCTGTATACACATAATTTAATTATTTTTGGTAAAAGATATTTTTTTCTGAATAATACTTTTGTAGTATTTATCCTCATATGAATGCATAAAAGCTTAATTACACTAAAAATTTAAATAGTATGACGATATGTATGTGCCGTTGCGCTAAAAGGTTGTTTCTAGGTTTTTGGATGTGTTAAAATGCTTTAGGATTCATATTTAGTTATTTTACGATATATTTTCCTACCGTAAAATAATATCGAAAAAATATAGATGTGTCGGTCTTATCACCAATATTTTTTAACATTGATGTTTGTGTTTGAAATCATCGATAGCTATTAACATCGATGTTTTTATGAATGAACCGAAGCGTTCGTTAATGGTATACGCGACCCAGACATCAATTTAGTCTTCTACACAGAAGACAACCTTTGCATAGAGCGTGGAATTCGCAATGGTCCCTGGACCTCCCGCACTACTTCTAGACCACAAGTAAACAAACTTCGAAAAATGGCCAAACTTAAATGTTTTAACAGGGGAAAGGGCGGTCACTTCCAAAGAAACTGCAAAGCGCTATGCAAAAGGTCGTCGAAGTCTAGAGGCCAACAGTCATCCGATAAAAATGTGACACATAGAAAGAGTATACCCACATCATTGGCTGCTGCAGCGGCAGACAAAGATTTGTAATTGAATGCCATGAAAACTACTAAAAAAAAAGAGCAAACCTGCGAAAGAGTTCAAAAACTTTTAAATTTCAGTCAGAAACAACAACGTGTATAACAAAAGAGGCAAGAACTTGCCGCATGTAAAAAGTAAGACGTACAACAGGGTAGTAGAAACCGTAAATAAAGTTTGTGTTCTAGGAAAGGATCAGGATCAATGGAAATAGCTAAAAATAGAGCTACTACGGCTACTATAGGCACGTGAAGAATTTTAAGAAATAGCTCCAGAAAGGCAGCACAAACAAAGGAGGACAATAACGAAAAATCAGGTAACGAATCCATCATTGATATCTGGCTAACGCAGATCGATGCCAACGAAGACTAGTAGTAGTGGCACAAAGAAGTAACCCAATTTTGACGAAGATTGTAGTAGCTAAGGAAGAGGACATACGGTCTACCCGAAATGAAATATACGGACGGTCCTAAAAACATATTGGGCACAGTTTAAAATGATGGGGATATTTTAAAATGATTGAGTGCTTATATCGTCTTTGAGGAAGCGCTGATAGCAAGACCTCATCCAACATAATAGTAGTGTCTTGCTCCAAAATGAAGGAAGTCCTAAATGAATTCCATAATGGAGCTAACGGAAAACACCTTTGGGTGACAAAGACGCTGGAAAGACCAAAACAACGTTTTTATTGGATTGGATGTCAGCAAGCAGTGGCGGATTGGATAACAAACCGTACACTGTGTATTGCAGCTAAAGGTCCAGTAAGAAGAAGTAGAGGGCAGCTGCAACAATATAACTTGGGCGCACCTTTCGAGAGGATAGCGATGGACATAGCAGGTCCTGTCAGCAATGCCGGAAACCGATATGTTCTCCTTGTAATGGATTATTACAGCAAATGGCCGGAAGTATATGTCATACCCAATCAAGAGGCGAACACAACAGTAAATGTTCTTGTTGAACAACTCGGTATGCCGCTACGGAGTTCCAATAGTGCTACATTTCGATCAAGGCAGAAATTTCGAGTCAACTGTATTCAAGGAAATGTGTGAGGTACACGGTATTAAGAAGACTCGAACGACGCCGCTTCACAAACAGTCTGACGGAATGGTGAAACGATTTAATCGAACCCTGGAGGAATACTTTCGAAAAGTAGTGATCAAGGTTCCGAGGTTTTACATCATCTAAATCAGCCGCCAAGGTAATTTTTGGGACTGAGATAAAACTGTCTGGTGACTTAGAGTTTGGAAAACAGGAAAGTCGAAATAAACTTCATAAATTCGTGCGCACACGTATAAAAATGGTCAACGTTATAGTGAAAGACAGGTATGATCGTGCAGCAAATACGGTAGTCCTCCATGAGCTACAAACCAGCAGGGATGTAGTAGGCGAAAATAGAAAAATCTATACTGGTGTTTTGTTTGTTTAATAGTAAACAAAAATGTACCAAACAACAGCATAAAAACAATGGTAAACAAGTAAACAAAAATACAACTACAAAAATAAATGTAAACAAAACACGCGAACAACAATAATGAAACAACGATGTTTACATTGTTAAGGGCTAGTTACTCATGCGTAAGAATCATAAAATCGTAACGTATGTAGCCTTAAGAACGTTTATGTAGTTATAGAAACGTCAAAAACGGGATATGTGTCAATGAAGAATGTAAACAAAAAAGAAACAGAACACACAGCATACACACGAACACAACACAATGCAAAGAAATTGCTGTACAGACATTTGCACGAAGTCATCTGTTCAGAACAGTGATGAGTGTTGTTAAGAAAAAGCAAAATTCAAGAAATACCAATTGAACCTTGATTGGGAGAAGTTATATTTGCTTCTTAAATTTTATGTTATTATTATATCTATTTTTATTCTTGTAATATTATGGAATATTACATTTTTGGTTTTATCTGAGTTAATTTTTATGGGCTTTAGACATAGTACAGTCGAATATTTAAATATTTTTTATTAAATTGCAAATCAATATCTGTAGTTAGAATAGTAATAAAAAAATAAAAAAATAATTATGAACATTAAAATCATGAGAAAGTGTATTAAAAAATTTTAAAAATATTTATGTATAAATAGAAATGTACGAAAAAGGGCATTTGCGTTACATTGCCACTCAAAATACATACTATTTACTTGTGTTGTTTCAAACTTTTTTATACACATTACAGTCATAATAACAACAATAATTATTAAAGGAAAATCATTTTTTATCTACAAATTTAAAAGACTAATATATACGAATAATATATATGAAAGTGCCGAAAAGGGCAATTCGTACCACTTCGTCACTCAAAATACATACATATAATTTATTTCTTTTGTTAAAATCTTTTGTGAGCACAATAAAAACATAACAATAGGTAATTATTTCTTACAAAATAATTTTTTATTATCATTTTAATCAACTATTTTATTATATACATGTAAAGTATCCACTTTATTCCAAGTATTTATTTTATTAATAATATTTATCAAGTACAGTTGAATTTGAATTAATGCTTAAGATTATTAAACACAAAGCATTGTGGCGGAACAACCAATCTCTTCGGCTTCTACTTAACGACTGAACTGATTACATGTGTAAAGTACACATACTACATTGTACCATACTGCTATCTCCATCTTACACCCAGCCATTCTGTAGTTCATCTGCCCCGGATGATAAAGCTCTTCGACTGACCTACCTACTTTGGCAACGTCATAACGCCCGTTTCCGTTCACTTTTGTGACCTTGACAACTTTTTACCTGCTACAAATTGTGTCCGTTTCACTGCCACAAGATCACCTACTCTATATTTTCCATCTTGCTTGCGTTTTCTATCATAGTGTTTTTATACATTAGTTATTATTATTATTATTCTTATTATTATTATTATTATTATTAT
>QOCX01000166.1:0-95745 GCA_005959815.1 Sarcophaga bullata
TGCGGCAGGCCGAAATCCGTTAATCGGGTTGTTATGGCCAATTAAGTAAGTAAGTAAGTAATTAATGAGAGAGAGAGAGAGAGAAAGTTTGTTTGTAAATTTTTTTGTAATTTTTTGCTTAATCATCATAAAAATATGGCGTGGTAGAGTGAACAATTATTCCAAGTTATGTGAAGCCAATTTTTAACTTCCATTGGCTTTCTTTTGAAAACGAGAAAAAACAAATCCTTCGTTTTCTTCGCTTTAAATATTTCGTATATAAAATTTAATTTAAAGACTTTTTTTTGTTAAGCGGAAGCTTCTGTTTAAAATTCGAAAAGTAAAATGTTTAGCAATGTAGTGACGCGTTCGCGTGTATAAATGTGAACAATTGAAATGTGTTATTGGAACATGGAATACGGCTGGTAAAACTTTTGGTTTCAAGTTTTTTTTTTTTTGCTCAACTTTAAACAACATCAAGAGCTAAATTTGAGGTGTTCCGTTGGAGTTTATATTTCACATTTTTTCAGGACCTTCAGACAATCGACAATGTCAAGTAAAAATCTAAAAAAGAAAAAACAAAAAACAGGGATTGACTGTACAGCGGAGTTCTTAGTGAGTAAATAATGAAACAAAAAAGCGAAATTCATATGAGAGTTTTAAACTATTGATTGCCAGTGTTTTGATTAAAACGGTAACAAAATAACAGTTTCTAATAGTTTTTAATAAACCGAATGTAGTTCAAGCAAAACACACAAACTTTTTTATGCAATACAAGGTTAAGGTTAAACTTTGTTTAAATTTTTCGATTTCGATCAATTCAAGTAAATGCCTTTAAAGAAAAAAGTACACAATTCAGTTAATAAAACCAAAACAGAACAAAAAAAAAACCTATTGCTTATATCAAGGTTTCCAAACTTTAAATTTGAATAAAAGAAAGACTGTATGAGATACCATAGAAATATATTGTCTAATTTTCCATGACTCTAATGGATAAATAAGACTGAATTTGATAGATAACATAGTTTTATTGGTTTGAGTACCGTCTACGATTAAGAAAATCCCATAAGAAAAAGTTTAATGAGGTTAAATCACACCATTTCTGTGGCGAGTTCACATCCATTTGAGAAGAGCATGATCTCAAATCGCTTGTGCAGAATATTCTATGGCCAATATCGTATTTAAAGAAAAATTAAAATCCTTACAATACAACAATTTTTTTCAGGATGCAATGGAATTTCTTACATTTGAGCTTCCAGGAGATCTGTGCTTCCAGGAGATCTCTGTGCTGTTTTTGAATTCCTTAAATAATATTTATTGTTGATAGGATATGTGCTGTTGCCACTCTCTTCGTGTTCGTGCCTCTACACAGGCCATCCATATCTAAATAGCTTCTTATTTATTGCCTTGTTTTGGTTTCATTGATTTCAAGTGATTGGTCTACTGTACCACCCGTAGTTTTATTATAGTAATGTTTAATATTTTACTCATACTAAATGCTATTTCTTTAATTTTAAATTTAAATTTTCGACAAATAAGTATTCTCTAATGCTCAAACAATTTCAAAGATTTTCTGGTTTGCCTTACGTTTCAATGCTTCGTTTTTTTCCAAACTTCCTGTTTCTGTATCGAAAGCAATTTAAATGGCATACCATTAAATATGATTTGATTTCAGTTGGTTTTTTCCATTTTCTTTCCTTTCATCACATTTATTCAATCTACTTTTAATGATCTGATATTAAAACTCTGTGTACTTTTTTTATCTCGTTTTTATTTTTTTTTTTTTCAGAAAATTAAAATCACGTGACTGTAAAAAATCGATAATCGATTGTGATGCCTATAGACTGATAAAAAAAAATAAATTAAAAAGTAAAAGTGGAAATTGCTGATAAATATCTGTGAATTTGATAGATTCTCAAACCGTGAACAATTTCTGTTTTTACATAGTAAAATACAATGGACTTTTAAAGGGAGAGAGACAATATAAATTGCATTTCATTTATAAAATTTTATGCTAAGGCTAAATAGAAGATAGTAAGCAACTGTCTGAATCAACTAGGTAGCGAATATAAGGTTATACTAAGTGTGTTCCAGATCTACTGGAAATTCTAGTTCATGAGTAATTCATCAGAATACTTTTTTGGAACCAGTGAGCCAAGAAAGAAATACTTGGTTGCGTATCAGGAGCTATTCAGAGAATTTGCCTTGCTGACACCGGCTAGCATTCTGGAATTTATCAGGACAATAAGCTCGGATGAGATATTGTAGGGATACCCTATAATGTCTGAAGGGAGTGCAGTAGATTGTATGGCCACAGTATTATGGTAGCTCTTCGCAACAATGTTAATAATAATTATTACTGGCAGTTTTTTTCTTGATAATTACATAAAATTCTAGGCATCAACATATGGCAATCCTATCATCCTAGACCCTTCTATAGAATTCAATCAACTGCATAACTGGACAAAACTTGATTGATTAGTGAAACTAAAATAATTTAAGCAATAATAGGAAGATGGGAAGAGATGTTTTGTACCAATTCTGTGTTCCTTAAAAAAACAAAAAAAAAAAAAAAAAAAAATAGAAATGGAGAAACTCAAATGTGGATTTAGATTGATTTTATTCGCATTCAACATTAATGATAATAATTTTCATTCTATAAATTGCATTATTGTAGAGTGTATCCAAACTTGTATTTGATTCCGGTTTTGCCTATTCGAAGACGTTCTTTGTTCATTAGCCAAAAGTTGTCATTGTTATTGTTACCATCGCTATTCGTTATCATTGTATAAATTCATCATGTTGCAAGCAGCAGATACATGTTTAACTATAATGTTTCCTGTGTTGCATATTCTGACGTGTTGTTGCAAGGCTGCTTTTTGTTTTCTCATATTCTTTTTTCGCCTTTCTTTGGAAAAGTTCTTGTCTTTTTCGTATTTTTTTTCTTGTATTGTTTTGATTTGTTTTGTTTGTAGGTGCAACCAACAATCCTGGGATTACGACGATACAAAACTTCTGAAAGGAAATACTGAGACACAGCAAAGGAAAATGAAAGAAGAAGAAGCAGAAGTAAAAAGAAAAAGAAACTTTATATTTAAGCAAAAGGAAAAATATTTACATCCTGTGCAACTTTGATACATTCAGTCATTCAAGCGACCAAGTATGTTAAGTATGTGTGTTGTTAGAGGATTTTCAGTATATTCTTGCCACTGATTATACGTGCTGTTTTTGTTGTTGTTTTGGTTGCTACTTGCTTTCCTTATTCTTCCACTACATGTATTCAATTTAAAAGAAAGCACAAGGATTTATAATAACAAGGAAAAAAAAACGTAAAAACAAAAAACAAAAACAAAATAAAATAAAAACTGGGGGAAATTAATTTTAGGAAATTAAATTTAGTAAAGGAAAATGCAAGAAAACATTTTAAACAATTTTTATTATATTTAGTTGGAAAATGTTGGAAGAACAACACATCACATTAAAGGCGTAGACATGGAGTGAATTGATAAAAACAATGGCATTCCTCTATAAGAAATAAGAAAGAAAAAAATAAGTTTTTAAAGTAACAAGTGTTGGCTGTGGTAGATCAAAATTGGCCAATAAATACTCTACAGCCACTGTCCTATAGATTTGATTCATCAATTCTTTCATCTTTTATTGGAGTTCTTTGGCTTGGAAGAACCTTTTTAAGGGCTTTCTCGAGGATTTAAATAGAGAGCCTATTGTCAATTGGCTTCATATTGTTACGTTTTTACCTTTTCAAAACGTTTAAAATATGAGCTCGTAGATTGCAAATAAAAATAAAAATAAATTTGTGTTTAATTTTAATTAAATCCTTTATTTATCACACAACTTTTGTGTGCCACTGTTCACAACAATTGCTTATTTGTTATTCCTTTGTTTATGCCCTTTGCGATAAACAATAACAATTACGACACAATTGTTCTGCCGATCTTTGTAACGGAGATCTTCAAACCACGATTGGTTTACTTCACACGCAACGCGTCTTCACACAAGACTAACTGAAGTTCTACTCCCTCATCCTTCATGCTTTGCTTTGCCTTTTATATCACGACGTAAACAGTCTGATGAATGTTCTCGGAGCGGAAGGTTCTAGTCTTCGCCTTCAAGAGAATTCTATGAAATGTAGACAACATGTTACATTCAACAACATGTTTGCATGCTTGTTGTTAGTGTAGGTTGTTTACGCTTGTCCCTGCTGTTGTTGTTGTTTGTTGTTATTTGCTTTATCCCTTTTTCGTTGACTGATATTGTTGTTTTAATTATTCCTTTATTTGTCCACATCAGGCAAACAAGTCCATTGTTTTTGTTTTTGTAGCTTTTGTTTAACATTTTAATGTTAAACGAAGTTAAATGGTGTAACTTTTTTTTTTCGTAACAATATTATTACTTTTTGTATCGGTTCTCGTTACCGCACTTTAACACAGAGCGCTGGGCGGGTTTTGAAGCTGTTCCACCAAAACCAACAACATGGAACTGGATTTTACAATAGCTTCACATTTTTGCATGGTTGTTTAAGAACATTTTCAAGCAACTGTTTTTTTCTTCTTAGATGGCCAGTTACTTTCTAGTTTTTACATCATGGAGATGAGCTGACATCAAATTTGATTTGAAAAACAAAATTTTTACCCAAAAAGCAATTTGAGCCACCCGTTGCCATATTTATTCTCAATTCTCTTTTCTGCATAGTTCTGTGGGTTTGTGAAACTGTGTAACAAATCATGGGCTTAGAAAATGGCTGATATTTATAGATCCACAGTATTTTTTTTTCGGAGTTCGAGCGTGTATATAGTACAGGTACGACAAACGATTTTTCAAACACAGTACATTGTACTACGATTTATAATTACAATTACTATCAATGAAAATCTATTCATACGGGAGATAATGATAATGTTCTCACCTTTAGTTTTTAGTGGTGCTATTAAATCGCATTAAAAAAATAATGTTTTAATTAAATAATTTAAAAGTGTGATGAATTTAATTATTATTTTCAAACAAAACTTATTAATTTATTTAACAATTCATTAATTTATAACACAAAGCTAAATTGTTTGTTTAAACACTTTGTCACGGAAATATCTGAAAGGAAAAGGAATTTATAGTTGCCTTCCGTTATGCAATAATTGAGGTTTACGGCGTTGTTTTTTTCTTGATTTTTTTTTCTTTCGAAATGAAAATTTCAGAAATTTCCGATAATTGAAAACAATTTGTACTCGCAAGGAATACATTTTAAAGCACGCACCAAAATACGTACAACGTTTAGGTCACACCACCACCATTACGATTATAAGTCCAGTTAAATACATGTCCTTACATGTATAGAGTTACATAGCGTACACTGAGAGGGCAACATTTAAATTTAGTTGTCAGCCTAAGTAGCAGCAGTTATAGTATGTAAATGATTTAAGTTTAATACGTTATATATGTGTGCTTATGTGTTTATATACTTAATTTACATATAAACTAAAGTATGTTTGTTGGTATACTTTGTTGTTACGCAGAAAGTTTTTTTTTTCCGTTTTGAATGTGTTCACATGTGAATTTCATGTAAATTTATGCGTTCCACAGAGAAAGCAACACACAAAAACAAAGGGTTACAGAGTGTGGGGTAAGGCAAAGAAATACAAAGGAAAAGGAAATTAAGTACTATTTAGACGAGAGTAGACTTTTCCATGAATATGAATGGACAAGGTTGACAAGCCTTCAAAGAATTAAAGTATTAGAGGTTTTCGTGTCATTTCTTTTGAAATTTTGATAATTTATTTAGCTGTTGACCTATTTGATGAAACTATTGAAGTGAATTTCTTTATTTTCTTATTATAATTTAATTAATTTGAAAAAATAAAAATCAAATAACATTAACATTAATAAGAAAAATTAAAATTAAGTACTTTGTTTGTTAGATGTGGGACAATACATGTTATATCCGATATTTACTTAAGGGAGAAGAAACCTAGCCTATCGCAATCGAAATAATAAACAGTTAATGACGGATAAGTCGTCGTAGTCTAGTGGGTATTGCGTTGGTTAATAAGAAAACGAAAACATTACTTTGGGCAAACTTTTGCAAAAATAAAATTATTTTATTAAAATGGACATTCTGTTCCAGCAACATACCGTCAGCTTCGACGATTTTGCGATCGCCATAATTGTCCTACCGTGAGGACTATTCGCAATGTGGTGGAAAAATTCTAGTCAACTGTTTCAGTGAACGATCGACCAATACCAATATGTCGACAAAACGTATGACAACTTACAATAAACTGTGTTCTTGCAAGTTCTTAAATCAATTAAAATAGTTTTATAAACAGCGTTTTTGTACTTCCCAAATTAAAAGCACTTTACGAAAAACAAATACCCCCAATAAAGTCAAGGCTTTATGCAAATTTAATATTATTTACGAATTAAGTATGCCTGACACTTTAAAATCTAAAACCGCAAAAAGGATTCTTTAATGAAATTATAAAAATTAATTAAAAAACTTGTAAAATTTCTTCAAATAAAACAATTAAATTCGAAATGCAATGGAATTATTAAGTGTGCCACCTTGTTGCAACCAGTGTAATACAAAAACAAAAGTGCTGTTACAGGTAAAAACAGTATACGAAGTAGCAGAAACAGCAGAAGAAGTTACAATAATTCGTAAATGAAACTACGAGTCTTTATTAGTTTAGTTGTCGTCTTTTGTTTTTACTTCTAGTGAAAGTTGAATACTTTCGAGTAGCAGTAGTAGTAGTAGTAGTAGTAGTAGTAGTGGCAATAATAATTGTTGGCTATACTGTGGTGGTGGTAAAAGTAAAAAATACGACAATAAAAAGGAAAAAAAAATATAAGGTCTTCCAGCGAGTACTCCTTAACTTTGACGGTTGACAGTTAGATAACATCTAACTACATCTGTCAAATTAGTGGACTTTTATTTTGCTGAATCACCATGCACGACCATAGACTAAGGCATGTGTTCGCTGCATATTGTCTGGATCAGTTGACGCCTTTCAGCAATGACGCCCATTTCTGGATAAATGGGTACGAACAAGTCAGTGTTAGTGGTAGATTTTAAGCTGATGGCTGATGGATGATTTCATTGAGAACGACTTTGCACTATAGGTCGATGATTATCAACTTCTTTTGGCCTGAATTGTATGATATTCGCACCATCTATGTGCTCAATGAGTCTCATGCCACATTGGAAATATTTTATAAGCGATATGAAGGTGATATGAACTGGTCACCGAGATCGTGTGATTTAACCTCCTCAGTCTTTTGTTTGTAGAGATTTCTTAAGTGGTATTTATATGTGAATAAGCCTCAAACCACAGCGATCCTTAAAGCCAATATTATTCCTGCCGTAATTTAAATTCAGATTGATGTGCGAAGAAGAAGAAGTGAAAACGTGTTGAACATTGGCATCAATAGGTCTATCAAACGAATAAAAAATGTCGATGGTACCTTACACATACTGTTTATCATTTAAAGTTAAAGATTACTTACTTACTTACTTACTTAATTGGCCATAACAACCCGATTAACGGATTTCGGCCTGCCGCAACACATCCTTCCAGGCGCCTCTGCTTCTTGCGCGCCTACGCCAGTTGGTCACACCAATCGATGACAGGGCTTCCTCGACTTGGTCCTTCCAACGGATACAAGGTCGTCCTCTTCGCCGACTTCCGCAGATCCCCGCATCAAATACCCGTCTCGCCGAAGCGTCCTCCTCCATTCGAACGACATGGCCGAGCCAGCGCAGCCGCTGTATATTAATACGCTGCACAACGTCCATGTCGTTTGAGGAGTATACAGCTCACTGTTTATCGGATGCGGAAATCTTCGCCAACTCGCACTGGACCCGAAGATCTTACGTAAGGACTTTTCTTCTCGAATACTCTCAAAGGCTGCTGCATCGGTGCTTAATAAGGTCCATGCCTCTGCGCCATAAAATGAATCACGGGTAAGATGAGCGTCCTGTAGAGTATTAGTTTTGTCGCACGAGAGAGGTCTCTGTTACTCAATTGCCTATGGAGACCATAATAGCACCTGTTGGCAAGAGTGAACCTGCGCTTGATCTCCAGACTGACATCATTTTTGGTTGTAAACGGCGGAGCCAAGATAAATGAATTCCTTGACTACATCAAAAGTATAGTTATCGACCTAATCTGAGAATCAGTATACGCCGCCACTTCTCTACTCTTGTCGATAACAGTATACTTTGTTTTGCCCCCCCTCATTTACTGCCAGACCACATCTTCCAGACCTCCCTTTCAAATAGCGCTGAAGGCAGCAGTAACATTTCGCTTGGTACGCCCTATGATGTCAATGTCGTCAGCGTACGCAAGCAAGTTAAAGTTAAAGATAGGAAGCGCTTAATGAAAGACCTTTAATAACATTGTGTTAAGGTAATAATAAAATATCCGCCGCATGAATTTAATGTAAAACAACTTAAACTCATGGCCTGGTTCGCTGCTGCTGCTGCTGACGCTTGATCGCTACAAGGGCTTGGTTGGTTGGTTGTTTGCTGAAATTCAATTCATTTGCTTTCGTGTGGTTTAGTTTTAGTTGGTACTTATAAATGCTGCTCTCGTTGCTTCTATCAGCACACTGAGACACTAAGCGACAAACATACTCTCATATATTCTCGCAGACGTAGTTTTGCTGCAGCATTTTAAATATTTTGTATGTGAACTTGAGAAGTTCAGGCATTAATTTTATACGAGTGCCGTTTTCCTTTAGCTTTCAGTTTTTAGTAGCAATAGTAGTAGTAATAGTTGTTGTTGTTGTTGAAACAGAGAATTTTTAAATTAACATAAATTTGAAGAGAAAAAACAACAAGAAAAAAAATAAAAGGAAAATATGTAAGTTAGAGTTAGTAGAGGCAGACTAACACGATACGCTACAGTAACTGAATTTGTTTAATAAACTTTTTTGAACACTTTTTGAGAGAGGGTGGAAGGAAAGTTTTATAAGTTCAGCAGAAGAATGACTAACTCCCTTCTGTCTTGAAATCGCGAGGTCATTCGTCACACAATAGCGATTCTCACAGACAACTGACATTTGGAAAGGACAGCCAAAAGGTCTTGGCATTCCGTTCGATTAATATTAGAAGACTGTTGCAATAAGTAGAGGCTTTTGAGCTCTCATTTTATCGGCTCAGGCTGGTTTCCTCTAGAAAATATTTGAACCCCGGGTTCGATATTACACAGTGTTCACAGTGGAACTTTATGCTGGCCAAAGTCCTGCGAAGAGGTTAGATTGTTACAAAAGTGTGAGCCGAATGCCCAGGAATCTCTTCCTCTTTGACCGTCCTACAGTCTATATAGACGCGAAGTCTCTTTGCATGCCTCTCCAATAGGCATATTAATAAATGGGACCATCGTAAGTACCATTAAGGCAACACGATTAAGATGTGTAGTAGTCTGCATGAGTTACTCTCCCCTTTTTAATTTTATTTAACTTAACTTACCTTAGTTGGTGTAGGGCATAAAAACTAAAGGCAAAACCAAAAAAAAAGAAAAAAAAATAATGAAAATCGAAAAATGAAATTAAAATAAAAGCGAAAGAAAAAGAAAAAAAAGAAAAACAAAAAACAAAAACAACAAGAGTTGAAAATTTATTCGTTCACTCAGTTCCACTGCAGCAACTACGACAAACTACGATTTGAGTGTGACATCAAAAGTTTTCAAAGAATATGGAACTTTTTCCCCCTTTTTGTTGCACTTCTTCATTTCTCCCTTTGTTTTGTACTTTGTTTTTATACATTTAAACTCTCCTTGCTTCTTGGATTAGTATTGAAGAGACAAAAAAACTTTTTTTTCTCTAAGATTGTCATTTAATGTAACAGAAAAATATTAGACAAGGCTTAAAAATTTTCGTAAGGGGAAGTATAGCCTAATAAGAAAAAGCATAGCCTATACCTGCTGCAGAATTCAATTTTGACCAAAAATAGGCTGAACATTTCCATTTCACTGATGGTTCCCACAAAAACGATTACGGCGAATGTGGTTACTATGTATGAACTAATTTTATATCTCTTTTTCGCTCTGACAAAAGGTATAAGGAAAGTTTAAACTGTCAAATATTTTACTAAGCATCACATATCTGTAAATTTAAATAAAATGGTGTTCAATTTTGAATAACTCTGGCGCATAAATCAGTTCGAATTTAAACGATTAATTGATTTATATTGGCATTCAGGCACCCACAGGGATGTGGGCACCCACAGGGATCTGGGTTATTCACGTATGTCTGAGACTAAAGAAAACCCCACAAAAAAGCAACACTTTTTCAGGTCAAATCGACCTGTGTGACTAGTTTGCATTACTTCCATGTGAGACGGCCATGTCTTCAAAAAGGAACATTTTTTGGTCGCTCTTGAATGCAATGTGGATCATTAACGTACCAAATTCGAAAATTTTGCTTATTCAAGTACCTATTCCTTATCACTGAAGACACGTGATATTTGCACGTGTTATTGATTTGGTAAAACAGACAACTAATTTAGGAAATGTAGCTTTACGAAGAAGGTCGTTTTCAACTGGGTAAATTTGGAAGTTCCTGTTGAACGATTCGATGGAAATATACGGAATAGCAGCGAGTTTTATCATTGAACAACATTTCGGTGCGTAAAATCTGTGTTGACTCCGAATTAAGGCTCGTTGGCATAGCCATTAAAAAAACTTCTAAGGAAGCTAAAATGGTTGAATTACAACTTACGAACGACATTCTGGAGTGAAGCTCACAGACTAATTGAAGAAGAGGTTGACCAAGACAACATATGGAGGGGAAAAGTTTTAAAGGAAACTAACAGATACTTTTGTAGTTTCCATGTCTAATTGTCGACATCAGTTAATAAATTCCAGAATGCGTTGGTGATTCCAATCTATTGTGTTTCTCATAATGACAACCAGTGGTCTATGTAAGCTTTATCTAATACAGCGCCTGATACAATGTTGGGTTATTGATTCACACATAACTGCAAACCGTAACTCGTGTGAGACAGCTGTGCAATATAAAGATCGAATCGTACATAAGCTTGTCCTGCCATATTTATGTGGTACTCAGTCTAAATAGCAGAAAGATTGAACGTCTTCGATTTGTTGATGTGTGAGTTCTAGCGAATTGACTGAATATCACCAAAAATGTGAGAAAACAAGCAGATGCAGAAGCAGAAACAGATTTGTATAGCTGTGCATATGTTATTAAATATTATAAAATTTATTTCGTTTTACCTTTAACAATTAAACTCGCTGCCAAATTAAATAAATCCTCTATTCATTGGCCAATTTATTAACAACATTCGACAATTGCCCTTATGCTATTAAATATGTATGTGTATACCTGTCAGTTAATCATAATACAGTTTTTTGTCCTTGTATAGTTAAATTCAAATAAACCTAATCCGCTTATTTCTTAGCTTTTTAAGCATCTTACGAAATGCCATGTTATTGTAATTATAAACCCCTAAGAATAATTATGACAATTCCATTCATATGGAAGCGGCGGGATTCTTCACTAATAAGAGGACCAAGTGCAAGTACAGCAACTACAATAACAACAGTAACAAAATAACGGAAGCAAGAAAAAAAAGTTAAGAACATTATCTATTCATTTTTTGTTTTTTTTTTGTTTTTTACTTAAAGATACTTAAAGGAAAATATAACCGTAATGTTTACGTATATTTTATATACATATACGAACATATGTACTATACTTTAAGTGTATGGTTAAATAGATATCTTTGCAATTATGAATGTATGTGTGTGTATGAGAGAGAGAGAGAGAGAGTATTTGTAATCTTATATTTCAATTCATGTAAATCTAAATGAACATTTTTACATGTTGTTTTCACTCTAATTTAAGTGATTATCATAATTCAACATGATACAGTTTGTTTGTTTGTTTGCAAGTCTTACTAAATCTATATCTGTCGGTCTGTCTGTTTAACACAAACTTAATGTTAAATTTTTGGGACCGGAAGAGTATCATCTTATCGTAATCATCATCATCATTATCTTCTGCTGCTGTTATGTATGTCATGCACAGTTACATACTGTGATGAAATAATCATCAGGCATCTAATGAAACCAAACGAACTGAATACTACTGAACCCCAGGAGATTTTAAGATTATGGTGAAAAAATAGGCGAATGTGTAGATTATAATGGAAATTTGTTATCTAACCTTTAAGGTAAAACAGTCCGTAGTTCATTAGGAATGTTAACTTTGATCCACTGCAATAACATCAACAACAACAAGAACAACAACATCGACAACGGCAAATAGAACATGGATTTGTAACCAATGCATATGCATTATACCATTCATTTAACCCCAGTCAATATGACTGTAATAAGTTGCTCAAAACTACATACATACACGCATGCATACATAAGACAAGACAAGAAGAAGAAGGACATAAACATGAAAGTGCCTGCTTGTGCTCATGCAATCATACAGTGGTACAGTTACAGCAGTTGCACACAAGAAAAACACTGTAAAACTTAACGTTAGAGGGGAAAAAAATCACTAAAAAGCAAAAATGCAAAAAAAAAATGAAGAAACTATTAAAAAAAAAATAAAGAAAAAACAAGTAGAAGAAGAAGAAGGAGAAGAAAATTTGCATAATTTCTGGGACAAGTGCCAAATTGTAATGTAGTTTTACGTTTTGTTTTTTTGCTGGTTTTTTTTCTTCTTTTTTTTTTGGGTACAAGTGCATGGTAAAATAATTCATATGTTTTTTGTTACAATATGAATTCATGCACGAACACACACACACACAAACACATGTTCACTTATTCACTCACATGTGAGTCATTTCCCAGCAAACCATTCACTTAATTTAATGTAAAATCCTGTATAGAAAAGTATGCTTTATCAATATATTCAAAAATAATGTGTTTGTTTAGCGAAAATTATTTTAAATTTTTATTCTGAGAATGACTCATATCGCAATGTAGGCAATTACACGTATATGGTGAAGCATTAAAGGGTGTTTTTTTAAGATATTGTAGGTTTAAGGGCGAATAGTGTCTATAAACAAGGTGAAATGATGTTTGTCATTGACGATCTACTTATTAGGCTGCATGAGCTACGACTGAAATGCATGTTAAAGATATTACAACGATCTGATGAATTGACAAGTTTATTAGGGGAGCATGCGATACTATTAACCAAGCACTAACATTATAAATTAGACTGGTGTTATGCTGAGAGATAATATATCACAACAATAGCCAAGGTTTCTTTTAGGAATACCTTGGCAAAACACCTGTTGCAGGGATATGTGCTGAATGTTTTCTATAAGGTAATATAGACTGTCATATTTGATAGACTGTCAAATATCATTGGTGCTTCCAATTTGAGATCTAAGTTGCAAACGTTGCTAGGAAGACATGTTTGCAGATATTGGTTCTAGGACGACTATTACATATGCGTCCCTTGTGGTCGTGTATAGCAAAATCCGATAGCCTGTATGGGAGTGGTCTGTGGTGGAGAAATACATCAGAAACTCCTACAGAAATGCTCGTTGTGTCAGCGAAACTTCTCAGCACTTAGAAAAAGCAGAGTTACTCATAATTGGCTCACAATATTCACGTACATACATACGTCCTGATGGAAAATATAAAAGAAACAGATTAAAACACTAATAAATTTTTATTCCGGTTAACATTGTACATATAGGATACAATTTCTCTTTCTCTCTCTCTCTCTCTCTCTCCTTCTCTCTCTCTCTCTCTCTCTTTTCAAATATCAAAACGCTTAAAGGTTCAGCCAGTTTAAATGATCATGCATGTTTTCAAAATATTTCCTAAATGAGAGCCTTCTTTCATATGACGGTGTGTGTTTTATAGATTTTTGCTGCAGTTGTTATTACTATTATTATTATTGTTGTTGTTGTTGCTGCTGCTGCTGTTGTTATTGTGTCAGGTGCAATTATCATATTGCAAACAGATAGAAAAATAAAGAAAAAGAATCCGACAAAATGCAAAGAAAATTGTTCATCTATTTGCCGTTTTTTCTGGCATATTTTCCCATTTGTTCTACCATTGCTGCTGCTGCCGATGATAGTTCTACTCTGACCTGTACAGTTTAAATGCCAATGCTTTTAGAGTAAACTATTTGCACTCACACACACATACTTACATATACTTAGAAACACCAAGAGACAGAAATTATTACAAAGATGGCCTAGGCCTGGAATATGTTCATACGAGTACGACTATAATGGATAAATTATAGGTCAACATTTAAAAAAAATAAAACAAAAAAACAAAAACAAAAAAAATTGCATCTTTTAAAAACTTAGGTAATCGTACAAAAATGAATAAAACCAGATTCAAAAAGAGAAAAAGTGTGTGTGAGAGAGAAAAAGAGAGTGGGAGTGAGTAAGAACAAAATATTTGCATTTCTGAAATGATTTAATAACACTGCCAGAGAATCATCATTAAAAAATCGTTTCTCTTTTTCTCTGTGACATACGAAATGTATTGATTTTCAATAATTTTCTGAATGCCTTTAAGAGTTTAAAGACTGTCAAAAAAAGATATTTAATAAGTTGAAAAATAACAATGTACGCCACATATTCTCACATTAAAGTGTTACTATTGGATATTCAAATAGGGACACCTGAACTTTGCCAGCTGATAGCGGCCATCTTCTTGAGCATGGAATTCGTAGCTAAAAGAGTTCGAGGTTTGTTCCTCGGAATATCGTCATGCTCCGGGATCCACATGACGTGAAGGTCATACCGACCCGTTATTCATGACCGTGTTGGAGTTCATTACCTTAAAAACTAATGCCTTAGGAGCCGTCTTGAGGAGATATTACAGTTTTTTATAATTTTCGGCAAGGTCTGAAATTTGAAAAATGTCTCCTGTCTGAGTGATTCGGTAGGTTTATGGATTTATATCTCTCCGTCGAATCCGAAATCCTTTACCTAAATATCTCAGAAAAAAAACGAGTAAACTCGTTCGGGAAAAATTTTAGAGAGTACACTCGTTGGAGAATCCCAGTATTTAATTTGCATATGAAAAGGAAACTAGAATCCGAAAGACAATTTAGAACTGATTGTTTTAAAATAGAAAAAATTGCCAAAAAGACTGCCTATGTAAAAATGTGGTGGACTGCAGTACTGTTTGGGTATAATTCGAAAGTAAGTTTACAAAGTCTAAAGTGTGTAACATACAAGTCATTATTACGCTATAAATGGGCATTTAAAAGAGAGAGTAATAAAACATTGATTTTATAATTCTAATCGTTTATCAAGACAATTTCAGTAGTTGTTTATAATGCTTTCCTATTTGCCTTCTACGCAAGACTTCTTGCAACATTGTGGCTTTATATTGTACTTGTTGTTGTGTTCCATTCTATATACTGGACCATGCATTTTATTTGCATTTCCAATGAACATAAATTGCAATTTTATTGCATTAGCTTCACCTTTACGGAGGTGAGTAAATTCGTAAATTAAGGCATTCAGGCGTATTTGTATGTTTTCAAAACCTTTTTCTACAATTAACATTTTGATTTGAATGAATTTACATGGAAAAATCTTTCCTAAATCCAAATTCTGGCCAGGAAGTACAAAATTCCATTAGTTGTTGTACGACTATGTGTCTCCATTTAGAAAAGGGAAGTGGGGGGAGGGGGTTTGTAAATAAATACGAGCATGAAAGTATATTCCAATCCTGATGACTTTAATAGCAATTAAAAAAGGTATAAAGGAAGTATTTAATCTTTTCCGAGTTTTAAACTAAAGGTAGACAATAACAAGCAACAACAATAACAGCAATAATGCAAAAAAGAGAAAAACGTATTAAGGATACAATAGGAAAACGAAAGAGATACTTACATAGATGAGTAAACATGCCTTCAGGTCTTCGACAATGTTCAAATGTGCTGTGGTACTCTAAAGTGACTTCATGAAATTGTTTAGAAAATACCAGCAGTTATGGGGGAGAGTGATGTGAAAAAGAAATATTTCATTAAGCATAGAGATGCCAGATTTTATAACGCAACCTTATTATTATGAGCATTCAAAATACGTTGAACGTAAATTTAAAACTCACTGGCGAAGAGGAAACTTACATTTTAATCTTGAAGTTGAAGAGATTATTAAAGAAAGCTTCTTTCAGACTTTCATTATTGTTACTGGGAGGCAATACAGAGGGATTTTTATTATTTATTTTGTAATTAAAATATTCGGAATCTGTGACAAAAGAAGTCGGCTAGAATTGAAAAAATATAAACATGAAACAAGAGCTACGTTTTCCAATTAATGTTCTATTTTTTTTTTGTTTTTTTTATTTTATTTATTCGTAGTCTTTTTGGTGATTGGTCTACTGTACCAGATTCTAGGATGACAGAGTTGCCATTTGTCTTTGTTTAGAAACAATCCCCTCAGTTTTATTTCTTCATTGAGTTGTATTATTTCTTAACTAGTGGCGATGCTTGATCCTCATAATATTTTAGAGTAATTTTGATAAGCATCTGCATTGTTTTCATATGATCAAACCTAACGTATGTTCTGTTGCGTTTCGTGAACGTTCAGGTTGTTTTAACTTTTAAGTTTGTTCAGTAGTCCATTCTACATTGCATTCCATAATGTTTTTGCAAGTACAACTCTGTGATATGCTGCCTGTGATCCTGTTTTCTCTAACATCCGCGTCTATTTTTTATAGTAAGGAAGTATTCAGAGAGACATTTCAGTTCATCGAATAAATGCATTTCTGACATTCTGTGTCATTACTACACAGATTCTTAAATTCGGCTCTGAGAAAACCAAATTATATTTCGAAAAAAACATTTGAATTTTTTCACAGATTGGTCAGGTTGATTATCAAACTTAAGAAGTAGCACTAAATACTGCCGCTTACATATAATTGTCGAACTGTTAGGTAGCTATTATACGCAGGCAGAGATGGATTCACCAATAAACTTGGCTTTCAAAGCTGTGTTCGGTACAAAATCTGAATCCACCGTTTCTATGTGCATCATTAGGGGAGTACCCTTATTTACCTGATGTCATCCACGTATGTTTGTGTAGTATTCGCTTACGGTTTTTTATGTGTGTAACAATTCATTTTGAAAGTTTTTAGTTGCAACTGTGACAAAATAACTTTTTAATAACAAAAACACAAAAAGAATTAAAAAATAAAATTCATAAAAATGAAAAAAACAAACAAAATAAAGGAATGTAGAGGAAAATCTAAATAAAGCCATCATCTAAAGCAGACAATGCAATACCCTACCACACGTGAAATTAAAAATTATTGTGTTTGTAAATGATTCAAATACCCCATAGAAATTGCTCGGTTAATCTGCCTGACATAACTTTATTAGTAGCGTGTTTGTTGTAGGTTTCTTAAACAGTCGTTCTGTATTAGTGTGCCAGTTCTGTGCTGTTCTGTTCATTTCTGTTCCCACGTTGGCAAATGCATTTTACAACCACAAGGGAATTGAAAGGAAGAAAAAAAAAATAACGAACTGAAATGCTTGGAAAAAAAAAATAAAATTCTTTTGATTGTTGTCCTAGCCATTGTTGTTTGGAGCACATTTGACTGGTGCTATATAACCCCAGTAAATTCACCTGAACATCGTGTTGGCTTATGTTGTGTTGCATTCGTTCTTTTGAAGTTGAAACATAAATTTATTTGTTTCTGCCTTTTTTTCTCTTTGTTCTTTTACTTAAAACTATTGTTTTTCTCTCATTTTATTTTTTTTTAGTTTTAAAAAGAAAGAAAGAAAAAAAAACACATCATCACAGTATTAAAATGAAAACATGGAGACTAATTTTTTGGGTAAAAAAAATAAAAGGAAAAACAAAAATAAAAAAATAAAAAAACTGAAGCATTAAACACATGTGCCATGAATCTCCTGTTTTTGTTTACAATTGTTTTTGTCCTTAAGCAGGATGACATTGTTATAATTTGTTGATGTTTTTGTTGTTGTTGTTGTTGCAGTTGCTCTTTTAATTTGTCAGCGGTTTGAAATAGAAGGAGACAATAACAGTTTTTAATGCGTTGAAAGAATTTTAAAGACGAGATCTCACATTTTAAAGGAATCAGATGAAAAATTTAAAGTATCGAAGAGTGCAGTTATGTTTTTAACAGTTTAAAGAACATTTTGGCATTTCACTTCTGAACTCTACTAAGTTATTGGGTACTTGGGGGCAGAAAGAGCTTGTGATTGGCATGGATTGAATGAAGTGGAAAATTTATAAAAAAATTTTTAGATTCTAGCCTAGTTGCAGCTTTTGTTAGTACTATACATACATACATAATTGGCCATTACAACCCTTTAGTCAGGATTACGGCCTACCTTCTCACACCACTTATGTTGTGTGTGTTAATTTTATATATGAGTGGCGGAACCTACAGTTTAAAGTCGACTCCGAACGATAGATTTTTGAGAAACTTTTCATGGCAATTTTATTTACTCTCAGAGTTTTTGCCAGAAATCTGCTGAGAGAAAGCCGCCGAAGAAATATTTTTTTCATATTTCGTCTTTGATGTCTGATCGGGGATTCGAACCCTGGCATTCGTCTAATAAGTCGACACACTACCTACTAGACTACGGCGACCAGTACTATACAGTTCGGTTAATACGAATTTATCAATTTTTCATATAATTTGCAACTCATGCAGTTAAGTAGATATGTATGTTGATTGAGTGCTAGAACAACAGGCTTTAAAAAAATGATTTTTGAAACAAAATTTTTTTTCAATGTAGAAACCCATCTCTCACTCGATCGTTACATCAACAACTAACATTTTGTGCATATGCGACTTGGACTTGCACCCAAGTATGAAATTCTAGTAATATTGGAGCTTTTGAAAACCAACATTCGTCAAGTTGTCTTCCAGCTACCGCCAAAAACAAAAAACTTGTCGAAAGCTATCTCAGATGAATCGACTGCTGCAACTTTGTACATTTGGCAAGGTCCAAGCATTAGGGTGAAACAAAGATTTCAATGAAATTACAGTTTTATGTGTGTTTCATTTAACTTTACTTATGCTATTTGTAGTCTTTAATAAGCAAAAATTTTTGTGAAAGAATACTTTTCTTTGTAACCTCTGAAATATTGTTGGAATTGTAAGCAATGAAGTCACCTCTAACAGATTTCTTTGGCCAAATGTAAACTTATTTAAGAGTTGGATTTATGTTCTGGTTTCAAGAGGATCTCTGACTACTGTACGAAATGTTTTGGATATTGGTGAAGAACGTACTTCAATTAAAAACAAAAATGGCAAGAACAATAGTTAGTAAATAAAAGATAAAGATGAAATGAAATAAACTGATTGAAGTAAAAATGAATTTTTAAATGACATACGCACGCAATTACCACATTTACCATCAATTTAGAATTTCTGAAAACAAAATAAAACCAAAATTAAATAAATATGAACAGAATATGACAGATATTTGAATTAAATAATGACATTTATTATGTATTTGCTTACACAAATACAATAAATAAATCAGTTTAAATATTAAAATTTTAAAAGAAATTTATTTACACGTGACCAACCAACAATACATGACAAGTCTTTTCAGTTGTAAGGTTGAGGGAATGAAATTTTACAAAAACTTAAATAATTTAAGGCGACTTACAAAACACAAAAAGAGGACCCCCCAAAATGAAAATTTTCTATAAATTCTACTTCTATTGAAATGTTCTTTCCAAAAATATGCCTTTACCTGACACAAACAAGTCTGTCTATTTCGGGCTACTCATTAATAATTCTAAAAATGGATGGAAAGATAAACACAAAATCAATTACAAATAATTGTTGTCACAACTAATTTCAAACAAAACTTTTCATTTTAGTTTTGACATACACATATCACACATTTACATATCTATGTATATATATACAATCAATTCCCTTAACAGATGTACATACATATGTATGTAAGTGTGTAGCCAGGCACCACCCCACTTTCTGTAACAAAAACGAAAAGAAATTGGAATAATTGGTCAAAATAAGGCCACTACCATACGATTATGCGATGAAGTGGGTAAAAGCTAAAGGTAATTATTGAAAAACTACACCAACAACAACAACAACAACAACAACATCGACAAGTATATATTTTGCAAGTTGGCCTACTACCATCGTATGATTTCGATAATGGATTTTGAAATACGACACATCGTACACATGTTCAAAATTGCTTGTCATTTTCTCAAATTCCTAAACAAAGAGACGTAATGGGGAAGAGAATCAAGAACGGAGGTATTTCAAAACTATTTTTAACATAAAAAGAATTGTATTTTTTTTCCAGCCTATCAAAGCTTAATTGCTTGACGTTATTTTGTATTTCGTCAGGTAATTTGTTTGTTACTTAAGGTAATTAATTTAAGGAAAGACTTTAAAACGAAAATACAAAATCCCAGGAGTGTATTATAAGACAAAATAGTTTTCTTTAAAGACCAATTTCGATACGTTACGATTCCGGGTATCAAGATCAATACTCTTGGCCTCTTAAGTTATTGGTTTATATGCCAATTCTTTGATTCAAATTTCTATATCTCCTACATGATCGTACAGTTGAGCCTCAGAGTAAATGTTAATGGTAGAGTTTTAATTACATCTGAATGTTGTTAAGAAAAGAGGTTTCAAAACCGTCTATTTCCGTGGCCTTTTATTTTTTTTTTTTTTTTGGTTTCTTTTTCTAACTGGTAATTGATCTTCAGTTGCAAGCCCTATGCGGTATGGAGTTAAGAAATTTTTTAACTCTTAACTCTTCTCTTTCTCAAGAGGTGATACTGCTTGATCTTTTTATGGCTCAGCAAGCCCTCGGATGCTATTGTCTAGAAACAATGCTCACATAGGAAATATGTTTTGTTATTGTATTGGTTATGGAGGTGAGCAACGTAACTAACTGAGTCCTATCCCTAAGCATTCCACAGCGTTTCTTACTAATATTTTTGTCTCTTTCATTCAATGGTCTAATAAGCTAACACACTACCTACTAGACTATGACGTAAATATAAACGGACCAGTGAATAAGTAATTCGTGCAGTTATTAGTCCTTTTAACGCTAATTGTACTCTTCACGATGCAAAACCATCAACAAGATAAAGACATGTGGCGTAGCTCAGAAAATATTGTAATAGCGCACCATTAAGAAGCATAGCAGACAGTATATTGTGCACAGGATTGCTTATTACTATTCTCAATCCAATTAAATATCCATAAACTGGTGAACGCTTTGAATGCTGGAACTCTAAGAGGAATCATATGCAGACAAACTGGCAATTACTCTTCCCTTAGGGTGTCCAGTTCAGATATGAATCTCCTAATAATCCACAAGCATAGTAATCATGGCTGCGAATGTCAACAGATTGTGATTGCAGGCGCCAAAAACCAGCGGCCACATGAATATGTTTCAATGATAAACGTTTTCATTATTTAAGTTACAAATTTGCTAGCGTCTATAAGGAAAATACTAAATTTACTAGACAAATGAGGTCAAATGGACACGATAGGTCTTATAAATCGATTTACTAATAAAAATACAAGCCATAAATAGATTCATAATTATTGTATTATTATCGAAATATTTTATTTTCCCTAATCTATGCGTTCAATGTCTATTGGAAATTAATTTCAATGGAATTATAAATGAAAGGTAAGCAAATGGCAACATAGAAAGGAAGAAAAAAAATGTGAATGTTTATACACGCTAATTTAGTAGAGGATTACTTCACATACGGGCTCTTAACCAGCAAAAATAAAATGTTAAACTTTTATTTGAATTTTCGTTTAATATTTGCCTGATATTGGCTTCATTTTTCTTTCGATTTTCCAACATATTTTTTCATTTCATTTCCATTTTTCCGTTGAGATCTCGTTGTTATAAACATTTTTACACGTAAAAAGTAACGATAATAAGCGTAAAATTTCTACGTTGTTTCCCTCTTTTTTCTTTTTTCTTTGCTTACGCTTTTGCTTGAATTTCTTTTTTTTTTTTTTTGGGTAATTCTCGCCTCTCGAAGCCAGCCAGTCAGCCTTCTTGGAATGGTTTTGTGTATGTATGTATGTACAGTCGTTATTTTCGAGTTTCTTTGATTTCCGTTGAGTATATTAACAACGGAAGTCGATTGCTTTATAGCTTTTCATTTCAAGGAAAAGAAAGAACAACGAAAATCGTTTTTCTTTACTTTTTTTCTTTGGTTTCTTTCCTTACGTTTTCATTGTTTCATTTGTTACGTTCGAAAGGCAACTATGAATGGATTTCATTTCATTTTCATTTCTTTTTTAATTTCTTTTTTATTTTTCTTTTTTTTTTTTGTGTGCGACAATATTAAAAACGTCACCATCAATTACTGGATATATTAGCTTGAAATTTATGTTTTATGGCCATTAAAATTAATGGTCTTGTACAGGGGGAAAAATATAAGGAAAGGCACAAGTAAAGAAATACGAGTTAATTTTAGTTCCATGAAAAGTGATTTATAGTGCGTAGAAATTTTTAAGAAAATTACAAACTCACAATACCGCATTATAATGTGTTTAAAACTAAATAATGTTAATGCAATTGAAACACTTGTTTGCTCAAAACAATGCAACTATGTGAGCGTCTGTTGATATTAAAATTAAAATCAAGTTTCTAAACACAGGAGATTTCTTACGTTAACGCTTAGTGAAGATAAATTTGTGCTCCCATACAATAACAGTCTAAGTCGACTTAACTCAATTTAAGTTATGTATGCTATTATATTCTACTAATAAAATTTTATGTGAAAGGCGTGAATAACTTCACGCGATTACATTTATAATAGGCGCATAAATATAATAAATGAGACTTTCATTAGCTTTTTTGATCTTAATCTTACACGTATAATACCCTGTCGTTCGGAATCGACTTTAAACTTTGGGTCTCGCCACTCATGTATAAAAAGTAACACACACAACATGAGTGGTGAACGAAGATAGGTCGTAATCCTGACTGAAGGATTAATGTAAGTAACGACAATTTATGTGTGTGGTACTAGATGAGCATACATACATAATTGGCCATTACAACCCTTCAGTCAGGATTACGGCCTAGCTTCTCACACCACTTATGTTGTGTGTGCTAATTTTATACATGAGTGGCGAGACCTACAGTTTAAAGTCGACTCCGAACGACATATTTTTTTGAGAAACTTTTCATGGCAATTTTATTTACTCTCAGAGTTTTTGCCAGAAATCTGCTGAGAGGAAGTCGCCGAAGAAATATTTTTTTCACATTTCGTTTTTGATGAGCAAGATTCTGAATTTTTGGGCAATAGATTTGATGAACTTGAGTTCCTTTAAGAGAAGCAACGAACATTTTTAGTTTAACAGTGACGGATTAAAGTACATTACTGAGCTCTGCAATTTGACTCCTTTCTACAACTTTATTGAACATCAGAACACAGCTTTCTTTCACAATCTTAATGAGTGTACTCCAGAACAAAGCTAAAAATTTGTCAAATGCACTCAAACTCAAGCCAGGAGTAGTCTTCTTCTGAATGCTCCTTTAGTCAACATACACGTTTATGTTTATTGTGGATTTGCTATGTCTTTTAAAGTTTTAATGCAGTCGCTGACCCTCAATTGTGTACTTTTTCACTAAAACCGGGGGTATAGAAGTATTGTCAAGATATAAAATCAATTATGCATCCAGATTTCCCGAATTATCCAAATTATTTCATCAACAGCATTATGATCGAGCTATTGATATGTTTTATTGTAAGATTAATCTCAACATTATTTTTTTCTTGTTCTTCTTTTTTTATAAATATTTTGTGTCTCCTTAATATTGTCGAAAGCATTTAAAGACTCCTACATTTCAGTTTCTACACCATTAGCACAACCAATTAATGAAATCAACACATTACAATTGAAATCGATTTCATTCGATTATCATCTCTTCTTATACATTATCGATTACGTCGCTGTTGTAGTTTCCTTGGGTGTGTGGTTTCCTTGAGTGTATTATACTGTGGCTACATTTAATCTTTACGTTTCTAAGGATTTCTTGTGTTCGTTTCACTTGGTTTCATTTCAAATCAACTCAATTTTTTTCAAATGTTTCTGACACGTATCAAAACTAAATAAATTATTTCAATGAGTTGTCGTACTATTCGTCTATATACATATGTACATATAGATGTGTATATGTATGTATGTATTTCACTTTGAAGAAACGTATAAGTACAAATGTATTGAAGTTTCTTTACAAAATCCATACTCACTGATAAACACAGGCATTAAAAAATCATATGCCGTAGATGTCAATTCAGTCACTGTCACTGTCACTGTCACTGTCACTATAGAATGGTAACAACGCAAGCAATAACTTTTCAGAGAAGAAAAATTTCCAATAGATAATGGTCGTCTCTTTGGATTACTACAATCCTAACTCATTTAAAAGTTGTTCCAGAGTTGCACATGTGCTATAAACAGAAACTATACTACCTATACCTTCACATATATAGTGTCCAGAAATATTGAAAAGAGGTGCGACCATCAACTAAAAAATGACAGCAAAGAAAAAGATAATCGAGCTCTTTCTGTAATTACAGATGAATTACCATTTGATTAGGGTCGATAGTTATCAGCAAAAAAAAAAAAAAAAGGAAAACAGAAGGCAAGTTTGAAAATGCATTAGAGATTTGACAAAAGAAAAATGTCATTTGTAGTACATTCATTCATACATCTAAAAAGACACACACATTTCTACACACTGATTGACTTTTTACATAATTAGAGATAAATGTGTATTTGTATAGGCATTTATTATTGTCATTAAATGTAATTACAAGAGTTTATGATAATCAGGACAATGATATTTAAAGGTCAATACAATTTTATATACACAATGAAAGCAAATTGGCGTACAGCTTTAATTGAAGAACATTTTAATTAAAATCGGTTAATTAGATGTAATTAATTATTAGCGGTATGTAATCAACTAGATTTCAGATAACTATCTGGCAGGATATCTAATACATAAAATGCGATCAATATGTTCCTCTGATAGAAAATTGACAGTCAGTCAATCATAGTCAGACGGAACCAAGGAGTAGATGCCCGTGGGGATTCATTGCTACACGAATGGGTCTGGGCTCCTAACTTAATCATCTGAAAGTGTTTCAATTGGATCAGTGGACCAAAGAGATTTAAATATCTTCTCTGATTGTCAAATGATAAATGACAGGGCAATAGCATACAGGGATACTGGATCCAGGACCTTATATGGATACCTACTTATCAAGCAGTATATATAATGTAGATATATACAATCAGAGTCATACAGAATATAAACCTGAATAGTCCAATAGCTTGTAGTGCATTGAAAACCAAGCTACCAAAGTGAGAGAAAACGGAACTATGGTGGAAAGGAACAAAGGCAAAAGAGGTAGAATTACAAAGCTACTATAAAGCGATTCTGTTTAAAGAAAAGTCATGAACTAATCAAAGGCAACTTAAGTGCCTGACAGAACCGGTGGTAGATGATGATGAATTAAATTTACTGACCAAGACTAAATGTTATCTCTTCTTTTAATGTACATTGTCTTAGATAATATTATGACAAAGGTCACACATAACAATAGATATAAGCTGGGAATTGGTCGTTATGAAGACCCTGACTACGCGGTATTTCGACATGAAAACTATGCTGTTGAGACGCCATGACTAAAAGAGTAGCTAAGATTAAACAGAAAAGATATTTAATACGGCACATAGTTCAGAGCCTACAATTCTGATGTTTAGTTTGTGTTATTACGCTGCAGTTACAACTATTACTAGAAAGGGAAAGGATAATGATTACCAACATCTTTTGGTCTGAATAATGGCTCATCTGGATACCAACAATAGTTTTCAACAGGACGGCGCTACATGCTATGCAGCTCACGGCACATTGGATATTCTGCACAAGTCCATCACGTGGAGGTGATCTAAATTGACCACCGAGATCATGTAGTTTGACGTAGAGAGTTATGGGGGTTTCTTACGTTCTAGGTGAATTCAACTATGCCATAAAACCAATACAACCCATGCCTTCGGTAAAATTCTGAATGATTTATGAGCCAGAATCATGGAAAATTTAACATTTTGGATGAGCACTAAACAGAGAAACCATAGTGGATATTTGAACGATGTTATATACCACACATATTATAATATTCATAAATCTCCTAAACGAATAACAAATTTTGGTTTTAAAAGAATATTTTTGTCGTTGTTCGTTCGGTTGGTTGAAATATTGGTTATTAACAACCAGGTCGCAAACGTAGATTAGGAAAACAATCGAAAATAAAAAAAAATGACCCAAAGGTGATATTAAGAAAAACAAAAAAAAAAAAAGAATGATTAAGAAATTCATATGCGAAAGAAAATTCACTAAGACAACTTTTTTATTTGTTCGACTTTAAAAATTATCTAAACGAAGTAAAACTGATGAGAGAGAGAGAGAGAGAGAGATGTTTTCTTTTATTAAGTCCACCTTTTATTTTAACTGCTCTTCTACTTGTGAAATTAACGAACGTAAATTAATCGATAAAATCGTGATAACCGACTATCTTGAGGGACCTAGATTAATTCCAGCGTTTTTTATTTTTTTTTTAAATAAAAAGTTCAAGATTCTTTTAGTATATATTTTTTTTATCATCATATTTTATTTAGATGTTCTATTTTATTTTTAACTTTTTAGATTTAATTCATTTCTTTGTTATGTAGTTTTATGTAAAATTTGTTTGTGTTTTGTTTGTCTTTTTATTTGTTATAACAGTATTTCATTGTTTGTAACATAAAATTTACACAATTTCTTTGTTTATTTGTTTGTGTTGTTGTTTTAATTTAAATTATTTATTAATTTTATAAATTACGTTTTAGTGAATTTGTACTTAATTTTATTGTTATTATTGATTATTTTTTATATTATTATTTTAGTTTCAATTTATATGTATTAAGGTATCTGTTAATATTATTTTTTTTTGTTAAGTTTTTTTCTGACGTGTTTAATGTAGAGGGTATTTAAATCGTTATGTGAAACACATGTTTTATAATGAAGGGAACGAATGGAGAAGGGATGGATTTTAAAATTTAATTTTACGTGTGTATAGGATAAGCAATATGTCAAAAAAAAAAGAATGATAAGAAAATGGCTGAAGTGGTGAATTAAAAAATATTGATAAATTAAAGTGTAAATTACATAATTTATTAGAATAGAGTATAATAATTGAGGTTTGAGATTTATTTAAAATCTTGTGCAGGTTTTTCTATGTCTAAATTAAAAGTAATTTGGGGTTTGTGTTTAGTTTATATTTTATTGTTAATCTGGTATTATCAAAAATTTATGTGTAAAAATCTTATTTATTTCGAGTGATATTAATTTAATTAATTTTTTTTTATATTTCTATTATTTTCTTTTTTTTTTCCAATTATAAATGTTTAGTTATTTGTTTTAGGCTGTTTGTGTGTGGGTATGCACTTGGTGTGAGTTCGTATGTATGATACTGTTTCTGTATGTAGTCAGTTGAAATTGATTTTTTATTTTTTTTTTATTAGACAATTATTCCCTTTCTTGTTGTTATATGCTTTTTCGTTTCTCATTCATTTTTTTTTTTTTATTAAAATTCTTATGTAAAGATTTATTTATTTATTTAACAATGTATTTCTGTCTAGTCAATAGACTTTTATGTTTTTAATTCTTTTCGTGAAATTGATTACAAATGTTTTGTTTATTTTGCATTTTGTTTGTTCTAAATCTTAATATTCTTTTATTTGTATATGATAATATTAATTTTAACAATTATTTTCTAGTTTCTTATTATATAAAAAAAAAATTAAAATTTAACAAAATATTAAAAGTTCACTTTTGTATGTTAATAAAATTACAATTATTATCATTAATTTTCCTTCTGTTAGTGTGTTTAAATTTGTTTATTAATTTATTTTTTTTATTTTTTTTTTTATTATTGTTTATTGTGCATTTTCGGTTATGTTTTTATGGTTTAAATGCTGTTGTTTTATATTTAATTCAATGCCAGAAAAAAATTCACATAAGACAACTTTTTTATTTGTTCGACTTTAAAATATTAAGACGAAGTAAACTGAGAGAGAGAGAGAGAGAGAGAGATGTTTTCTTTATTAAGTCCACCTTTTATTTAACTCTCTTATACTTGTGAAATTAACGAACGTAAATTAATCGATAAAATCGTGATAACCGACTATCTTGAGGGACCTAGATTAATTCCAGCGTTTTTTATTTTTTTTTTAAATAAAAAGTTCAAGATTCTTTTAGTATATATTTTTTTTATCATCATATTTTATTTAGATGTTCTATTTTATTTTTAACTTTTTAGATTTAATTCATTTCTTTGTTATGTAGTTTTATGTAAAATTTGTTTGTGTTTTGTTTGTCTTTTTATTTGTTATAACAGTATTTCATTGTTTGTAACATAAAATTTACACAATTTCTTTGTTTATTTGTTTGTGTTGTTGTTTTAATTTAAATTATTTATTAATTTTATAAATTACGTTTTAGTGAATTTGTACTTAATTTTATTGTTATTATTGATTATTTTTTATATTATTATTTTAGTTTCAATTTATATGTATTAAGGTATCTGTTAATATTATTTTTTTTTGTTAAGTTTTTTTCTGACGTGTTTAATGTAGAGGGTATTTAAATCGTTATGTGAAACACATGTTTTATAATGAAGGGAACGAATGGAGAAGGGATGGATTTTAAAATTTAATTTTACGTGTGTATAGGATAAGCAATATGTCAAAAAAAAAAGAATGATAAGAAAATGGCTGAAGTGGTGAATTAAAAAATATTGATAAATTAAAGTGTAAATTACATAATTTATTAGAATAGAGTATAATAATTGAGGTTTGAGATTTATTTAAAATCTTGTGCAGGTTTTTCTATGTCTAAATTAAAAGTAATTTGGGGTTTGTGTTTAGTTTATATTTTATTGTTAATCTGGTATTATCAAAAATTTATGTGTAAAAATCTTATTTATTTCGAGTGATATTAATTTAATTAATTTTTTTTTATATTTCTATTATTTTCTTTTTTTTTTCCAATTATAAATGTTTAGTTATTTGTTTTAGCTGTTTGTGTGTGGTATGCACTGTAGTGTGAGTTCGTATGTATGTATGGTTTCTGTATGTAGCTACAGTTGAAATTGATTTTATTTATTTTTTTTTTTATTAGACAATTATTCCTTTCTTGTTGTTATATGTCTTTTTCGTTTCTCATTCATTTTTTTTTTTTTTATAAAATTCTATGTTAAAGATTTATTTATTTATTTAACAATGTATTTCTTGTCTAAGGTCAATAACTTTTTGTTTTTATTCTTTTCGTGAAATTTATTTACAAAATGTTTTGTTTATTTTCATTTTGTTTTTCTAAATCTTAATATTCTTTTATTTGTATATGTATATAATTTTAACAATTATTTTCTAGTTTCTTTTATATAAAAAATAAATAATTAAAATTTAACAAAATATTAAAAGTTTACTTTTGTATGTTAATAAAATAAATTATTTCATTAATTTTCCTTCTTTAGTGTGTAAATTTGTTTAATTAATTTATTTTTTTTTTTTTTTATTATTTTTATTGTGCATTTCGGTTATGTTTTTAATGGTTTAATGGCTGTTGTTTGATATTTTAAATGTTCTACATTTATTTCTTTTGCCATACTTTGTTTGCTGTTGTTTTTGTTTTATGTTTTATGTTTTTTTTTTCATTTCATTAAATTATATTGTCAAGCACGATTTAATTTAATTTTTATTCTTGTGTAGGTTATTTTAAGAATTAAAAAAAATAATTAAATTGAAATCAAAGCTTTTTTTACTTTCCAAATTTTATATCTTTATACAAAAAATTTACAGCTCAATAAATTTAAATTACGACATTGATTTTTAGCAAATTTTGAATTGAAAATTAATTTAATTGGCCATTAGAACCCTATAATCAGCATTACAATTTAGTTCCTCACACCGACTATGCGAATCGCAGTCGTTGTCAAAATCAAGATATAGACCAAGACAGATAATGCTGTAAGTATGTTGGTATTGTAGGTATGTTGTATTCTCAATACCTTTTTTATAATTTAGATAAGAACCTAGCATTTGTGCTATGTTCTAACCTCAGTTATAAACAATTTATTGAGAGTGAAACAAACAATTTACGAATATAAAAGGTGATATGTTTCATTATGACATCCTATCTAGACTGAACTGTCAGAACGAAGCTGATACAATTTGGCTGGGAAGATTTAATTTATACTCTATATAGTCTCCTTCGCTTAAATTGGATTGTTTAGTCTTTCTCAGGAGTTGCAGATATCAGACCTTCCAATTAAGTTGATTAATAATATCCTATCAGTGGAAACAGGGATAAGAAGGCTCACAAGATAGAATTGAATTGATGACAGGAGACTGAAGCTTCTTAAAACTGAAACATTCGGAAAAATTTGTATTGTCCTTTTCCGGATTCTAAATTGTATTATTGGAGTTTGCAGACAAGCGCTACTCAGCGCACTACACTTACCTACTTAATTGGTCATTACAACACTTTAGCCACATTGGGCCCGTTTAACATTGCTTCCGTACAACAAATTTGAAAAACTTTTCATAGCAATTTTATTAATACTCAGAATTTTTTTTTTCTAAGAGAAACATTTTTTGTATTTCTTAGATACCACACCACCAACGAAGAATGAAACATTTTAATTGGATTGAATTGGATGTATAATTTGTAATTCTTTGTGGAAACGAGACCTGGTTCTTGCCAAGGGTTGCAATGAACAAACTTTAAACAATAACCACTAGCAACATTAAAGGTGCCAAAATGTGATACAACTTTTAATCGAAAGTTGAGAAATTGTTAAACTAACTGTTAGCATTAAATTTGTTATTCAGATTATAAAGAATATGTTTTTTTTTTAATGAATTGTTAATGAAAAATTCTTCTTTAATGAACTGTATAATAAAATTCATTGATTAAAATTGTTTTTCTTTGCTAAAATTAAAATTTTTTTTATTAATTTTTTTTTTATGAAATTAAAAGTTATTGAAGCGTGAACATTGAATAATAATTTATGTTAACAAATTATGCAGAAGGACTAAATTGTTGCAATAATAATAAAATAAAATGAAGAGAAACTTAATTGAATTGAAACAGTTCCAATAATTTGTTGTTTTTTGTTTTCTTTTTTTGCATTTTTTTTTTAATTCGAAAGACATTAATCATATTAGCATTATTTTTGTATGTATGTATGTGTGAGTGTACTTCTACGCTCATATAATGTTTCGTTATATTTTTTATGCTGCTTGTATTGTTTCATTATCAGTTTTTAAATGTAATTTGTTGTTTTGTTGTTGTATGTTTTTAATTAAAATTTTATTATTATTATTAAATAACTGCCAAATTAATAACAAATAACAATTTTATTTATTTTTTTTTATTCATTTCATTTTTTTCTTTTTTTTGTGTTTTTTTCTGTATATTTAAATTTATTTATGTTACTGAGGCCCTCATTATGTTTGGTTGAAGTGGTTGAGTGTTCGTGTGTAGATGAAAGTTGATGTGTAAATGACTGTTGTGTGTGGATTGTGTTACTGTAGAGGTTATTTTAAACAACAATTTATCATTTTTTCTTTGCCTATAATATGATTTGTTTTTGTTTTTGCAAATTTTAATATTTCTTAATTAATTAACGTTAATTTTTTGTTTGTTTGTTTTACAATTACTGCTTGATTCTTTGTCACTTTTACTTTCTTTTTCCGTTTGTATTTGTATGAATATGAGTATGAGTGTTATATGTTGGTGTGGTTAAATAAGTTTAATAATAATATTATTTTTTTTTTGTTAATATTTATCTAATGTACCAAGTTAACTTTATTTTTTCAAATTTTTTTTTTTTGCTTCACGCCCATATTTGTTCTTATTATTGTTGTAAATTTGTTAAGGAATAAAACAAAAATAGGAAAAAAATATTTAAAATTAAAATGTTTTATAAAAAAAATTGCTTTTCATGTTACAATTTTTCTTTTTTTATTTTTATTTTTTTTTCTAAATGAGAAAAAATATTCTATGTTTATGTTGTTATTATTAAAATAGTTTAACAATGTATTTTTTAAGGATTTTTTATCGTAAAATGATCACAGTCAAAAAATGTTTTTTTTATTATAATTAATGTTTTTGTTGTTGTTTTTCCTTTTTTAATATAAACTTTATTTTTTTTTGTTTTATTAAAAATTATAATCATAAAAAAAACCAAACAAAAAAAAAAAATAAAAAAAAATATTCTGATATTATGACTATAACAGGCTTATTGAAATATTCTTATTTTTATTATTTTTTTTTAAATTTTTATTATGTTGTTAATTTGTTTTAATTTATTTAAAGTGCAGTTTTAGTTTTATTTTTAATGTTTGATTTCTAATTTTTTTATTCTTATTATGTTTTCTTATGAGGGATTATTTTATAATTTTTAGGATGGATTAATTTCGAAATCTTACTTTTCTTCTTCTCACATATTTTACGGTTTCAATTTCTTTATTTTTCTTTTTTAATTTCTTTTTTTTTTGTTTTTATTTTAAATCCTTTTAAGCACATTTAAAAATCATACTTAAATTGTATACCATGATTTGCCAAATGATAAATTTTAAAAGAAAATATAATTTTAGTTGATATTTTTCTATAACAAATTACATTGGCAATATATTCTGATTCAATATTTAAGAATATTGAATTAATAAATTATGTTTTTAAAAATCTTCATCCACATTAACTTACAAAAAGTATTAGATTGGTTTAATGTAAGTTGGCTTGACACAATGTTGTTGTTATTGGGATTTCTATCGCTTTTTTGTATAAAAATATTTTAAGATTATGGTATGTAAAATACATTGTTTAATTCACATGAAATTATAACAACTGCGGGAAATTACAAGCACTGACTGGTTACTGATGATACAAATTCTTACTTTGCTGTTCTTGTCATAGTTCTTGTGGTTGATCGTTTTTATTTTTATTGCGGGCTAAAACAATTGCATGTTAACTATTTTTCAGTTTACGAAAATCGTTACGGTTTCTAAATCAAAATCAAATTAAGAGACACACTTACCTCTTCTAAAATTATTTTTGCTAAACCAGCTGAACCATATGATATGTAACAGTGGAGTAAAATAAGAAAACTTGCTATCAACTTACTTAGTAGATCTGGGTACGCAAACAGCATTACAGGTTCGGATGAATGAAATGCTCACAAATACTGAGAGGGTCAGTAAACCCCATATCCATACTAAATACAGACAAAATACGTACCTGAAAATGTCTGAGAAAATCAATCCACGTGAGATTCAATAGCGAACAATACATACGGAAAAGGTCATTGTTTGGTTTGTTTTTGGTCGGGCAGCTACATCGGTATATATTTTATTTGAGAACGGCGTTGTTCAGGACATCACTGTCAACGATAAGCACCACAGGTCCTTAATCTTTTAGCTTGACACAGAACGGCGCTAAGTACCACAAATTTCATGCCACACTCGATATTCTCTATGAGCGATGTGGTTTTCTCTATAGCTACCGAGATCGTTAAATTTTATCCCCTTAGACTTTTTCTTATGAAGTTTTCTTAAGTCGCCGGTATATGCTCATAAGCCACAAGCCACAACCCACAAGGACCCTTGAAGCTAACATAACTCATGAAAACGCTCACATTTAGCATGATTTATGAGCCACAGTCATAAAAAATTGGTTATTTCAGATACACTACGTCTTTCAAATAAATAAAAAATGTGAATGATATCTCACACACATAATGTTTAAAATAAAGTTAAAAATAGGAAGAACTTAATAAACGATCCTATATTTTATTTAAATCGAACATTGTGCCAAAGAAAATTTTCTATGCCTTCAGGGGCTCAATGAAAACGCAACTGTTGCTGAAATGGATATAAAATTGGTTAGTAAAGCACTACAGATTTTGAACGATTTTGAATAATTAAAAAAATTTTTTTCCTGAATTCTTAATTGCGCTTTCGTAATTGTTCTCGAATTATTTCGTTATTATCATAACGGTTATATATTAAATTAAAATTTACATTTTGAGTTATGAATCCAGCATATATTGCCAATGGAATTGCAATTTGTTGTTTCTAATTCCGATTTATTATTATTTTGTTTTCTTATTATTATGTTGTTTGTTATTGTTGCATATATGTTGTCAAAAAAAATAACTAATTTTTGTTTGTTTGTTTGTTTGTTTCTTTGTTTAATATGTATGTATGTATTTATTTATCTAAGTTTCAGCAGTACAAAAATTATTTCATTGCAATACATTTTTTTTTGTTTGTTTGTTTGCTTGTTTGTTTTTATTATATTTTTAATAATAATTTTATAATAAATTTTCATACAAATTGTTACTATACTATGTAATTATATTAGTTTTATTTTAATTTTATTCTTTGTTTTTTTTTTAAATTTCTTCTTATAAAACTAAAACAGATTGTAGTTATGAATTTATGTGTTTGTGTTTGTTTTTGGTTTCTTTTTGTTTTTTTTTTTTTTTTAATTTAATAAAATATGTTTTTGTTTTTTATTTCTTGTTTAATAATTTGCTAACAGTTTTAGTTTAGATATTAAATTTTATTAATTATTTATTAAATATCTCATTATTATACTTAAAATTAATTAATCTTATCATTAATTGTCTTAATATCTTAGATTAATTAATTAATTACACTTATAACAACTACTCTGTGTGTTCCATTTATGTTTTCATATTTATTTTTTCATTTTTAATTAATTTATTATTCTAATTGTTCTTTGTTTTTTGTTTTTTTTTTTTTTTTTTTTTTTTGTTTTTTTTTTTTGGTTTGTTTATTTTCTTAATCAACCTTAGGAATTGTTCAGTTGTTTAAACATATTGTTTTCTTAATTAAATTTATTATTTTTTCTTGTTTGTTTTTTGTTCTTGTTTTTTCTTCAGTTTATTTATATTCATTTTATAACAAATTTTATGTTTTGTTAGTTTAAAAAACAATTTTTGTTTTGGTTTTTAATTAATCTAAACTATTTATTGTTGTTGTTGTTGTTATTTTTTTATATATTTGTTTGTAAGTTTGTTTTTTACTTTTTTTTTTGTATTGGCAGTTGCCTTTCCATTTCATTTCATTTAAATGTTCTTTTGTTGTTTTTCCTTCTTTTTTTTCTATTTTATTTGACTAGTTTCATATCTAAATATATTCGTTTTACTGTTATTTAAATATTTTTTAAATTTTTTAAAATTGTATTCTAAATATCTTATATGAATTGTTTATGTTGTGAGTTACCATTTTATTGAGGCCTGTTTACTGAATTTGATTGAAATGATATTATTTTACAGCGATTCATTTAAATAATAGATTTTAATATAAGAAATAAATTTAATAATAAATAAATAAAATAAACGAAATGCATATAAATAAATCAATTTTTATAATTACGAAAATTAATTAAAAGTATTACAGCAGCAGAGCTGAGAAAAATTATTACAAATTTTATTCACAAATTTAAGAGATTCTAATAATACTAGTAGTGATGGTTGATCCCTTTATTATTAAATTAAAGTCTCAATTTATTGTAATTTACTGTTATTAACGTGTTTATCTGAATTATTTTTGTGTAAAAGGTTGTCACTCTTAATTAGCTGTTGTTATATTATGGTCAGGAAGTATTCCCCCTCTTATAACCATTTAGTTAGGATTGCAACATAGCTTCTTACACCATCCAGGTTATGTATGTTAACAAAATTTTTATCACAAATTTATTCACACTCAGAGTTTTTGCCAGAAGTCTGCTCAGAGAAAGTCTTTGAACGACTTAATATTTTTTCTTTTTCAGATTTCGTTTTATTCGAAATACCTGGCGTTTGAATCAAGTCCTTTCGTCACATAAGACAATACAGTACCTACTAGATTAAGACTGGTTTTTTCGCTTTTACCCGGGCTTAATTCTGAATAGAACAGCGATGCATTTGATATGTGATAACAAGTAATGCGGTTCTAATCAACACAGTGTTTTCGGATACCACTTTATGCTTTTGCTGAGGGGACACGTGTACCAGTCAATCAGCTTCTGAATTCAATTGTATTGTCCTCTGTCTTGGTTACAGTATTTAAATGCAAATTTACCTCAATTACATTAGATTACTTATACGCGTTGCACTCAAGCAATTAGAATACATCGTTTTATTGCATAAAATGGTAAATAATCACATTTAGCTTTAGGGAATTACATTCGAAAACAGTTTAAATAAGCTCAAGTTTAAAGATGTGTATTGTTTTACACAGAATTAACGAGTATAAATGTGGAGTTTTTACACGTTCGAAACACTAATGCCTTCTCAGAATAAAAATCATTTTATATTCGAGTCCTGGCAAAATATGAATAGGCTTTTTACGATGCTTCGTGAAATTTTGAGGTTTTCACCTCACAGATGGAGGGAATAAAAAAAATACTGTGTAATATCTGCCTTCTGTTTAATTATGGATGGTAATTTTGAAGTATTATGTGAACGAAATGTGAATTTATCAGATTTACCAGGTCTTATCAGTTTGGTTTGAGGCTTTGCTTCAAGGGGAATATTACAATGTCAGTTTTGTTTGCTCAAGTAAGTTATGATTTTAATAAACTTGCATATTTGATATAATAACCGAAGTATTCATTTTCTGTCTGTTTATTCAATCGATAAACTTAAAGAATTGCCCTAAGGGAGTCCTAGCTAATCGTTCCATCAGGGCTACTCATTTCGTAACGTCATTTCTAGTCAGATCTTCTGTAATCCCATTGCCTCCTACGCTACAATGCTCTGGAAAACAGCACTTTTGCAAAATATAATATAATGGAACTAATACTTCAGATAAAGCAATGCTTTGTTAATTGAATTTCTGTCCAATTCTTAATTAAAAATAATAATTGGCAGCATTGTCAGTCATTATTAAAATCCATTTCAAATCAATTTCATTAAACATAACCTCACATTTCTGTGATTTGTCGAACAGTTTTGCTTTTTTTTGTTTTTGTTTTTGTACAAGTATGTGTAAAAGAGCAAATGATTTTTTTTTTCTGGTCTTAATTTTGCGAATGATTATTGCCATGTAAATAACGATTACAAAATACGAGAATGGTTATCATATGTATGTATGAGTTATTCATCTTTTTTAACTCTCTTTACCGGCATTACTTTCGTTTCTTATGTTCGCGTTTTCTCTTTAGCAGTTGAGTATGTATATACAATTTATGACTATATTTATACGTGTTGTATGTGTGAAGGTTTGCGTGGTTTTTCTTTTTACAAATTGTCTACCAAGTTGTTTGTTTGTATTTAATGTATTCGTTTTTATGTATGTATTCTACTAGCATGCACGCATGCATGCCTGTATATATGTACATATGTAGGTATTTATGAGTAATAATGTTGTACATATAAATGTTATACAAAGTTTCTGTTTGTTTTTATTTTTTTTTCACTTACGCTTTTCACATTGTATGTGTGTGTTATAATTAATAATAATGATTTCGTTTTTTTTTTTTGTTTTATTTTTGTTTGTAGTTGTTGACCGTTTTATTTTGTAGTTTATCTCTTCACAGCTGGTCAGCAGTTTGTTATGCTTGTTTGGCTATGTTGCTGTTGTTGTTTATTGAATTCTTATTAAATAATATTTAGTTTTATATTCTTCTTTCTTTCTGTTTCTCTCTTCGTCGATTTTTCCTTTTCTTCTTCTTTATTTTCATTACTATATGGGAGTATGCATCATGTATGTATACACATATGTAAGTAATTGGGATTCTCTAGTTAGTTAGTTTTCTTTTATGTATATATATATGTACGGTGTGTTTTATTATTATTATTATTATTATTAAATTTTTTATTTATTTTTTTATATTTTTTTTAGGATTTTTGTTTTGTTTTTGTTTTTGGTTTTGATTGACACTATGATGGAAGAACAAATAGATTATCCGTAGTAGTAGTAGTAGTAGTAGTTGTTGTTGTTGTTGTTTTTATATTAGTACTAGTTATAGTTGTTGTTATTGTTGTTTCTATAATATTAGCTTCAGCTATTGTTGACATATTTGTCGTTCTTATTGTTACATTTGCCAACGTATTATTAGCCGCATCCGCTGTAGTGGCAACTGTTGTTGCGGCTGTATTTAAAGCTGCATTTGCTAAATTAAGCTCAACTTGTGTGGTTATTAGCTTTTGCTAAAAATCGCTACTCGTCGATGGATTACCTAAATTGCTCTCCACCGTGTCATCCTTGTGTCAGAGTGGTGGTTTATAGACTTCGATGGCCGGCGTCAGCATGTCAACTCTCGTTGATATTGAAGTATCACTGCAAACAGGAAACAACAAGAAATTAAATTATTTCGTAAATGAGTGTTATAAAGAAAGAAAGAAAGAGAGAAAAAGAGAAAGAGTATAATGAATATGTATGTCTTCATTAAAAAAGCTTAACAGTAGTAGTATGAGGACCAGAATAATTGTAATCTGATTAACGTATGGTATTAAAGAAGATTGTTAGAGAAAAAAAAAAACAAAAAAAAAAATAAAAATACTTTAAAGAAAACATTAAATTTTGCAGAGCTTTCTTTACTGTCATATTTCTTCATTAAGTTATTCATATGAAACATGAAAGTAGCACAATGTTTCAAATCTAGGCTTGAAAAAAATGCAACTTCCTCACAAGACGAGTTTTTCGAATTAATCAGTTGACTGTAAAGGGTCTTAAGAAAATAGAGTTGCTCTCAATTGGATCGATCTTTTTCTCAAGATGTGCCTCTGCTTGATAGACAACAATCATAGTATATTTCTGAGTTTGTTGAAGTTTTGATGAAAAAAAAAAAGTTTCATAAATATTTCGTTTAAATTTTTATAGCGTAAGAATAACTTATAAACAGCAAATATCTTCTGTATAACATAATAATGAGAACAAAGTCAAAAGGTCTGCATAGTATGCGTAAATCTTTGCTTTTTACTTTGTTTTAATAAACATTCCATAAATTTTTTCCCCGCTTTCTAAGTACACATAAACTCTTAAATAACTTTCTCAATTTAATTTATCAATTTCATCCCCTGAAATTTATCAGAACATAATTACTTTGCACTCATACAAACTCGCTTACGTATACATACATACACCAACTTCTATACATATACATACAAATACATATATATACGGACACCCTAAGTTGTTGTTGTTGCACTTTTAAAACTAAAATTAATTTCTTTTTTAAGAGAAGCAACCGTTAAAAGACTGATTTTTTCTTACTAGCAACCCCTGACATTTCACCATTGAATTTTGTTTTCATTTTAAAAGCCAAATAAACATCACAACAAAATAACAATGGGCAACTAAAAGGCGGAAAAAAAATTAAAGAACACAGTAAAATACAGATCAAAATGATGTAAAAAAAAAATGAAGAAAACTGATATAAATTAGAGACGGCAAATAGTGAGTGCGGTATAAAACATGAGTAGTGAAAACTAGTGGGTAGTGTGGCAGACTGTTAGCCTAAGGGTTGTGGATTCAATTTACACCAGAGACTCTGGTCAGTTAGGTTACACACACGAAAACACTTTTCGATCAAAAGAGCTCCTCCAATGGAAATTCTCGTTATATTTTGACTGTTTTGTGGTACCAAATTTTTCCAACACCGTTAAACAGCTAAGTATCTATACATGCGTGTGAGTAGGTGAGTGCATGGCACAAAGATGAATTAGGCGAGTGTATGGTTTGTATTTCAAATTAACATAACACGTTATATATTTAGTTTCCTTTTTTCGCACTGAAAAAAAAACTTTCTTTTAATGGCAACAAGTTTTACAATTTGATTAATTGGTGTCACTTGACTAAATATGAAATTTTCTTGAAATTTTACATACGCACACATATGTACGTAGATATAAGGACATTTATATATGCATATATAATATATGTAAATGTAACCATTACATTATAACATGTACGAACATAACAAAATACGTAACAACTAATAAGTTTTCGGTAATAAACACAACAACAATAAGAAAAAGTTGTAAAATTTCGAAAAGAAACTGAGTGATGGATTACTAACTCTCTGAGTTATTAAAGTATACACACGCACACATACATACACACATGCAGATACACGTACATTTATGTAAACGAATACTGTTGTGATTGCGTAGTTCTTAGTTGTTGTTTTTATTTTATCTAGAGAGCTTTGCTGCAGTTTTCCAAACAGTGTTCGGTCATTTGAAGGAGTGCACTTAAATTTAGAATTTTGTTAAGTACATGAGAGTATTTATAAACTGCTAAAAAAGGCGGGACCAATGCTTTAAAATAAGTTGTTTATTAGAAGTGAAGCCTCGGTTCAAACTCTAGGTCAGACATATTCAACAAAACGAAATTTGATTATTTCTCCGGTGACCTCCTCTCAGCAGATTTCTGGCAGAAACTCTGAGAGCGAATAAAATTTGCATTAAAAGTTTTTTAAATATCTAACGTTTGGAGTCGCATTTAAACTTCAGGTCCCGCCACTCATGTATAAAATTAATACCCACAACATAAGTGGCGTGAGAAGATAGGTCGTAATCCTGATTAATCATGTATGTATTGCTGATTCATTGATGGCTTGACGATTGATTGTCTTGATGGTTTAAGTAACCATTTAACCAGAAACACAATTTATCAACATAAAATGCAACGTGAACCATGCCTGGTAAGATAAGATTCTTATGTAAAATGAACTTGTTTGCATACTTGTTGGCAACTATCGCAATATCCTACAATACATGCCGCATCATGCAATAAAGAAATATTTTTCATTTTTTTTTCTCAGAATGTTGGAGCAGAGATTTGAACTCAAAGCACTCGTCTACATTATACTACGGTGAGATAAAAACTTTAAGTATTCTTTTACGGCTAACTTATTATAGCAGTTTTGATTTTTTTTTTACAACTTTTCAACAGCCTTATTCTACGTCTGACATACCATTGTTGATGATAATAAAAGAAATATCACATACATGTTACAACTGAAGAAAAAAGAAAAAAAAAAAGAAAAATACTGAAATTAAGAAAAACCATCAAGTGATTCGGAGTGATTTTTATTTGTTTGACGTGCTTTCAACAATTTTTGATTGATTAATTTCTAAATAGAAATCTATGTGTTTGTATTTATGTATTATATATGTGTGTGTGTGTGAGAGAGAGAGAGTACGGGTAAGTGAGAATGCATTTGTGTAAATAAATTTACAGATAAAACAGTAAGTGAGAGAGGAGTGATAGCGATAGCATATGAGAATGTGTGTGTGTTTCTATTTTATTTATTATGGTTTTTATGATACTCGATTCGGTTTTCGTTTAATGTTGTTGTATTTTGCGGTATGTTTATATGAGAATTTAGGGGAGGATAACAATTGTTTTTGTAATGTTTGTATTATTTAATTGCTTTTCTATGTAGCATGTTCACTTTTGTCTACGTTCTCTCATTTTATTTATATTTAAACAAAGTTTTCTAAAGCTTATAGCACGTGGATGAAGTTTAGTTTGCTGTAATCTTTTCATTATTCGAAATTAAATTTATGTCGTTTTCGATCTGGAATATAGGGCCTCTAAAATTTTGCTATTAGTACGGTGGCAGGCCGTTTAAGATTTTTTGATCAGACATTGTAAAGGACTATAGAAGTTCTGCAAAATAAGAAAATTACTTTAGTAAAAGCAAATATTGAGTCATTGGACATTATTTGGAATTTTAATTTTCAAAAGACGTACAGTGTTATATTGAATATGTAAATATAAATAGGTCGCAGTGCTCTATGAACTTTCTCAATTTGGGAGCGTTGTTCTGGCATTAAACTATTTGAACTGTAATGGACAAAAAAATATTAACGCACTTCGACATTCTCAGCTGTAGAACTTTAGTTATCGATTTTAATTGTTCTGTTACAACTAAAAATGCACCTGATATATATGCTTCTGTAGGATGAAAGAGTTAAAATGTAACATATGCGGCATTGGCTTTCATATGCTATCTGTCAAACGATAAATGGTGCTCTGGCTAATAGGTTATACAAGGACAAATTAATAAGTCTCCGGATTGTCTCAGAGGGTGAACTATCTCCTAATAAAGAAACCAGCCATGGTTGAACGTATACGAAGTATGTAAGAAAACGTATTGTTTTCTATGCACATATTTTTTAGATTGAACAAATACACGTTGATGGCCAAAATATTGTGGTTTGATAATATGAAATTGCTTTTTGGAAAATATAAATCCCTTACTTAAATGTATTTTACTTTTTATTACAATTATATTTTAGAAAATCGTTGTTATTGAACTCACGGGTAGAGACCAATAAAAGTTTGTTTTATTTTTTTTTTATTATTCTGCTGACATTCATTTAATATTTTTTTGTTGTTGTTTTCTATTTTGTATTAAAACCTACATTAGGTATTGGAAAATCATTAATATTTAATGACTTATTAACACCTTAAAGTCAAATTTATTGTAAATATTACGTGTTTCCGTTTGTTTTTCATTTTCTTTTCGGCATTTTTTTTCTTTTTTTGTATTTTAAATACAAATTATTTCAATCCATAAACACAAACATGTACTCACACATACACACTTGCATTAACACAAACACACTTTAATTAAAGCAAATAATAAAAGAATAATGAAATAAATAAAAACAAAATAAAGAGAGTAAAAATAAGTAAGAGAACAAAAATCATTATCCAACACTACGTATGAGTAACTTTATTATCGTTTGTATTGTTGTATGAGAGACGTTTGAATATTTCCAGAAACGAAAAACAAAAGGAGGGGCAATTAACGACACCATAAATATGTCTGTGTATGGGTGTATGTGTGTGTGTGTGTGTGGTAAGTGTTGAAAACAATACGAGCATTATGGGGCGTATAATTATGGTTTAATTAATGCCATCATTTTTTCCTTTTCTTTGTGTTTTTCTTTTGATTTTGTTCCTTGTTTTTATGAAATTTTCTTAAGAAAAGTTGTGATGTTGAACCATAATTTTCTTTAATAATCCATTAATGGTTTAAAGTGTACATTTTTCTGCTGAAAAAATTTATAATTAAAGGAAACGAAAATAAGTGGCATGCAAATTATTTGTTGTCCATTAAAGGCAAGGACAAAAGCAAGCGAGAATAGTTACGATTGAGAGAATGTTGCATTAATTTGAATTTATGAGTAATATGACACTTGTAATCATACTACTATTCATCCAAAAATTCATTACAGAAGTGAAAAGAGAACAACGAACAAACAAGATCGTTCCGCGATACAAGGACTATGACAATATCGATAAAAATTATGCTAACCATTAACAATTATTCGATTAGAATTCGTTTTCAATAATATATCGATAATATGCAAAGTTGTCGGTGCCCATAATAGATAATAAAATTGACGGCGTTATATTTTTAGGCGAGTAGGCTACTTCTAAAAAAAAAACTTTTATTCTACAAAGCCAATAAAGCGGCGAATAAAATCAAATACAATAACAGTACTTATGCTCAATGGAAGCTATCATTAAACAATTTAAGCCTCAAAACAATCACAGTAAAACAATAAATTTAAGCTAATTTTTCCCTTTTAACTATGCTCAGTAATAACGGGGACAATTGTTTTCACCAGAGTGAGAGAGAGGGTCACAGCGAGGGAAGGTAAACTATTCTGTGTATGTATATCCTTTTGTGATTGTATTTAATTGTTTTTTAAATGTATTATCTCTTTGAGAGCATAACTATGAAAATATTCATGCTTTACATACATACATACATACATATGTGTGCATATGTATGCATATATGTATGTATGTATGTATGGAAAAGATATACAATTTATTGGTCATGGTACATAAAGTTTTATTCGCATTGTTTACAGTGAGTGGCAAAAACTCTTTATGGTAAATTCTTCTCTAAGGGCTCTTTCAACACAGCTATTCAATGGACAGCAATTGAATTTATCATTGTTGTTGTAGCTGCTTGTTGTTACTGTTGGTGGTGGCTAGAAACAAAACAAAACATTCCACAAAAACACAACAAAGAAATAAAAAAAAAAACCGAAAAAAAAATTATGAAAAAACACTTAACAACAGCAACAAAAACTTTCATTTATAAAATTTGGTTACTGTGTTTGTAGTTGTTGGTTTTGGGGATTTTTTTTCTATTTTTATTATTTTTTGTTTTTGTTACAAGGGAAACAAAGAAAGATTGAAAGAGAGGGAGAAGTACAGATAGAGTAAGTATGTAATTGTTTTGTTGTTGTTGGTATTGTTTTACAATATTATCATAAGTGCGCCAAAGGGATTTACTTTTTTTTTGATTTTGTCATACAGGTTCTTTTAAGTTCAGCATTCTTTTTCTTGTGTTTAGTAATATTGACAAGTGAAGTGTCATATGCAATAATAACGCCAAAATTTAGAAAGTCGTTAACTGATTGTAGTTATTTGTAAAAAAATTTTCATTTTGAAAACATTCTATGATTAATCATATGTAACTATACATCCTTATTGTTAAGATTAAATTTTAACACCACCTATGTTATTTATTTACGACAGGACTTAAAATTTAACATCGGCTTGGAATATTAAATTTGAGATGGCCCCGATGGAAGAAACATATCATGAGATCATTTAGACAGAATACGGACGACTTAAGTTCACTTATGAACTTTCCTACGAACCTCTTTACCTTAGGCTTGGTACAGAATACCTCTTAGGGCTACTTTTTGAGTGCGAGATTAACCTCAAGTTTAAGGTAATCTCCAGTTAAATTTAATCTTCAGTTAACTGAGTTTCCATTTTTTGAGTGGAAGTTTAAACCGTGTAGAGCTGCCACATTTATAAGCAAAAATGGCAATAATTTCACAATAATTTGCTTTTGTATAGAACAAAAGCAGATGAATACGATTGATTTTTAAGTAAACAATTAATTTTTGATAAATAATATATAAATTAAGAATTTTTATTGCCCAATTGGGTTTTATATAATTCATAATCATTTATTTATTTGTTTTATTAGGCTTTCTCTCACTTAAACGTTTTCTTTTTTAATAAAATTTGTCAACTACTTTCGACAGTTAAATGTAAAATTAAGTAAACTCAAAAACTGAATACGTAGATTAAAGTTAACTTAATCGTTAATCTTGCACTAAAAAAATGACCCTTAATGGGGAGGGCACAAAAACCCGACATGATGGTTTAGGTGTATGCCAATTGGTATGAAGTATTTAAACCGCTTACCTGCATACCTATAAAAACTAGCTGCAAATACTATTGCTTTAAGTGATGATAAATTATGAAATTTTATTTCTTATTTACGCTGTTCCTTATAGTATCGTGTGGATAATTATAATGACGTAAGCAAGCATATGACGGAATAACGCATTCACAGATCTACCAATATGGTAAGGAAATTTGCTGGTTTTTAAACAATTCCCTGCTTAAAAATGTATTCAAAATGAAGTTCGAATTTAGAATACTCCGTGTTATTAATGTTTGAAAAACTTTAATAGCTTAGGCGTATATGTATGCATGGCTATGTAAACAATTTAATCTCCACCCTTTACACATACGAACGCGTTTGTTTTTATTTTTTATTGTATTTGGGTTAACAAATAAATCAATTTTTATGATTTTAAAATTATTATTTTCACTGTCGATTTATTTGAAATTTTAAAATTTTACAACAACAATAACAACAACAGTATTGAAATTAAAAACACATACACACTATAATTGACAATGCGAATGCAATTACAATTGTAATCATTATACTTCAATCATTCATTCAATCGCTGTTTGTATGTATTTTGTTTTTACAATGTTTTCATGTGTGACGCCATTTTTGTAATTCGATTTTAATGCCTCCTCAATGCCTGACTTCCTATTCATTGCGTGAAATATTCCAATGCAATCGAATGTTTTATCAATGCATAGCAGTTGTTATTATTTTTGTAATATAATCGAACATAATTTTTTGTTTTTGCTTTTATTGCCTCAAATATAGATTCATTGCGTATAAATTTTTTTGTATTATCATTCCATCAGTATTGTGTAGTCATTGTTTACATTTGGAATTTTATTTCCTGTTTTTTTTTTTTTTTTGTTTGCCTTTTGAAACTAGATTATCTTAACGGTTGGACAATAATTGATAATGTTTTATTGTTGTATTAGATCATTTAATACAATGAATAAACAAACGGATTAGAAATCATGTTGCAGAGAATTTTCAATACAATTGTAAAGGATGATCTAATTAAAACATAAACTGATAAAATTAACTCACACACATAACATGGTTGCTATGAGAATCAAGGCTGTAATTCTGATTTAAGTGTTGTAAAGACCAATAATGTAAATAAGAGTCACTTAAGTGCACAAAGGTTGCAGAATCTAAGCCCTGTGTATAATAGATATGTTAGAGTTCCCTGAAAATCGTGATATGTGAAGAGATTTTATGATTCTAATTAAATTGTTCCCATACACCTAATAATATAAATGCTTCGCAGCGAGACTAAGCGGTGAAAATTAATGAAACACTTTTAAAGCTAAGGTATGCTAAGGATCAAAGGCTTATAGTAAGGTCCAAACGAGGTGAATAACTGATAAAATATTAGAAACATAAAGGGAAATACGTGGTGTCATCCAAGCTGAAGTTTACTTTGGTAGAATGGCGAGATTTAGCAATACTAACCGACGGTCAGACCGCCATTCGCCATTCGCCATTTGCCATTCCTATGAGGTTTACCTAAGAAAAGCGATGAAAAATCGTTAGGGTGAAGCAATTATGCAGAGGCAATAGGATAAGAAAGCCTTTAATATTTTTCATATGAATGGAATGGGGTCCATAACATATAACATAGCATGGAATCAAGCATTAAAGTAAAAATCTTTTAAAATATGAAAAAAATGCGCTCCATAAGTGGTAACGATAAAGTTATGTGGTAAAACTAGCAAAAAAAAGAAGGGGAGTATGCTTCAAATTCATTTTGGATAAAATTTCTGTAAAACACAAAAAAAAAAATTGGAGAAAAACCTAAAATTTGTTGCTGATTAACATCTACTACACCTGACTTTTCTCACTTATTGCGGTTTATGCTGTTGCAGATGATACTGGCGATGAAATTGTTGGCGAAAACGTAGATGATGATGATGATGACGATGACTTTTGAATGTGATAATGAACAGGATGTGAATGTTGCACATGTAACAAGTTTAGAGTTTTTTCTTTTTTTTTTTTTGTGGTCGTTGGCTTGTGGTTTTCATTTTTCATTTTTTTTTTTGTTGCTTTTTTTTAGGTTATTTTCCATACTTTCCCAACTGGAAACATTCAACTGAAATGAAGTCAAGTCAAAATGTGCGAGTCAGCATGATGCTGTATTTGGAAAACATGGCGAAAGCATTTAAGACGACGACTACGAATTTCTAGCAAATGCATTACAACTTAAGATCATGACATTAATTTGTCATAAACTTATCAACGCCAACTTATGTTCAACGACTAAAAATTCAAGCATTCATCACTACAACAAGTACGATATTATTCCTGCATTGAGATGAAGGAGTAAATTTTTTTTCTTTTTTTTTTTTTTGAAGTCATCATAAATTTATTTGGGGGAGATAAGGCTTATGGTAATAATGGGTCATGGTTATCTAACGCAGTAAAATCTTTAAATTGTGTTCATTGGGAAAAACGAGGGTGATGAGTTCTTTACCGAATGTCTTCAAGAGCACATGTGTTTCAAAGCGCACGAAAATCAAATCCAAAATCAAAAAAGTACGTATTTGAACTAGTTTCTGCAAACTTATTTCATTTCAAAAGGATATTTTAAAAATTGTATTGAATGAGTTTTAAATTATTTACTTTTTATTTTATTTTAAATTTCTTCTTGTTTCCAGTCTTCATATTTTTGTTTCACAAATTAAATTTTCCATCATATTCTTTATCGTTTCAGTACAAATTTCTTTTCGTTTTTAAACGTTTTTTTCTTTCGTGTAAAAGCAAGTGTTGAAATCCAGCAAAAAAAAAAATTGTATCATGTGTCATGTTCTGTGAAATGAACGGATATTAATAAGCGGATATTCCAATGTACCGAGTCGGAAAGACGTACCAAAAAAGAAAAAAATTGGACTTTTTTATTTATTTTTTTTTTAGCGGAATTTTTTGGTATACAAGCAGTGGAGACAATTTTTAAATTGAGAACGGTTTAAATTGCTTCTACATGGAACAAATAGCCGAGATCAAGAACGACAAAAACAATAAAACCACAAAAGGAAAATGAAATTTAGTTTTAGTTCTGCTCCTGTGGGTTGTTATAGATAATCTAATGCCCTATACATACACCCATAACTAATCATTATATAATTTGTCAGTCAGGATTACGACCTTGCTTCTCGCACCACTTATGCTATGTGTGTTTATTTTATACATAAGAGAGAGTTTTTGCTAGAAATCTACTGAGGGAAAGTCATCGAAGAAATATTTTTTCATATTTCGTTCTGTTGGGATGTTTGACCTGGATTTGAACTGAGGCCTCACGTCCAATAAGTCAACACACTAGCTACTAGACTACAGCGACTTATAATATTTTTACTATTTCTTTTCGTTTTTTTTTTTTTTGGAAAGAGTAAGGACTTGACAGAATCCATGTTCTCCCTTTTACTTTTATTATTTCTTCAGTTTTATTTCAGTTTCATTAATTAAGTTCTTTCAGTTACATAGGTAGCAGACACGAGGCAACGAATTTATTCGGAATTTATTTCGATCATGAGGCCCATAATTAGTCCGCTGGACGCAATGCTCTCTGAGTAGATGTTTTGACTGTACTTGTACTTTGTTAAGAAACAATATGACTGTATGATGAGTAGATAGTCAGCGTAAAAATCATTATTCGTTTATGGATGCTTAGCTTATTAGGAACGTAAAACTAAATTTGAGTAGTCGCTGTAGTCTAGTAGGCAGTGTATGAATCCCCGGTCAGACATCAAAAACGAAATATGAAAAAAAAATATTTCTTCGACGGCTTCCTCTTAGCAGATTTCTGACAAAAACTCTGAGAGTAAATAAAATTGCCATGAAAAGTTTCTCAAAAAAATCTGTCGTTCGGAGTCGACTTTAAACTGTAGGTCCCGCCACTCATGTATAAAATTAACACACACAACGTAAGTGGTATGAGAAGCTAGGCCGTAATCCTGACTGAAGGGTTGTAATGGCCAATTATGTATGTATGTATGTATGTATGTAAAACTAAATTTGAACTTTTCTCTTTCTATTCATTCATTGTCATGAGATTATCATTGCTTTATGGTTGAATTTAGTGTCCTATCCATAATACGTTAATAGACACGATCTTCAAAAGTTAATGTGTAGAATAATATCAGATTCCTCAACTTAACTTCAGCGTTGTTGTTCTGCTGATGGTTAGTAGAATTGTCGAACTTGTCTTTTGTAATGTGTATTGTTTAGAGTCTCCGAAGGCTGAAAGAACTAAGAACTACTAAAGTACTTCACTATTATTCGTCATGCAGAGCGAATTGGCACCGGAAAAAAATTGATGTTGATCTGTAACCTTTATGAAGGACTGAAATAAGTTTGGGAAACAAATTCCTATTTCCTGGCATGAAATTTATTCTTAATCTTTATGGGATTTTGTAAATATAAAGGACAGAAGGAAATCTCACACAAATTCAGATTTCTGATCTGCTACTACGACTACTACGACATCGAAATAAAAAAAAATTTAAACATTTCAAATCAAATTCCTTCGTTCATGCCATTTGAAGAAGTGTTATGAATTGAAAATAAAATTAAATTGAAAAAAAATTTTAAAAAATAAAAGAATTAAATTATAAAAAAACAAGTACTTTTAATGTGTTAATAAGAACTTTTGCAAAATTTTAAACAATTATAAAAAAGACCAACAAAAAAAAAAAAAGAAAATAAAACCGAATCTAACAACTACAAGCATTTCTATAACAGATGTGAAGGTGTTGCAAATATATTGAAGGCCATCAACATCTCTCTCTACAAAAGTTGATTTATTTTTGTTTTGTTTTTATTAACACTAGTAACAATAATAAAAAAATCAACAAAAAATTAAAAAAAAAACAATAAATTGAATAATAAACTGAATAAACTTTTTTCTTTAACAAAAAAAAAAAAGTAAAATTTTATTTTATTTTTATTTTTAGTTAAATTTTAAGCACCTGGAAATATAAATTTTTTGCAAGTGAATTTTTGGTTTGCAATATTTTGAGAGAATAATAGCATTGTGTTAATTTGTTTGAACTATTTTCGAATATGCATTTCAATCACTTGCAGGAACTGAGTATTTCTTAGCGCGCACTTAACTAAAAAAAAATTTTTTTTTAATGATTAGGGCTTGAGAACATACATAATTGGCCATTACAACCCTTCAGTCAGGATTACGGCCTAGCTTCTCACACCACTTATGTTGTGTGTGTTAGTTTTATACATGAGTGGCGGGGCCTACAGCTTAAAGTCGACTCCGAACGACAGATTTTTGAGAAACTTTACATGGCAGTTTTATTTACTCTCAGAGTTTTTGCCAGAAATCTGCTGAGAGGAAGCCGCCGAAGAAATATTTTTTTTCATATTTCGTTTTTGATGTCTGACCGGCGATTCGAACCCTGGCCTTTCGTCTAATAAGCCAACACACTACCCACTAGACTACGGCGACTTTAGGGCTTGAGAAAGTCACACTTACTATTAGCAGTCTGCTGGTGTAAACAAATTTTATAATAAAAAAAAAATTTTTCTTAAATCTGTCATTTATTTGGAGTCGCCATTATATTATGGGTCTCACTAAGAAGTTAGTGTTACGTCTCTTCATGGTTTCTTATATGGTGTTTCCTTTCTGTTCTGCTTGAAGGCATTTTACTAAAGCCGTGATGTATGGCTGTCCTACGGATGGAAAGTCAGATCTAGAGCTGATCCTCGGATTTGCATACTGAGTTTGAAAATTTTATTACTTCAGCGGTAAATTTCTGTTCTTCTTTTTCACAATCATCTTACTAGTTGATTAGCGGCCTATTCATTAGACTATTAGGATAATATTACAATGAATTTAAAGGGTTAAAAAACTGAAAACGTCGTATTTAAAACAAAGTATATTTGATGGATAAAAAAAACTCCTTTAAGCACACAAATAAGATTGAGGTTCCAGATAACGGTGAGTAATTTTCTGAAAATTTTAATTTTTAATAATTTTTCGCTTCTTTAAGGTTGTTCAATAACAAAAAAAAAAACAAAAACAAAATATGGATTCGCCTGTTGTTAGTATTTTTTGACTTTTACTCTGAAAATTTTGTGCATTTGCATTCATTTTACAATAAAATTATAAGGAAAAGTATGCCGCATCGGCAATAATTAAATTGCTTGAGAGTGTAATTTTAATGACTTGCACGTCTATTCCGCATTTAAGTTGAATTCAAATTAAATTTGATGCTAATGAGTGTTGTTTGATTCAAAAGAATTTTTGTAAAACTAAATGGGAAACTTAAGCTGACTGACAGACAGATAAACAGAAAGACGGACAGGACAGTTAAAAAGTTAGAAAGATAGGAATAAACGAATACAAAAAAAGAACTGCAAATACTAGACGTAAGGAAATGAAGGCAAATGTTTAACCATTATTTTCCTTAGTTTAATGAGAGTTTAAAGTGCAGGCATTATGGAATAGCAACAGAGATAGAGGACGCGGACGCAAGGCAATGAACATAGAAAATTGTTCAAGTCATTACTTTATTTAGTTTCCTGCTGGCTAAACAAACTCATTAGTAGACGGGCTGGGTTAAAAAACTAGGCAGTTAGTCACCCAGTCAGTTAGTTGGTTAAGGAAATGCTACGATTACATACTAGTTTCTATTTTTATTTTCTATTTTCATTTCATTTGAGGCCGAAAAGAAAAACTTCATTTGAATTTTTAAGTGTGACGCTTAAGAGTCACTAATGAATTTTCAAGCACCTAAAAAAATGGCTGCAATTTTTTTGGGGAAAAGTTTTAAAAGGAAACAAACACAAATAAAAAAAATAAAAAGAAAATTTAAAAGACAAAACAAAAAAATAAGGTTAATAGTTAAGCATTCTAAACACGTACTATTTAAATACCACCAACAACAACGAGCTTACATATGAGTAATTGAAATTTTAGTTAAGAAATCAAAACTCCATCATATACTCACAATCCATTGGGTCATGAGGAGGACATGATTACCATAAAAGATTTGCCATTGCAAATGTAACCCCTAAAACTCAACAATAGCATTTTTATTTCGCCTCTAAAGGTTATCTGTTATTTACAACACAGATAAAATGAGCACGAATGTTTCTTATTCATGCTTAACTTTGTGTTTTCTTATCCATTCATCCAATATGATTTGATGCTGTTATTTTTGAGCCTTCCAATGGTCCTAGTCCTCAGGGGATTAAGTATTACCAGCACAGTCGATTTATTTTACTGGTGCCAGATACTGGTGCCTTTAGTCCAGAATATCCGACATATGACTTTGAGGCAATTATTGTCGAGTCCTTCTAAGCTTGAATAGTGTGGATATTTGTAAATTTCTCCATACTTATTGTCATAGTTCGGGTGTTCCTCGTTTAACTTGCATCAGTTTTTCCATTGTATGTTCGTCGTCACCATTTACACCTTCGTTCAATATTTTAAGCTTGGTTCGTCTGAATATTTGTGACCTTTTCAATACTGATTGTTATCGTCTAAATAGCGCAATAGCTATATTAAGACAACTGTTTGTATCTATTTTCTTTGCCTTTATGGCCCCCAGACAACGGGAAATGACTACATATTCGACTGGTTTGACTTTTCAAGTCTGAAATAGAGACTAAAATTTACACGTCTTTTAGGCAAATATCACCTCGAGGCGTGAGAAGTGCCATATTTACTCTGAACAGACAGCACACAGGTACTTAATTGAAGTGATTGAGACAAAGTTGATTTACATTAGCGTTGATAAATGTTAAAGAGGATAACTAATGTTCTCGATGTAAAGAACTGAGAAATCTGTATCCACGTAGGCCTGTCCGTCAAATCTGTGCTTTGTTACAGTTTCATTAATCTCGCTTTTCACGCTAAAGTAAGTGCTATGGAGATAGGGTAGTAATTTGTTGTTGCCTAGAGCCAACACCATCTATGAAAATGTATTGCGTTGTTGTATTAGATGTGGAGGTGAGAAACTTTTTTCACTGAACCTTTGGTCTTTCTTATGTTGTTGTGTGGAGATGTTGGGGTGCATTAGGTACAAAAAAGGGACTTCGCGAGTGCATTATTTGGAGAGAGATTGAATATGTTTGCCAGATTCCAATTAATATTCGCTTGTAAGGAAGTAAGACACAAAAGGTGTAGCAAATTAGTTCAAAATATATGTTGTTCTCCTACCTATTCATAAACGTTTGTGGTCCTGATTAGGATTCTTGGTTATAATAAAAAAAGGGAAAAAAAACAAACAGTTTGAGAGTGCAGGTGATAAAGTTATGTTTCAGAGAAAAAAATCTTTTTTTTTAAAGGTTCCTATGATTTTATCCATTTGTTGTTGTTGATTTTATTAATTTAATTTTATTTGATTTTATTTTTTTTTTTTGTACATTTTATTGTAGATTTAAAACCTATTTGCATTACTCTTTCATTTTATAATGAGAAAAAAAATTTGTTTACTTTAAACCCTTTCGTTCATTACTTTTTCTCCTTTTGAAAGTGCCCTTAACTACGACTACAAAACACAAAAGTACACAAATGTTTACCCTGAGCATTACCCTGTTTATGCAAAAGTAAGACACGTATTTTCTTCTTTCTTTTCTTATTTTCAAACACGTTACTGTATCACTTCAATTTCAATGACAAATAGAACTGAAACTAAAAAAAAAGGAAAAAAAAAACTTAAAAAGATATGATAAATAAAAGTCAAGGGTGTCAAGTGTTGCTGCTGTGATCCGGGTGATTCGGCCCCCTTTCAAAATAAAAATAAGAAAATCAGAGAAGCAGAAAACGGAAAGCGGAAATATTCTACACACTTTAACAACTTTTCCACACCTTTTTTCCTTTTTTTTGTCAGCGTATTCCTTTTGTTTTATTTTTCTTGTTTCAATATGCATTTTACTTTGATTTTGCAGCATTGGGAAAAAGTCTTGAATATAATGGTGTGATGTCTGTGTTTGATTTTCTGGTCTCTAGGTTCTTTTGCAAGTACTTAAACACACATATACACAACCACACCCATAATACTTATAGATGCCGTACTGAAAATGCTTTTCATCATAATATTATAGGCTGCAAGAGGAGAGTATGTGTTTGAGTGTGGTATGTGCGAATATGTGGCTAGTGTTTGTAATGAAACTTTAATGTTGCCTTTTGCAAGTTTTTTTTATGTATATTTGTATGCGTGTGTATGTCAGTGGCTCTTTTTGCTGCACATTTCATCTGAAATCCTTAAGGATTTCAAAGGGTTATTAAAGCTGCTACACAATGTGTACCTGTGTGTACCTGGCATGTGTTTGCATTTCTTAGCCTCCATGTTCTTTTTTTTTGTTTTTGTTTTTTTAGTTTTTCGCCAACTTCAAATAGACTTTTAAGCCTGCTGTTGGCCTAGTGATGCCATTTTATTTATTCCGGCCAACTTTACTTGTTTAATAACTTTTATTTTTATGGTTTTCTCTACGATCTACTCGTGACGCGTACCTGCAGGGGGTACACACAGTGGGAAAAATTAAATGTTGGAACTTACATACGTATACAATTGGTCATTACAACGCTTCATTCAGGTTTACAACCTTTTGTGTTGTGTGCCAATGTTATATTCTGGTGTGTGTGTTTAGAAAATTGCTTCAAGAAATTCAATAAATATGAAGAGTTTTTGAATTTATTTGCTCCACTGTATGCAGCAACACCATATTCTTTTAATTTTAATTTGATTTTTTACGTTTTCTATTTAGTCTTCGTCATATTGCAGATTGTGTCGTTTAACTTTTTTGTGTTTCCCTCTTACTCATGCAGCATCAAATATTTTCATCACTTGATGCGAAAACTTTTTTCTCTTGTTTCTTTTGCTTTTTTTTCAGCTTCATTGCATTTTCACTTCTATTTGATGACTTTTTTTCCATTTTTACTCCATTTTTTTTTCATCTTTTTCGAAAAAAGGTGTCTATGCGCGTTAGCCATGAAACAGAATTTGTTCTGTTTCTTATGTCGCTGTTTTAAACTATTTAATTTAATTTAAAATAGAATTTAAATAAAGTCCATTTAAAAAAAAAAATTCCTACTAAAATGTTCTTTTATTAAATATTTTACACTGAAAATTCAAAATAAAATAAAAAATAACTTGATAGTGGACACTTTGACCGACTTAATGGTAGATTTGAAAATATAAACGCTTTTGCTTGCAACATCAATCCACTCCCAAAAACAAAGCATGGGGAAGAGTTAAAATATTCGAAAAGGTGGCTATTGAATATTCGTTATCAAAACAAATACAGCCATCCACCACATCCAGCACTGTAGTCAAACGTATGAACCTATACGTATGGGGATGATATATCATACATATACGCGAGTGCAGCATAGTTATCGCCCAAAAACACAGTTTCAGGAACACAAATAAGAACAACAAAAATTCTTTTAAATTTTTGCAAACTCTGTTAACAAAAAAGGAAAACAAAAACAAATTAATAATCGGTTTAAATATTTTCTGCCAGAGGCGTGTGAAGTTTACAGTGCGAACTAAAACCAACAAATAAATTGAAAACATACACACATACACATACACACACACAAAATTACATCAAATATGTCGTCTATTGCATGAAAACTATCGATAACAAAAATTATGGTTTGGCAGATGAGAAATTGGCAATTCAATTCAATAAGACTTGGTGCAGTCGCAGTAGTCTAATAGGTAGTGTATTGGCTTATTGTAAGGGAGGTAAGAGTTTAAGCAAAATTGGTAACGGCGACTTCTTCTCACCATATTTCTGGTAAAAACTCGAAGATTAAATAAAATTGCCATTAAAAATTTCTCAAAAATCTATCGTTCAGAATCGACTTTAGCGGTAGAATGGGCCATCGTAATACATTCTTGGTAACCATGGGGCATTAATGCATCCCGGTAAGAAATACCTGGGTGCATATCAAGTGCTAGACAGAGAATGGTCATTGTTGTCTAGAGTACTCTTTATAAAGTTCACGATAAAGATTTTAATTGCAAGACTATGGAAATCTACAATTCTTAAGTGCTTTGCTAAAAGAAAAAAATCAAATAAATTGGATCCTATTTAAAATACCGCCTTTTAAAGCTATTTACAACTCTGTTAAAGCTTACTAAGGCTAAAATAATAAAAAATTACAGTCAAAATTGTCAACGTCATAAAACGTCGAGCATAAATACTGCACTATTACAAAAAAAAAAAAAAATGTTCACTGTTTTTTGCACTGAATTTATCAACATAAAACCCTTTTTTTTTTGCTAAAGAAAAAAAATTTTTAAACTAAAAAAAAAAAAAATAGTAAATGCTACTAAAGGACATGATAATATTATAGGCCACAAAAAAATGGGACATGAAGAAAAAAATTCTACCAAAAATGAAGGACAAAAATGCATTGAAGTTGATACAACAGATGTAAAATAAGCAACTTGTTTTTTTTCCTGTTTTTTTTTTGTTGTAATTTTTGTTAAAAAAAATGAAAATAAAAATGAAAATGTCCATAATAGACTTCCCTTCTTATTGTTATAGATAAAAATGGCAGATACAACAACATTAAAAAAAAAAACTGAAAAAGAATGAATTTTATAAAGTAAATGATATTAGATGCTGCATAATGCCTGCTGCTTGCTGGAGTATGCAACGAATACAAAAAAAAAATGAACAAGGACCAGGAAAAATAAAACGCAACTAAACAAGAGGACAATGTTGCTAAACGATGATTATTTTTTAGTTTCATATAAAAAAAATTTTTTTCTTTTTTTGAAAATATAAAAAAAAACTGTTGCTTTTCCAATGCATTTGACAATTTAACTAAAGGACCAGCTGGATGGAAAAAAGAAAACAAACAAAAATTATTTTAACCCTTTAACGACAGTAATATACAATTCTAAATATTGTTATGATGACAATAAGCGTTTACGATAAACAAATAATAACAAAATAACAAAGAAATTATGGAAATGAGATGAAAAGTATACAGAAAAATAAAAAACTTAAAGAACAATAACAAATCAATAGTAAGGTTCTAGAAGTTGCCAAATCGAAATTAAATAAGTTATAAATATAGCGTATAATAGTATCGCCAGAGAGTTGTATTAACCAATCCAGTAACTTTTGGAAGTTGACAGTCTGTTTTGCTAAATCACCATAATTAAATTGTTTTATCAAAAGGTATAGCCCGTGCGGGAAAAATACCACGCGCTTTGCCTGTTGCATGAACAAATAGTCTTGTCGAGATCCAAAAGTCAGTTTTTGGTGTGGATTTTGGATTGTTGGTACTTTCGGTTCATATTACTTTAAGAACGATATTGGCCAGGCTATCACTGTCAATGGTAAGTCGATGGCCTGAATTGGATGATCTTCACGCCAGCGGCAAGTGGTTTCAACAGATCGACGATTCGTTTCACACAGTTCAAATCACCTCGAATATTCTGCATGAACGATTTGAAATCATGGTTGTCTCATGTGGTGGAGATATGAACAAGCCACTTTTTCTTGTGGGACTTTCTTCAGATGCATGTTTATGCGAATGAGCCACAACCATAGCACTCTTGCTAATCAATATAAACCATGCCATCAGCCAAATTCGACGTGATGTTTGCGTTAGAGTCATAGAAAATTGTTCATTTCGAATGCCATTTCGCCCATGGCTGACATTGAAACGAAATTCTACGAATTAAACGAATAAAGAGTTACTTAATAATTGCTTACTGACTTACTTAATTGGTCATTACAACATTTCAGTTAGTGTTACAATCTAGCTTCTCACACCACACATGCTGTGTGTTAATTTTATAACGTCGATTTCGAGAAACTTTTCATTGCAATTTTGTTTATATCCGGAGTTATTGCCGAAAGAAATATTTTTTCATATTTCGTTTTGTTTGAGATGAGAGAAGCGCTTAATAAAGGATACATTTTTGGCTGTGATATTAAGAGGGTTAATATTATAGAAATTGTTGAAGCAAAAATAACAATAATAACAGTAATTTATAATAATAATGTCATAAATTTTATTTTGTAAGCTCTTTATATTATTGTTACGTAGTTACGTAAATTTAAATGGGATTTGTTTTTCTACAACATTTTCAACGTTTTTATTATTGTATCTGGAGTAGAAATAAAATAAGATTTTCCAATCGAAATTATCACAAATGATTGAGTATCATTAAGGCAGTAATGATATTTTCAAATAATGAAAACGGTTACCGAAGTGTGTCTCTTAAAATATAACTTTAATCGATTAGGTTGATTCCTTTTCTGGATTTATTAATCTCTTTGTGTACTTCTGGGAAATATTATAGTTATTGACATTATGAAAAATGTGTATGTGGGTTTCAGAAAACAGTGCTTAGAATTGTCATGAGCAGATCTTAAAGCAGATTGGCTGTAAGTCAATAACAAATTGTGTCTGTCTGTAGAATTTTGGAGATAATGAAAGATAGTCTAATTATATTATGTAGCCTAGGGTCTATTCTGAATAGTCTTGAAATTGAATCTTAAATTTCCGTTGTTAAAAAATAGAATCACATTTAAAAAGTAATACAAAAAAGAATTTCCTTTCAGTTACCAAAGAAAGTTGTGAATAATTTATTCTTTTCTATTCTTCTCTACCATTTCGGAACCTTTAATGTTCTTCTTCGTAGCATTGTTATTAAAAAATTCAATGCGATCGTAAATATTAATGTTGCTTCTTATTATTTCGTATCTCCTTTGAATATTTTAAATTAAAATCCTTTCTTCTTCCTTCTGACTATATTTAAGGATATTTTTTTTATTTCTTCTTCTATTTTATGGGCAGCATTTTGTTTTCGTTCATTCATCTCATCAAGTTTTAGTTTTGTTGCGTTTCTGTTCCATTGTTGTGTTGGTTTATGTACCAAGACAGTGTGTATTTTGTGAATGTGTGTGTGTATGCTAGTATGTCTTGTTGACTTGTTGTATACGAATGAAATGAAATGTCCTTTTGTTGAAGAATTCTTTCCTTGTAATTTTTCTCTTAAAAATTGTTTATTTTAACATAAGTTTTGTTTGTTTTTTGTTTTTTTTTTTTTTTTTTTTTTGCTGCCAACAGTTTAGTTACTTATTGCATAATAAATAAATTTAAGATTCGTTATTTACTTTGGTTCGTATTTAATTTGTCTTCAAATGAACAATGTTTTGCACAAAAATAAATATTTCCTTAAGGACCAAGCATGCTCTCAGTTGGTCAATAATGCAAACAATAATGCAACACGACTTATAAAGTTAACATGTGTCTTTAAGTCTCATAAAATAGAAAATCGGATGATATTTAAGTGATGTGCACATTGATGGGTATCCAAGTGTTAAAACAGAAATATTTAAGGCCTTTACTAAGCAGGATCGAACATTAATAAATTTGTCAGAAATAGAACGGGTATGCGCAAATGTATATGAAGTGAACTCTTGTCGGATGTCGTTTATTATTCATCAATTACGGATTGTGTAGAACATTTGTAGAGTATTAATCCAGCGTTCCTAAAAGTATAGGATTTCCACCCCCTTTTTTTTCCAAACGGATATTATTTACAATTTCTTATTATTTTTACTAACATTTTTGTTTGAGTGTAAGTAAGCATTTAGGTTTCATAACACAAAATTATTTTACTAACAAAAGTAACAACTGTTGCGAGAATTGAACATAATAAGTGAACAAAAACTTCGTCATTATCATCATCATCATGAGAAAGAGACTTAATGTTGAGATTTCAATGAAAAAAAAAAAAGAATTATTTTCATCACTAATATGGCACTGTCATGTGATGGTATAGGTCATGGCCACTACATAAGTTTGTATGTACATATTTGCGAAAATACAAATACAAATCAACAGTTTACTACCAGCCAACACAACAATAGGAAGTTCTAGGGGTGTATAATCTAAGGACCACCTACTGTGCTAAACAAAGTAACTGAAAACGAAAGATTTCAATATGAAAGAGCATCCACATTCTTTTGAATTACAACAAAAGCAATAAATGAAATGAATTGAATTGAAATGAAATGAAATGAAAAAAGAAGAATTAAATGAATAAACCACTCAATATGAACAGACTTACCGAACAACAGACCAATAGACCAACAGACCAACAGACAGTATAATAATAAATGTTTGTTTCCTGTCTTTAACCCTAGTTTAGAAAAGACGAACAAGAAGAAGAAGAAGATATAAAGGCTCAAATGAAAACAATTGATCGAATATCTTCCTTATATAGGAATTAAATGCTTTCTAATGAAATCATACGTGTATGGTAAACGAAGAAACAAAAATAAAAAAATATTTTATTTTACCACCACCAATGAATTGCTAGAATTTAAATATTTTCAGATTCTTATGAGTGCATCCATATCTTGTAGTGGCGCTGTAGGAGGATTATTACGCTGATTTGAATAGAAAATTTATTATTTCGCTTAGCCGAGATACTTTCAACACTTGTGGTCGTAAACTATTTCTCTGTCTGCAAAGTAATTTGACACAATGAATGACAATTAAAATGTGTTGGAGTTTATTTACAAGCAAACAAAAGTGCCTTGAAAAGAAAATATCACAGTAACACGGATGAAAAATTAAAATCGAACTTATTGTCACGAATCCTTAAAATTAGTTACTAAGAAAACTAAAATATTTTAAAAATGTATTTAGGCAGCTGTTAGACCACTGAGTTCTAATACTGTATATGAGAGTAGCGAATCAATCAACAAGGTACTGTAGCGGTACTCTAGAGAATTGGTCAGGAGTGGACTCGGACACAGAAAATTTTGACAAAGTTGAATAGAGGGTTCAAGAAAAGTCTACTCAAACTCCAAAGCAGCATTCACAGATATTGCACTATGGGCAACATGGCAAATGATTTCTGCAGAATCTGTAGAGACCAGAAAGATGGGGAACTTTTTTTACTTATTGGATACATACCCAGTGCTATGTCCAAAAGGATATGTCCAAAGGACAAGAATGATCTGTAATGTTCGACATTAAGAGTGTAAGCTGTTTCATTAGAAGCTTTATCTGAATGGTAAAATGGATGACAGAAGTATCACAATAGGTCAGTCAGGATCACAACTGTGCTTCTCTGACTAAAAAAAAAGTTCTTTTTTGTGTTTTAAACTCGGTGAAGTTGAATCAGAGAAATCACAAATTGAAAATTTCTATGCCACCTTTTAAAGGAAGTTATCACAGGCAATTTAGTGAAACACTAATTATTTCTAAAAAAAAAAATACTAGACTAGTTATAATATATATTGATAAATGATAAATGGTACACAAAAATGATTTGGCAATGATAAAAGATACTTTGACAATTTAATGTCAATTCTTTTTAAATCGTTTTCTATTTTGTCTTCATTGACAACGTTTTAAAAAGCCTGCAACACTTCTTACAATGCGATATTTCTTTTGTAAAGTAAGAGCTGCAATAAAAGTGTTTCTAAAACCGCTGTAAGTAGGTTGCAAACTATGCAGAATTCTATTTTTAACAGCTGCATACAGCTGAACTTAATCCATTCATGGCACAACAGTATGAAAAGAAGAGCAGGTGGTAATGGTGATGATCATGTTGCTACAATGTTGGTGGTACCATTCATATTTAGTACTTAATTCCAGCATTTTAAATTCATAAAATCTGTTGACAAAAAAAAAAAGAAAATTCTAAATGGAAAGAGAATAACAATAACAATACTTGGCTAAAATCTACAAACTTTATGCAGGACAACAATATGGTAAAGGCAGGCGAGAGAAATTGCCAGTGTTGCTGTAAAAATCAGCGGGGAAAAGCGCCTAAACGAAATGAAAGAATGAAAAATAATTTAATCCACTTGTAGAAACACTTGAAACTACAATTGTGGATATAATTTCTATGTGCAACATGAAAAACAATAATAAAATGGAAAAGAAAGAAAGAAAGAATATGTAAAGATAAGAAAGAAATTTCAGCACTCAACAATAATAACCTAAAGAAAAATAAGAATTTAAAAATTATTTCTGATGTACAGAAAAAGATGGCATAATGAGAATAAAAGAAACAATTAAACAAACACAAATACTAAATGCCGATATTAAATTGAAGTTGAAAAAAAATTTAATAATAAAGGGAAAAAAAACTATATATTTTATCCCCATTTCTAATGGCATGGTAATGCATCAAAAATAAGTTTAAATAAAATCGGTCAAAGGAGAAAACGAAAGGATGCAAATGAATATGGATAAGCCTCTCATAAAAGGTTTATAAAGTTTAATTTTGTTTTTTTTGTAAAAATATGTGTGTTTTAAGTAAATCCCTTATTCGCAAACAAGAAGCAGAGGTTCGTTTAAGGTGTTCTGGAGGTTCTAAAATTTTCATACTGAGTTTGATACGCACCCAATTATACCTCGCATGGAAGAAATCAAATATTTACGCATCATAGTGAATATATAACTTACTTGAAAGCCGCGTCTAAAGTTAGTGATAAAAAAGGCTACAAGTATAGTTAGGACTACTTGGTAAATTCTGGAGTCTGAGCCCTAAATTATCTACCCGATGTACACTGAAAGACGTTGTAGTATGATGATAAAACTAAACAAACAACATATTGCTTCAGATTTTGAAAAGTGAGAGGAGTTATGGAGTCGACGGGTATTGAGATTTTTCCGTTTAGCGGAGCTCTACAAGAGGAGGCTGTTTTCTATACGGTAAGTTGCATGGCCGGATTGGTTTTAATTCTTGTACGAGCTGTATTTAATAGGAACGTAAGCTAAAATCTTTACTTAAAATTTTCCTCCTAATTGAAGGACAAGGTTCAAAATTTATAAAACCGAAATTCAAAAATTATAAAAATATATAAACGACGAGTTGACATTTAAGCGACATCTTCAAGATTTCTTGGTCTTGTTGGTAAGAAGAAGAAGAGTCATATTAGTACAAAACCAATGTTTTTACGAGTTTTTTTTACTCAAATTCACATATGTAACGTATGTGAATGATATAAAAGGAATATATTTAATGATCGCCTAACCAAAGTGGATGATTAGGCCGTTAAAGTAACAATCATCATTGTCTGTAAACATTGATAGATCTTCCAATAATAATAACGATTTCGAAATATTATAAAAAAAACTTTTTTTTTTTTAATTTTTTCAGTTGAAAAAAAGAACGCAGCTTTACTTATACCAGCATAAGGATTTATTTCCACAAAATACTTCCTCTATAATTATATGCTACACCGAAAGGAACATTATATATTTTTCACAACTTTTAACATCCTTTAAACTTAAGCTTTAATGCATGCAACCACTTTGTAAAGTCTTTCCTCAAGCTGCACCCACGCAACTAACGTAAATGCACATCCAAAAACACACACACACACTCGTAACTCGAAATAAAACATTTTTAAGCGAAAATAATGAATAACGTTGGTTACAATAGACGTTTAATAATGAGTAATTCGTAAGCATTCATACACATATTCGTACATATTTTGCGGCAATGGTGTATGATGGTGGCGGCGGTAATGGTAGCAGAGTGTTGCAAGTTGATTGTGAGTCAATATATTCACGCCGTTCGCATTGCATCGCACAGCGAACTGATGTGCATATGCAACCACATTAATTATGTTCAGTTCTGGTAGCTGCGGGCTTCTTTTTCCGTTTTAGAAAATTTTTGCAACGTTTTCAACCCTCTAAAGAATGTAAACACGTTCATTTAATGCAACACATTGTAAACGATCTTGGCAAAAAAAAAAGGGGAAAATTTCATATGAAAAAAGATTTTTCAAAAATTTTATGAAATTTCAGTTTCATGTCAGAAAAAAAAATTTTACAAGACAAGTTGTAGTTGCGTACATGTGTACGCTTTAATATTGAAATGCAAAAAAAATTTTATTATTCTTACAATACGAGTATATGTGGAGAAAGCAAACGGATACAAAAGGTAACGAACGCTCTTAAACGATTGTAAGAAGTACAGGTGGTAGCCAAAGAAATCGTTACGAAGTTAAGAATACAACATAACGAAAGCATTTGCTTTAACGTAACAGATAAACTGAACTTTGTTGTCTGATGTTACTTTTTTGTGTATTAAATTTGAAATCTCCAAGATCATATTTGATGAAACTCGTCTGGCAAATGTTTTCCACATTCTGTATTACTTGGAGAAAAATGTAAATCTCAACTATTGTTAATGTTGTGTTTATTCTTCCACGTTGCATGCTTTAACTAAATGACTGTGAACTTTTATTTTCTGTATTTCAAAAGAATTTTTTTTCGTATCTTTTTTTTTTGTTTATTTCCCTAATTTCTCCTTATTCCGTGGATGGGAGTGGTATAGTTCGCGAACATACACTTTGTTTTCTATTTGCAACACATTGAAAGTAATAAAAATGTTGAATAAAAAAAAGGAAAGCTGAGTGTTATACAGGGTGTATCAAAAGATTATTCATATTTTGAATATAACGAGTAATACTCGGAAAATGTAAATTAGCAGAACTATCCCATTGGCATAGTACACGTTGCCATTTAGTCACGATTGCGATTGAGCTTCTAGCACCCTCGCTTGACATTCTGGCAGTCCCGAACCCACTGACAAAGGGCGTTAACGGCTTAACTGAAACCTACAAGATAAAACACTGTTTTTATCGATTCACAAAATATTAACTTTTTATCGTCTCTCTCTGTAGCTTAACAATGTGTAACGATGTTGGCTGTGTTCGTAGTGTGGCACATTTCTTTCTTTTTTTTGGTGGTGGCTGGCTAGTACTGGTGCTAGTGTGGGGGAGTTTGAAACTCGTTAGTTAATTGCTTAGAGCATTGGGTTAAACTAACATTTATAATCAAAACATAGTTTTAAAGAACATTTTAAGTGGATTAGGGGAACGATATTGATTTTAAACTAAAAGATTTCATTTTACTTACAATCTGAGAGCTGAAATTTTATGACAAATTATTACCTGTAATGAAAGATAAAACAAAGAGAAGAAATTAAATGAGGTTAAAACAGCGTTTATTTCTAAACAATTAAAGAAGAAAACAAAAAAATTCATATTCAGAAGACCATTTCTAAATACAGGATAAGTCGAATGGAGGAGATAAACGCATCATTGGCTCTATAGAGAGAGTGTAAGAATGCGAATTTCGAATTATTTAAAAGTGACTCCTATATGGTTTCCGGGACAATGGGATATCGTTGGAAATTGCATTGCTGATGAGCCGGCCAGATCTGGTACGGACAAATTAATGGACCAACCTTTTTTTTTTTTAATAAATTTCGAAAAATATAAGAAATTTTCGGAAATTTTGTTTTCTAATATGGAACTGCCGATATTACTGTTATTTCTACTTCCATTAGGGGAAGTGCTTTCTTTTATGAGCTCTGAAGTAGCCGCTTAAATAGGAAAGCCAATATTAAATCGAAAAAAATCTGGATTTAAGTTTTTGGCGTATTTTTTTCTCTTATTTCATCCGTTTAAGTGTTTACATCAATAAAATGGAACCTTAAGGTTTTCAAAAATAACAACAACTATAACTACAAAGGCTCAACGTTTTTGATTTTTAATTTTTGTTTTTGTTTGCTTTTGTTTTTGTTATTATGAAACTTTAATTGTGGAACACTTGAAAGGGAAGAAAATATTTCAAGAATTTACACTTTCATTAAAATTATCCGCTTTTAGGGAACGTATGTCCTTGATTCCTTCATTCATTCATTCATTCACCTAGAGAACCATAAAACTGTCGATTAAAATTCAAACTCATCAGAAAGTTATGTGGATTTTGGTTTGTTATTGTACTCGTCTGGCTCTTGCATTGGGTTGTTGAATTATTGGTTTAGTTTTTAGATATTGCCAGTATTCATTTCTTCTTCTCCATACATGTGGATTTAGTTCTTTAGCTATTGATTCCTTCACTCATTCATTCATTCATTCATTCATTCATTCATTCATTCATTTATTGAATAGACGCACAATACAATAGCAAATCGAAATTAAATTCTAATATTGTGTTGTTTTTTTCTTATACGTTTTCATTTCATTTCATACGACTGTTGAATGTAGAATTTCTGTTAACAGTCTGCATCATAAGTTTTCATACATTTGTTTTAAAAAGAGCTCCCTAAACTTTACTGTTATGAAAAATGGAATTCTTTAGTAAAAACCCGGTTTTTAAAAAATGTTCTAAGAAAAAAAGATTTGCACGATTGCCTGAATCCGGGCATAACCTGCAGAGGAATGGAAGCAATTAACAGTTAACGGAAGTTATGGTGATTTGTTAAGGATTTGATGTTTTTTTTTTCATAGCATATGCATCGGTCAACACAATTTTCTGATAAAACTGTTTATCTTCGCTCAGTTGAATGGGAACCTAATCAACAAAAATGTGATGCTAAAGATGGCCCATTAACTTTAATTCTTGTACCAGCTGTATTTTCTAAGTACGTAAGCTAACACGAATCTACATTTTTATGTCTCTTTCAAGATTATGCAAAATTCTCTTTTGCATGCACATTTGTTTGTCTTGTTGGTGGTTTTTAGTCGGGAAGAGTATTATTAGTTCTGAAACGATATTAATTATATGAATTGCTTGCGCTGTATTTTGATTAGGTTGACCATAAAGCTCGTGAACAGAAATTTTTTTCCAAAATAAATTTCCACAATTTGGCAGCATTGATCTGGCGTTAAACGATTCGTGATGATTTGCCGAACCTTGCTGAACGGAAATGTCAATAGAATATGCTATTATCAGCTGTCAAAACACTCATTAGATAGCCCTTACTCAGGGCATTAAGTTTGAATTAGGAATATAGATTGAGCGTGGGAGGCAAGAAAGGAGTAGTGTTTGTGGATATAAGATTTTAATCATTTTATATTTTAATTGAGAGCAAAGACTTAGTGGGTCTAAAGTACGAATTCTATCTGTAATGTCTTGTGAGATCTGATTGGTAAACGTTTCATTGTTTTGTTAGAAAATAAAAGAAATTCTTTATGTGCGTCAACTTTTTGCGCTTACTGTTTAGGTGGGTGTAACAGCATGTATGTGTGCTTGCCTCAGTAAAGGAAAAATCCTGATACGCATTTGTCTCATGCCAATAGTTGCCTCTTCTTTTTTATTGGATTTCATTTTTAATTTGATTCTTTTCTATTCTGCTTATTATTTCAATCTCCTCCCTTAAAGGACGAAGACAAAAATAAAGAAAAGAACGGAATACATTTTAATAAGCCACATAGATAAATAAACGTTTCCAATGTCTGCATATAGAACACAAACAACTAGGGAGAGAGAGGGAGAGAGAGAGACAGAGAGAAAGAGAAAGAAAGAGAGAGAAAGAGAGGGAGTGAGACTGAGACAGATTAAAAGAGAATTAAGAAAAAAGTTAGAAGAAACGAATCTGGCTGTTGCCACTTTAGGCATTTGGGGTAATTTTCTAGAAAATGGAAATTAGATACAGAAAACAGACAAGGCGATAAACATCATTATCTTCAATTCACTTTAAATGCACACACAAACTTACTCAAATATCTAACACATACATTCATATTGACTTTACATACACATACACATTTACTTCTATTTATTTATCATCGATAAGTGTATGAGTATTTATTTGTGCAGGCCTAAGTTATGGGGAAGGGGGTGAGGGGGCAGAGTGTGACTGACTGTGTTTTTAAGTAAAAATAGATTTTTTTTTGATTTTTCTCTTTCGCATTAATTTAAGCCAATATTTGATTTGCAGTTGTAGACAGCCATTCACATAATAGAAACCAATTATTGGAGGGAAAATACGTAACGGAAGATTTTTTTCAGATTTTCTTGTCAGCATATTACACGTATGTTTGGAAAAATTGTAATCTTTTATATGCTAATAAACTTCTATTTTCTAAGTCGCCGTAGTCTAGTAGACAGTGTGTTAACCTCGAACATAACGAATAAGGAAAAATATTTCTTTTGGCGACTTCCTCTCAGCTGATTACTGGTAATAAATTTGTAAGAAAAAGGAAAAATTGCCATTGAAAGTTCTCCAAAAATCTGTCGACTTTATACTGCAGATCCTGCTACTTATCGTTAAGTTTAATACATACAACATAAGTGGTGTGAGAAGCTAGATAGTAGTACTGGCTAAAGTGTTGTACTGATCAATTAAGTAAGAAAATATCATGTAGAAGACAAACAAAACTCCCCCTATTGATTCCAATGCTCGTAACAGAAAAAAAATATGCGTATGTGTACCTGGAGTCTCTAATGGATAATGGTTTACTCCTCCCAAAGGTTTAAGTATTCCATGATGTATCCAGATCCCTTGGATACTAGCACAATTCGCTACGCGAATCCAGTATACGAGTATACCGTATAGAGTTACAGAGAGTGTGTACACAACATCTAAATTTGTCCAAGAAAGCTGGATGTCTCTGGAGGAAATCCTGGATTCCTCTGAACAGAGGATTTCTTCTCAATTTCAAGATTGAATTTAAATTACATTGGAGGCTCTACTTCTCGGGAAGCCCTGACATTGTCTTGGACTGTTTTTGGACAATAGTCAACCGTAATTCTATCATCCTGAGTTTTGTTACAACAGACTAATCACCTGTAAACACTTGAGCAAAGTAAAATTTTAGTGCCTAAAGCGTTTTTATTCTAGAAAATCTCAAAACTCTGTCTGAATTCTGCATAACTTAAGACTGATAAACTCATACATGAGAGTAGAAATGTGAATTAGCTTGGATTGAGCACAACGTGTACGAGGAAACTAAACTTTTCGATTTTAAAGTGATGAAACCATACACTTTACTTTAGTATTTTGCCATAGAAAAACATCATAAAACGTTTGTTTTTCTTCTTTTAAATATTTCATCTTTATTAGGTTTCTTTCCTGTGTTATGTTGAGATTTTTGCTGAAATAGATTTTCGTGTTTATCTTTCACTTGTTTTCACCTGCAGCAGATTATTGTTCAAATAATTTTAGAGAAGCAGTTCGCTGCCACTTGCGTAATCTCTTTTAAGAAAGGAGTTTCAATTTTCAATTCCATTTTATCAGGATATTTAAAAACGATTTCACCACAACTAATTGCACTTGTTGTACTTAAAGCAAGAAAATCACACAAACCGAGAAAAAGATAGAAAAGTTTATTGAATTTTCTTTTTTTTTTGAATTTTTCCATTCTTTTTTTTTCTTCTGCTGCTCTGCTGAATTCCTTATGGTTTTATGCTGATAAAGGAAAATTTTGTTTAAACATTTCTATGTGAATGAATATTATGCTGAAAAGTATTCTTTTTTTATGATTTTTTTTCGTCCTGTTTTTAATGGGGGTAGCGTGTGTTTGTGTACTTCCTTTTGTTGTTTAAGTAAATATTGATTGTGGTTTAACTTGTTCAAAAATTTTTTATATTCACTGCGAAACACAGCAGGAAAGAAAAATTGTGATGTGAGAAGTGCTAGATAAGAAATATTAAAAACTTGGCTGTCGTTCCTTAAGGGAATATGATTAATTTTTAATAACTTCGCATTAATTACACAAAAAATAAAGGAAAAAAATGGTAAAAAGTGTTAATTTTCTTTAAACCTGTTTGGTTTGTGAAGTAAAGAGATTCTGTTTTTCTTACTTTTATTACAAGATTCTCTTCATATCGCTATTTAGCGGCAATGCTTTGGCATAATTTATCGATATTGTGAATCCAAATTTAGGTGTGTATTTATCGATAAATTTGCTATACCGTGTGTCTCTACTTGTACTTTTTCTGAATAAATTAAGATAACATAGAGGGTAAAGTCATAGCAGATACACTTAAACTAGTGTTCTATGTGAGACTATCAGTTCTTTACAGAGAGGTAAACCAGTGGTCCCCTAGCAATCCCGTTATCGATATTGGAATGGGTAGCATTGGTAACATTCCAAGTATTTTGATCTGATTAGGGGTTCGAAATACAGGTGGGGACATCTGAAGTAGATGGCATAATTCTCATTCAACTAAGGATTTTAATTTTATTATGATACATTTTTGTGTGGCACCATTTTTTGCGAATGTTTTTTTTTATGTCTCATATTTGTTAGGAGACAAAGTCTTCTTTTTGTCTTAAGTCACATTGATATGTTTCGTTTTATTTCTTAGTAGTGTTTTAAGTTTTCTTGCTAAGCAGGTAATTGGTCTGCTGTAGCAAATCCTCGAATTATGTAGCCACCATCCGATCCATGTGACATACATTGAGCATAATGGCGAGTAACTGCAATCACTGAGTTCTATTTTGCTCAGGAAATGATCATGTTTAACATTCCAATGATATTCGTTGTAATGTTTGGAATTCAAAAACCGTGACGTTATTTATGTATTCACCTGGGTTTTTGATTACTCGTGGTGTTTAGAACAGCATCGTGCCAGCTCAATGTTCGGTTTATATGCGATCATTAACTTGTTAACATATTTCCGAGAATTTTTGAATGGCTATGTCAAAAGTCGAACAAAGGTATTATAAGTACGATAATGCTGTCAAGGCTAGTCTCCAAATTGCTTGTTTACTACACATAGGTTAACCAAGTGATTCCCTACTTGCCGAAACTTCGGTAAATTGAGGCTAGAAATTTCTACATAGGCCTCTTGTAAGGTTGATATGATTACTTTATGATTCTTTAAAGAGCGCATCTGTTAGAAAAGAATTATTTCAGCTCCTTTTCTTTACATACATACATGCATACATACACACGTAAATAATTGTTAATTATAACCCTTTAGCTAGGATTACAACATAGTTTTTTACACCACTTGTGTTGTTTGTGTTAATTTTATATATGAGTGGCAGGGCATACAGTTTAAAGTCGACTCCAAACGAGAATATTTTCATGGCCATTTTGTTTACAGTCAGAGTTTTTGCCAGAAAGTGGTAGAAGAAATATTTTTCGAAATGAATAAATCCGGTTTAAAAAATACTTTTTTTTTTAGAAACAACTTATTTTCTTTCGATACGACACTATCTTGCAATAAATTTCCTTATCCAACGCTTCTTAAACATTTTTTGATTTACTTTAGAAACATGGTAAACGTGGTTAGGTTTAATTTGAAAATCATTTATTTACAAGGCAATTTAATCGAGTGATAATTACGTACTCCATGCTCTATGTACATAAACACACAAAACAAATGTTGTTCTAGTGCGTCTGATTAATATTAAATTATCACTTATGGCAGAACTTATACGCACCAATGCCCAACTGCCTTGCCACTAAAACCGCATACAATAATGAAACTAAATGGAAGCGACGAAAATGTATTTTATTCAACAACAATAACAACAGCAATAATAATAACTTGAATTAATTTAAATTTAGAATTTCATTATGCCGAGTGTCATATTCATTTACAGAAACAGTGATTAAAACGCATGTGGCCATTAAAAACAAATTGTTTTCCAGATACAGGTCTCATCAAATAACACAATAATTACTACGACATTATAGTCGACATGATACAATAATTTACTTCCCAAAAGGTTAACAACACACTGGAGATTAGTTTTTGTGGGTTTTTGAAAGATTATAATGGATTTGCTTTGCTCGCAATTTTATGTCATTAACTTGGTTTAATGACACAAATATGTGTGACGCCGTAATTTTTAATATTAAAACGCTTTAGTTTTTGACTTTAATTAGAAAAGGAAACCTTTCTTAAAAATATTTCAATTTGTTAAGTATGAGGTTTTCTTTTCTCATGGAAATGAAGAACATTTTTATACTTCTTTAGTTAACAACGCCTTATGGGCCTTGTTTAAGCTACTTTCCGTATTGTATATGTACTTGTGTGAAGTCGCCGTAGTCTAGTAGGTAGTGTGTTGGCTTATTAGACGAAAGGCCACGGTTCGAATACCCGGTCAGACATCGAAAACGAAAAACGATCCTCTCTGCAGATTTCTGGCAAAAACTCTGAGAGTAAATAAAATTTCCATGAAAAGCTTCTCAAAAAAATCTGTCGTTCGGAGTCGACTTTAAACTGTAGGTCCCGCCACTCATGTATAAAATTAACACACACAACATAAGTGGTGTGAGAAGCTAGTCCGTAATCCTGACTGCAGGGTTGTAATGGCCAATTATGTATGGATGTTATGTATGTATATGTACTTGTGTTACGGCATTAAGATTCTTCAAGCGATTGAGCTTTCAATTTCTTATATTTCTTAATTTGAATTGAACTTATAGACCTTGTACTAACAGAGAGTGACTGCTTTAATCTGTTTATTAATATACCGACGAAATTTAATTTTTAAGAATCTTTACAAAAATCTTTCACAATTTATTGTAAACAACAGTTAAGAAGAGCTCATTTGATTATTTTTGCATCGTATTCACTCTTTTAATTTTTTTCCACTAAAATTCTTTAAATTTAAACAAAATTTCGATGAAATCCAAATAAAATAATGGCGTTCTCTTCATATTGTTTATCCTAAAACCTACACAAATATCAACAACAATCACATCAACAGCAACAGCAAACACAACATTTTGTAACGATTTTTTTTTTATTATTCTTGACTCTGCTGCTGACTATGCTTTGCTGTTCTGTTGATACTTTAAAACCATATGACGACAGTGCAGAGCTTTAGTACTTAAATAATGTGTATTTGTGATAATAGTAACAACAATAACAGCAAGAGCTAGAGAAAAAAATAGAGACGCTAACAAAAATAGGCCAGAAAATGTGCTGTTGACGTAAAATATTTGAAAAATCACTAAAAATTCCAGAAAATTATTCACTGGCCTTGAAAAACTTTTGAACACAATCAATTCTCTACCAGCAATACTGCCTTAGTTTCCACCAATGCTAGCGGTGGCGGCATTGGATACGGAGGGAATTGTGCAGTAAATCTGGCCAAAGTTGGATTGAGACCACATGGGAAGTCTTATTAAACTCCAAAGAAGAACGCTGACTGTTGCTGTTGGATTCATTAGTTAGCGTTGCATTATAGGCACAAATGTAAAATGCATTATTGTCGGATACGTAGCAATTGACTTCTGTACGAGCTGCATAGGTGTGCAAAATAAGAAAACTGTAACTCATCTAGGTGCCTACTCTATAGATGATTTCATTGAACTGGCAGTCTAAATTGCTTCATCAGAAGTTCTGAATTGTTCCGGTACTAAGAGAAAATGAATAACGGTTGTATCACAATTTGCCTTATAAGGCCTAAGTTTTTCCATCCTTACTTTTTTGCAAGGACAGTCACCTTACTTGTACTGGTCAAATTGATGAAGAATTTATCTTAGGTTCTTCAAAGAAATAATGCTGTCCAGGCATCATATGGTTCTCGCAGTTAAAACTATTCTGCCTAGGAATGTAAGGGTTCACGATGTTCCCTTAATGAATTCTACAAAGTCAATTAACTTCTTAAAATCAAAGACTGCACTCTCTGAAGCAATAAGTTTCAAAGGCATTAAAATGTTTTTCAGAATGGCGAAAAAAGCGCTAAAACTGAACCAATATAAGCTTATTTGACAACCTTATGCAATCCAAAGCAATATTTTTCTATCTCTATCTCAGTTCTTTGTCTTCTTTCACACTCACTCTATTTCTTTCCTATTCTCTAAACCATTTATTTACAGCAAACGGACATGTACAAATGCTTAGACATTCGCCAAATGTCTTGTTTTGTAAATACTACGTACCAAACACAATTCTTTTTTTTTGTTGTTGTTATTGTTTTTCTCTTCTACCTCTTCCTCTTCTTATTTATTATTGTTTTATGTTGTTGAGCTGGGGCTATTCAAGGAAATGAAATGAAATGAAATGAAATGTGATTGTTGTTGTTGTAGTTGTTGTTAGTTTGTGCTAAGAAATTTTGTGCAACAATTCCAACTACAATAACCACAATTTACGAATTTCAACATAAGAATTGTGGGTTTTAAATAGAAAAACGAAAAAAAGTACGAAAAAAAAACCTCGGGAGGGGAAAAAAGTCGAAATAAATTACGCGAATTTTCAGCTGTCTTGTGTGATACAAACTCGTAAATCCCCAATTATAAACAATAGCAGCCAAACTAACTGAATGGGAAAGAAAGAAAGAGAGGGAGAGAGAGAGAGAGTGAGTGGTAAAGAAAAGAAAGTAGAATAGCTTTTGTTCCCCACTTGTTGTGGTTGTTTTTATTGTTGTTGGTCGCTAGACAAAAGCAATTTTGAAATAGAGGCCCAATGCTAAAATTAGTTTCATTCTCTTTCAATGAAATTCATCACTTCCTTTTCCTTTATTTTAAAGACTTATGCGTGTGTGTATGTGTGTGTGTGTGTGTGTGTAATTGTTCGTATATGTATTTGTTTTGGCGAAGAACAAAAATTTTTTTGAAATTATTTCCTTACATTCCCACGCACAGTCGAGTGGAGGCACATAGGAGAGAAGTTGACGCGGCCTTAAAGAATGATATGTATTCATACGACAGCGTAATTGTCTACGAGTTTTAAATTATTGCTTTATTTGTTTATTTATTATTTAAATTGTTGCAGAGGACAACTATAGGATAAGAAACTTTAAAATTCTATTTGAATACACTTTCTAGCAAATTTGCATAATTTCATATTCTCATTTTTCATTTTCATTCTTATTTTTCATTGTTTGTTTGTTTGTTTGTTTGTTTGTGATTTCTTTTTGCTTTTTAATGAATAAATACAGTTTTTAAATCTTATTTAATTGGCCAACTTTTTAAAACCATTTTTATTAATTTTAAATTTAAATTTATTTTAATCAGGATGCATTAGAAATTAAAAAAATATTCTTTCGTTTTCAAATTCTATTTCTTGTTCCAGTTTATTCACAGTCCCACTGTCATGCACCAATGACTTACAATCTTAGCCTATCTTTAGGTATAATCATTGAGAAAAATGGTGTACAAGCTAGACTGATGGTTGCGAATACAATGATAATGACCTATCAACTGGACCGTCTAGGAAAAAATTTATAATAAGCAATCAAATTTAATCAATACAAGAGAGAAATATTCCCCCAGGCTACACACATATTGATTAAAACGCGTGTTTGAAATGTGCGGCAGTTTGTTTGTTAAAAATTTTGTAAAAAAAAAGAAAAAGATGAATATTTTCAACAATTATTTAAAGAAAAAAGAAAAAAATACAATTTAATTTTTTTTGATGTTATTTTATAACATTTTATTCTATTTCATTAAATTTTATTTATTATGTATGTTTGCCTCGAGCAGTTTTCTTTCATACTCGGCTGGTGCTCCATTTAAATACAAATTGTCGTTGTAAATTTTAAATTTTGTTCTGCTTCTATGGTCGGCCACATTTCGCTACTCTTTACCTCCTCATCCTCCTACTTCATCATCGTTTTTACGGTTTTCGTATTTTTGTTTGTGGTTGCCGGTGGTGGGCATCGGTTTCAAGCGGCATTATTTTATATATATTTCTCTCTCTCTCTCTCTCACCCTCTCTCTCTCTCTTAGTGTGTATATATACATGAATCTTTCGTTATAAATATTGCGGAAGAAAATCCCATAAAATATTTGTTTTTTTTTCGATTTTTTTTTTTTGCATAAATTATGAATCATTAAACACATTTTTTTTTATTTGTTTCCTTTAAATATTTGTCATTAAAGAAATATGAGTGAGTGTGTATATGTACGTGTGCATGGTAATGTCCTTCCAGCCTTGTTTCCAAAACATTTGCTGTGAATAATTTCTGTTGCTTTATTTTAAATTTTTTTTGTTTCTTCTTCAAAGGACTACGAAATTGAATGCAATTTCTATAGATTTTCTATTTCTTTTTCATTCCTCTTGTTATTGGTACAAGTGTTCCTATCTCTGTCATTCTCTCTCTCTTTCTATCCATCTATTAGGGTGCGTGCGTGTGTGTATTTGGCTTTAAAGTTTACTTCTTCGCTAATTAGTTGAAATGAATTGTGAATGCAATGCTTTCAAATTGAAACTCAAATGAAATGCAAATGAAAAAAAAAACAAAAAATAAAATAAAAAAGAAATTACAATTGAAATGAATTATTCATTGTCAGAAGAAGGAATTCTTTTGTTCGTGTTCAATGACTGTCTATTGTGAATGCTGAAAACAAATTAAACTCGTGCTCATACCCGATCTCAAAGATAATTAATGACCATAATGACGTATGATTGATTTACTCTGTGTGGGGGTTATTAATTAAATATTAATCATACGCCTCATACATGGATTACTTATGATTGTTTTTATTTATTTAGGGGCATAAGTTAAATATTTTTTTACTTCTACTGCTGTGCTTGCTACTGCTTTTTCTGTTTCAAATCATTTGTTCCCGAGAAATGCTTATAACGGAATCTGTTTTTTTTTTAATTCCATTGCGTTGCAGGAGATGATCTGGACATTATGCAATCCTAAACTCTTTTCGACTCATTTAGCTCACTTCTTTCCAGGATGAAAGGCACGATAGTAGATGAGATAGCTGAGGTTCCGACAATACGATTACATGAATGGAAGATTAGTGGAAACGGCATTAACACAGAATTATTCTCCATATCGAAAGCTGCTTCAATGAACAACTCATTTATCTGCCGTATGCATCGACATTTAATGTGTGGACCGATGCCTTTATTTTACACTTCGATCAATCTCTGACAGAGCATATGATATTTTATTGAATAAACTGACAAACAGCTATTCATGCAACATTAACCTAAGAGATAATATTAAGTGGGGTTCAACATAAGATCTTATACTACTACCCTTCCTGTAAGTTACCACGGTTAATGGTATTAAAAGCTGAAATAGAAATTGCCTGTTGTATGGATAATAATGAAAAATTTTTAAGGAAACAAAAGCCAGATTTAGATTTAGAAAATTGTCAAATGAAATGGAAATCAACTTGTTTGCAATAAAAACGAGGATCATTCATGATAACTATTCTAATTTTTTTGTTAACGATGTATTTACATCCTGGTAAAATAATTAAGTATTCTACTGGATTAGAAACTGTAGTAATAATATCTAGGGCAACGACTTATGAAAACAGAAAGTTGTTAATCCATATGTAGAAGAGTCATAAGAGTGGCACCTTGCTATTTTACGCTTCTGAAGTTTGATGAACATTTTTTTTTGAAGTGAAACATTATAACAAAGGGTAAAAATGATGTTTTGCTTCGAAATAAGCAATGCGATTAGCTCAACGTCAAACAGAGCATTGAAACGGCCCTACCTGCTTAACAAATTTTGCAATATGAGGCGACTTTTATAGTCTGCCAACACTCCATCCTCAGCTGGGATTACTAGGTGTATTTGCAGGATATGTATCTGAGAACCTGGTTGAATATACACTTTATATCAGACAGGCTATCAAGCATATTGCTTCATTCATTGCAACAAATTACTTCATTGCGCTGTTGGATCGAAAATTGTTTTCCTAAGATATCCTAGCAAAACTATTTGGGCTTTAACATAATATGTACTACTGTACAGGGAAAAATATTGCAAACAGATCAGTGACTTTTAGGGAAAATCTCTCGTTCGGAATAGATGTTAAATTATGATTCCCGTTAATGATGAATGAAATCAATACCTATCTAGTGTAATAACATACATACATACATTATTGGTCATTACAACCCTTCAGTCAGAATTACGACCTAGCTTCTAGTAGGCTTATTAGACGAAAGGCCAGGGTTCGAATCCCCGGTCAGTCATCAAAAACGAAATATAAAAAAATATTTCTTCGGCGACTTCCTCTCAGCAGATTTCTGGCAAAAACTCTGAGAGTAAATAAAATTGCCATGAAAAGCTTCTCAAAAAAATCTGTCGTTCGGAGTCGACTTTAAACTGTAGGTCCCGCCACTCATGTATAAAATTAACACACACAACATAAGTGGTGTAAGAAGCTAGGTTTGGTGTAATAAACTTTTCCATAATCCAGACCAAATATGGCCAATAACTTAGGTATGTAGACAAGCAATTAAACGGAATAGCTGTTAGCAGACTCTAAAGTATTCCTTGCGTTTTTTTTTGTGTCGATAAAAGCTTGGCTTTTGTCTGAATCGCTCGACATTTGAAACATACTGTTTATTTGGTTTTAATCAATAGTTTTAATTACAGTTTCCAAAAGTTGAATAGAATCCTATAGCACGAGTACACTTTAATCGAATTTTGGAATCAGAAATCAATAGCCTTTCATGATGATAGTTAAACATGGTATAGCAATTAAAAATGACAATTAAATCAGATTAAAATGGCAAAAGAATATCACAAAGCCATGCTACACAAACAATAGCAACATAATACGGAAATTATCACCGTCATCTCACTCAAGTCCATCATTTCGAAAAGCTTTTAATGAAAGCAGAAGGAAATACAAAAAAAAATGTAACACTAAACCAGTAGGTGTAGGTGGTCAACACATTCAAATCTGGCCTCCATTAACGCAAATAAATGTAAATTCGGACTATTATGCATGCAGCTAATTATGTTAATATGCATGTATGTAGATATGTGCGTATGTATATACTGTATGTACATGTGTTTACTTCCAAAAAATACTTTTGAAAGCGGAATTTCTTTTTTGGGTTAAAAATGTTTCAGTCTTAAGGAGTAAAAAAAGCGTTTAAAAAAGTTTTCGAGTCATAAAGTCTGGAAAAGAAATACAAAAACAGAAACCACAATTCAGAAGTGGTAAATAAAAACAAAAACAACACTAACCAACAGTATAAAACTGTTTAGATTATGAAGAGGAAAAAACGGTAAAAAAAACCAACACAAACACGTTTTTATTTGCCATCCTCACACTGCAAGTGGAAATGACCAGGCACAAACCTAAAATAGATGTAAAAATGCTGTACAGTGGTAAGAAAAGAATAACTGCCATCGATTGTTGTTGATCAAAAAATTCTTAGACAAAAAATGGAATTAAGAAAATCACGATCGTTGCACGATACCAGTTCTAGAGCCACCATTTCTGTTTACAATACTTTCAAGGCAGCAGAAGTTGTTTACGTCTTTGATCGGTAAGTCATTAATAAGAATTGATTGATATCTTTGGGCCTGCATTTAATGCTGTGTTTTCAATATTCCGATGTCGGCTGACATGTCGGATTGCTTTTGGCTTAGTAAACATTTCCCGTCAGCTAACTCCACGTAGCCATATTTCCCAGTTATACCTTTGATTACTCTTGGAAAAGTATTAAACAGAACTGATGACATTACACATCCTTGACGCACGCCAACACCAACGTTAATTTTCTTGATTACATGGTTTTAATGCAAGACTCCGCATATAGTTCCCCTAACTTTTCAGGTAGACGTAAGTAATATGCAGGGTATTGAAAGCCCGCTCACTATCCATAAATAATAAATGGAGACACATGTCATGATGTTACTTAACTGTTCATAATAACAATTTAGCCAGCTTCTCACACCACCCATGTTGTGTATGCTAATTGTATTTATGAGTTGCTGAGCCTAAAGCTTAACATCGACTCAGAAAGACAGATTTTCGAAAAACTTTTCATGGTAATTTTCTCAGAGTTTTTGCCTGAAAATCGCTGAACGGAAATCAGCAAAAGAAATATTTTTTATCTCCTTCCTTTCGAGATGTCTGTGCTGAGGTTTAAACAACACGCTCTCTTCCAATAGGTCAATACATTGTCTACTAGTCTACGACGACTTCGTGATATAATTCTGTCGAAACATTTCTGTTTTTTATTGCCTATCGGCAATATTTCCAAACTTTTTTTACACATCGTTCTACTGTGTTAGAATATTTAACAAATTTCATACGATAGAGATGAATTTCGTTAAAATTAATGTGTTTCTGGGTGCGTGTAGCAGTAATAAATGTTGTGGGCTGAGTTTATGCCTTTTAATGCTAACGTACTGGTACGTTTATTCAAGTTCAAAAGAATTTCGTTCTGACCTCAGTCAGGTGTGGGAAAATCAATTCTATACACATGTTACAAACACTAACGCTTGTAAACATACACATATAAACACTAAACAAGGAACACGTTGCCGAAAACATTCAAAAACACACATCCAAAGAAATTAACAGAATAAGGCCACCTTTTCCATACTGTGTTCATCGTTCGCAGATAGGGGTTAGAGAGGAATATGCTGTGCTACCAATGTTATCCACAAAAGGCAAGGATAGTAAACAAAAGAAAAACAGTGAAAACTATTTTCATACGAAGTTCGTTACATGGTTACGTGGTTTAAGTAGAAACAAACTTCAAGTATTCCTCTGTATCAAAGGAGCTAATGAATTTGGCTAAAATCCCTTAAAAAGGTTATTTACTGTAAACTTTTGTTCGTGCTTTCAAAAGTAAAGCGTGTAGATGACCAATTTTCTGTTATTTTCTAAGTTTTTGCTTTAATTGCAGTGCTTGTGTAAGAACAGCTACTCGTCAGGTTAATCATGGCAGGGGTAAAGTTTATTACGATGAAAGAAACCAGAAAAACGATACCATTTTAATGGACATTTTAAACCCTCTTTTAGACGAATAAGTACTATTAGTACTTTTAAATGTACATGTGTGTGTGTGTGAATCAGAATGTATACAGAAATGTTAGAATATACGTCATCGTCTAACTGACCGTTTAATTAAAATACCACAATATTTATTCTGTGAAGAAAGGAACACAACAGAGGGGTATACTTTTACCTCTCTTGTAAATCGCTACAACTTCATAATCTGAAGCCTATCTGCAAAGCGAACGAGGTGTAATAACCCGAACCATCCATGCAGGTTTACTGGAATACACTTAAGTAAGCTTAAGGGGCGTGTAATGTAAGCCCGGATTAAGAGAGATTTGGATATCCAACCAGGAGGAATACTCGGGTATAATACTTGATAAGAAACTAGAAGGTAGGACAACAAAACAACACAGATTCCGTTCCATTTGATGGTGAGCCATAGATTCCAAATGGAACCTGACTCCCAAAAGGATACATAAGCTCTACAGAAGCGTAATTAAATCTATTCTAACTTATGCTTTAGTAGGGTGGTACACATCGATGGATAAGAAGTGCAACATTAGAAAAATTTAAAAAATTTGTGTTTAGGGATAAGCAACGGTATGATAAATACATCGCCTACAAAAGCATGGGAAACAATAATCTTTATTCAACCAATACAAATTGGATTACGATATAAGGCTGCTCTTACAGCGTATCGCGTTCTGGCTATGCGTGGGTGGATCAACTGAAGAAGCATAGTATAAAACATCATAAGCTTTTACAACGCAATGTCTTTCACGGGTTAAGCTAAGAAAGTGAGCGAAAACGTAAAATCAATTATTTTGGAACAATGACTCTGTAAGAAGAATTACTCCGATGAGGAGAAAATCATGTGAATTCTAAAGCTAAATAAGGGTGACTTGAGTACACTCAACAGCGTACACACGAACACTCTGCCTAATATGAATATGTTATGAAGGAAAATGACAAATGCTGGGAACTGGTGAAGAAATTAAACACTTCGATGGAACGTAGCCATCGTATTGTCAGAAAATAACTCATTTTAGAGGAATGGACTGAAACACACAACAGGCCTTATAAATGATCGGCTTGGTTGGCCGCCTCTGGCAAACAATTCCTTATTGTAATTTGCCTAAATTTTAACCCACAGTAATCATAAGAGAATCATATAAGAAAAGTTTGGCAAACACTCTCCAGTTTCATTATGACACTTAATACTCTTAGTAAATAAATATTGTTAATAATACTAATTAAGTAGTATTATTATTTCCTTACCTGTACTAATGTCGTAATAATTAAAGAAAGGATTCGAACATCAACTTGACCTCTACCAGTCAAGTCCGGCTTTATTAAAAACAACTGATTTTAGATAAAACGACTGAAATTTTTACATTTTAAATGAATTATGATAACTTCTATTATAATTTCGAATAAAGACATGAATACGCACACACTCACACGGAAAATTAACAAACATTTAAACAAATAATATCTTCAATGAAGAAAAAGGACCTACGCCTTCAAACACAACTAACACCACAAATTCAAATATAAAATCAACACTTCTAAACCGACAGACACACATGCGATATGAAAATAAAACAAGGCATATATTCTCTTGTGTATATACATATGTATGTATATATTGTATTGTATTTGTATGTATATTTGTATGTGTATGTGTGTGTGTTCAAATGTATTCATAAAAGTATATGTAAACAATTGTACATGTGGTAGATGTGTTAGATTTTGATTGGCATTAAATAAAACAAAATCACTCCTTTGCGAGAATATAAGTTGTGAGCCAGCCATAATAAGTATTTTAATTAAAATATATTACAAATGACCCTCGTAAATTATAGATCGCCTGTAACAACAATATGGTAACATGCCATATCCATCTGTTCAAATATATTTAATATTTATTGTACGATATTTATGCCAGAGATGGGAACAATGATATGAATTTACTTTGATGTCTTAAAGAAAGTATAAGTGCTTCAAGTACATAAACTAAACTGCTAGTCAATTCTTCCAATATAGGCTAGAAAACATTCTAACTCATTCCGAACTTATGCAGAAATTTGTTTGTATCTTCCAAGCAGGAAGGTATGCCAAATAAAAGATGTGCTTCATTAAATTTAGATGGAAAATACGAAAGGGAGACCATCAAAATACTTCTAAGACATCAAGCAGGCTTGTTGTCCGTTCATCATTTAGGTATACCAAACATACCTTCTATAAGAAGCCTGTATCTCGGATAAACTTCCTTAACTTCTTCTAGACAACACGGTTGAGACGAGTTATGTCTCGTATACAGTATCATTTGTTCAGCACGATCTTACGAAGGCTGGGTAATGCCATAAAAAGTGTTTCATCGATTGAATTTCTTCGCTACAAGCCCTAACGTCATCATTATCCAACAAGTCAATATGGTACAGGTATTTATGAAAGGTATAGTGTCCCGCTAGCATACTCATTAATGTATTTAAGTCACCATTATTAAGTCTTAGAATACTCATGAATTTTCCCTCCACGGCATCACCCTGTGTTATCTACTGTACCTCTCCTTCTCTGTCCATTATTTCCCGAAAGTCATTACGATGTTTATTGTTATACTTTACGGTTAAGCAATAATTAGAGAGTACGTTTACCTACCATACCATATCGTTCAATTTACTGTCAATTTAGTTGTAGAATCTGAGATTCAGTAACATGTTGCAATTGTGTATTCCCATTCCTGTTAGAGGTAGCAAAATGTAATAAGTAAAGTAAGTGAATTGTATTTCATTATGGAATTAGTAGAACAAATTAGTTGCTTGGCTTAAATTCTAAAAGCTTTTAAGAAAATCAATGACCATGAACTCACTCTTCTGTGAGTGTCCTTATAAGTAGAAACTGCTCTGTAACTCTCTAGCCTACAAACTAATACGTAAAGAACTCTATACATACACTTACAATTAATATAGAAATAAATATTTGTACACATAAACACAAACACGCATACATATTGAAATAACAATCATAACAGGACTAGTGCAAGAGTACTTGTACCATAAAAATCAACATCAAATAGTCAGAGCGATACAATCTCTTGGCCAGATACATTATCCATTTAAAAGCATTCAAAACTTAAATAGTATTTTCGTATTTTGTGTACATGTAGTTGTGTTTGTTATTAATTATTAATTTGTAATTTTGAATATGTAACGAAGAATGTGAGGCAAATAAGAGTTTAATATATTCAGAATGATTTTTGCAACACGTCTTATAAAGACATTGGCTTAGTTTCAAACCGCAAGGAAACTCCCAATTTTCAATCAGTTGTTGGATATCAGAGGTACACATTTACCAGAAATACACACTTAATTTACGGACACGGGCGATATTTGATAAGATTAGTCCGTCATTGAAGTGACCTTAGTGTAAAGTGTCTAAAGGGTAGTGTGTTGGCTTATTAGACGTGAGGCTTCGGTTCAAATCCCAGGTTGGAGGACTCCAACAAACCTTCTCAATAAACTCTGTGAGTAAATAAATTTGCCATGAACAGTTCCTTATAAATCTGTTGTTCGGAATCGAATTAAACTACAGGTCCCGCCACTTATTGATAAAATTAATCCGCGCAACATGTCTGGTGCGAGAAGCTAGGTCGTAATCCTCTCTATAAGGTTGTAATGATCAATTAAAGAAGTAAGTGACTAAACAGTTGTGATTAGCATCACTCCAAGGAATTCTTCAAAACATTCCGAACTCATGCAGAAATTTGTTGCTATCTTCCAAGCAGGACTCTATGCCAAATAATAGATGTGCTTCATCAAATTTAGATGGAAAATACAAAAGGCAGAACATAGTAATCCTAACCAACAATCAGATTCCCTTTCGAGCACTCGATTCTGAGGAATTCCAAATCACATGAGAATTAGCGGCAGATGAACTTGTCAAGAGGAAAATATTCATGCCGTTGATAGGGTCTGTGTTTCTGTAATTGGGGAAAAGATGATTGGAAAGGCATACTCAGCAAAAGAGCAGAGAACGCGAGGTAATGATTCTTCGAAAACGAAATGTATTTGCAATAATCTAAGCTATTGTTGGATAATTATAATAGAAATAGATTTGTATCGTGTCAGGAATAATCTCCAATAACAATTGCTCAGATCTGGTGATTATCTCGATCCAAATATGTAGATTCAGTCAAAGTGAGAATGAATTATCGGAAAACATTCTTTGAATCTATAAAGAGTCATTAATGCATGCCAGTAGAGAATATCGCTGCTGCATTTAGATGCCGTTAGTAGTATACCTACCTAACTTCTAACCATGAATGAATTTTATCGCTAACAGTTAAAAGCAATTTTCTTAAGCCCTGCAAATGTAAAACATTGTGTTCAAGGCTGTAATGTAAGCCAAGCATGCATGCATGACATATCTTATTGTACATTCAGAATTTTTGTCGGCTAATCATTTTGTAATTTTCTTTAACTTATAGCTTAAGAAGAAACACAAATATATCACCACTTAACTCATCTAACGAAATATCTTCTAACAAAATATCTTTCATTTAAATATGCCTTTAAGCCAAGCAACTATCACAAAATTTGTATCGAAGTCTGGCATCAATTGTTCCTAATAATTATACAACGGCATACTCCACCCTCCCACTCATTCTGCAGACAATTAAAAAAGGGATAAAGAGATGACATCCAATATCATCCTTAAGAAATTAACATTTAAAGCTCAACAACTTGTATAACGACAGGTATATCAACACATACATGCATATTGTACATATTTGTTCTTTAGAATCATAAATATTTATTTAAAACTATAATAACAACAACAACAACATTAAATTTTATTTGCTCATTAAATCAATTTGCACTTGCATACCCCCTACCACTACTACCCTCACCATTTAAATATCTTATCGGCCAAGTTAATGATTATCGGTTAAAATAGTGCAGTAGTATAAAGGGGAAAGCAGGCAGGCTTTTCAATGCAACTTAAGTAAACAAATTGAGTTAAATTAGGATTTATTAATAAGTAGTAGTATAAGGTAAGAGTTATAAATTATTGTAATAAATTATGTATGTGTGCGTGTGTGTGTGTATTTTAATTTATTCTATATAGAGTTGTTATTGTTTTCGTTTAATTAGAATATTTATAAAACGCCAGTTCGCCAAATATGAAATAAAGCTTCATTGTTGAAGAAAAATTTCATTCGAAAAACACGTCATAATGTGCCGTAATAAGATAAGCTTAATTGTTGAAAACGCTGTGAAATCGAAAAATTGGATTTACGCGTCACACATCATCTAGTTTCACATTTCACATCTAGTGACATTTCCACTTCGTTCAAAATTAGGCTCATTGTGCCTCCACGTTCATTTAAAAGACGACAATGTATTCCATTAGAAAGAGTATTCTTGTGCAAGCTACCCAGACGAAGTTCCTACTATTCTCGTGCATTCTAACGCAAGTGCTGGAAAGTAAGAGGTCACTCAGATTTTCTGAGTGATTCATGAGGGCAGAGGCCCTATAATAAATATCAATTTAAGAGAAAAAAATGAAGCTATTTCCCTCCCCTGAGTTAAGATTCGGCTAGCTCAACCCGACCATTAGCCAATGATTGAATATTGTCTAAAGTCTAGCCTAATGGTGGTCAATGAGGCCAATATGGTATCCGATCTAGTCAGTGCATCCAAGACACAGTTTCAGGGTAAAACACCTTCTCTGATTAAATCGAAACTTTTAACAGTGTGTACATTGCCATGGGGCACAGATCTGGCAACATGGTGACTGGAAGATATATAGATAAGTGAGTCTGTCATGGCTCATAGCATATTTTGCATCTGGATTTGAAACTCAGCGTATATAAAGTGCAAGTCAACAGCACCGTATGGACCATATGCTAGCTTAGTTCCACAGGAGCAGATGAAACTTATTTCTCATTTAGATGTTACATCAGCAAATAAAATTGTTGTGTTTGGGACTCGGAGAACTCAAAAGTGATTATGAAGAAGGAAAAATGCGCATTATGATCCGAAGGTGTTATTAGGCTATATTTTTTTCAAAAATGAAACTGTTATAGAGCCTAAATTGAAAATTAAACCGCATGTTGCTTAAAAAATGCGTTTCCAGAAAAAGAGTGAAGCCTTACAACATCACAGTTTTTTTGCTTTACTATGAGAACTTTCGAAAAAATGTGATTCCCTGTTTTCATAATTAAAACGTGAAACCTTATCATATTATTATACGTACCACGTACCGCGGTGTCTTTGTAACTAATCCCATAATGTTACAGCATCATTTATTAAGTCCAGAGGCGGTCATTTAAATGTCCGGCATTACAAGGGAATAAAGCTGTCATGAAAATGACAGTGTCGTGTATTTCGTTTTGATATCGAAACCAAAAAAACGGACAAATTTTTTTTTCTAAATGTCATCGTTTTATTATAAATAAAAATAAAAAATAATACTTAAATGATTATATTACTTAAATAATTTCACAGCTAATTAATTTGAAACCAATAAACTGAATTAATTTAAAAAAATGCAAAAAAGGCAAAACAAAATGCATACAAAAGGCTAACCACGTTAATTAAATGTCAATTAAAATTTTGAAATATTTTCACCCTGAATAGTTAGTTGTACGTTCTGTTATGTTAATTCAGCAATAATTAGAAAATTCATAATTAAATAGGTTTTTCCAATAATAAACCAATTAAAATGTTAATTAATTCAAAACAATGCATTTCGTTTAGTATATTATATGTATACATAGAGTGTAAATATTTAACCCCTACATGCCACAGAGCCCAACCATTATTTATAATAAACTTTGTATTCTAATAAATATTGTACAACACATATTTGCTTTTAATTAAAATTAGTTTGAAATCGAATTTTTCTATTTTTTTTTTTTGTTTATTTTAAAATGTTTTTTTCTTTGTTTTTGTTTTTGTTTTTGTTTTTGTTTCTATTTTTCAGTAAAAATACGAGTACATGATTGAAAATTTGGTATCAATTTTGTGGTTGAATTCTTTTATGATGAGATTATATTTTATTAAACAATTTATTATTGTTAGATGTTAGACGTTAGACTCTTGTCATTTTTATTATAATCTTGTGAGAGATTACCATGGCATCATTCAAGTTTTGCTTACACATAAATTTCGAGCGTATTTTTCTAAAGGTTCAAAAGGTTTAAAACCCAAGTGATGGTATTTCTTTAAGCAAATATTGTTGGTTATTGTTTGGTTTCCAAGTGATACTTAAAATACTGACCCATAATGGCTTGAGCTTGAAGAGCTTTTTATTTTATATTCAATATATCCCCGTACATAAGTAATCGTATTCAGGCCATCATAAATATATGCATGCTGATAATAATATTTTCCTTTCCTTTCTTTTTTTTTTAATTAGAATTTTCATCACAAATTTATATCAAGAATACGATATGCAACAGCAGATTGAATTTCATCAACATGAAAACAAATAAATTTTTGGCAAAAAGTTCATTATTAATTAAAAATTAAATTTATTCTCAACAGTAAACTAAAACAGATAGAAAGAATAATTCACTAGGCTTTCCATTATAAATGTACACCGGCCTGAGAAGGGTATGTCGTCATCACTGTACACATATTAGGTATTAGTGGCACAAAGATGGAAGGTATTTCAGCAAAACAGATGAAAAATTAAATGTTAGTGGAGATCGGAAAACTGGATGACATCGTAAACAGTGTTGGTCTCACTGGGCTTTTTCTTGTGAGGTTGTCTTAAGACGCAGGTGTATGCAAATAAGTCACAAGCCACATAACATATATAATCAATCAATTTCAGTCGGATTTAACTGGAAGATGGAATATTTCTGATGTATTTCACTAGGAGAAGCTATGGCAAAACGATATTATATTCCACACATAATGACATCAATAGGTTTTTGAAATGAATAAAAAATGTCTATGGTATCTCACACACACTTTGTTTTACTTTCACTTTAAAACAGGAAACGCTTAATATATGTGCAGATCAAGTTCACTGTGCTGTATGGAAACCATTGCGAGAAGTAGCATACCTCAGAAAGTAATTCTAATTAACGTATTTATATATATGAAAACAGAATCAAATCGCTCTCGTCACAACGGAAGCTCTGTTAAATCTTTGATAACAACGCTAGAATAGAACGCAAAAGCTCAGAGTCAGCTAGAAAGTTTGAATTTTACGGATGTTATTTGCATTGATACATCAGAATGATGCTAGAATGCAATTCTCAAAGTTAAAGAAATGTTACTTCAGAAACAACTACGACTTCTGGGAAAACACATAAAAAAGCAGGAAAAAAAAACAACTACGAAAGCAAAATATACTTCTGTCCTTAGATAGAATATTTTTTAATTTATTGATATATTTTTGGATTTTTATCTTTAATAAATACATATATAGTGAGGAAAAGAAATTATTTTTTATAATTCTCAGCCCATCCTCGTATTATTACTATGTATTTGTATTCCAACATTAAGATGTTGTTTGTATTGTACAGTCAGATAAATGGGGGTAATTAAATAAGAATTAAAAAATTAAAAATAAAAATAAACGAATCAATACAATAAAATACAGTTATGAGTGTAATAATGGTTTAAAATGGAGGAGAGCACATATACACTCACTCACTAACTCAATACTGAAATTCTTAAATAGAAAAACAAAAACACTTCCATAAGCCAATCATAGCAATATGTATGTGTGCAGTGGAATTAATACATTAAATAATAATTGTTTTCTTTTTATTATTATTTTATTTTATTTAAACAATAAATTGTAAATAACAAATGAAGTAATTTTGCTGTTATTATTTAAAAAATTTTTTTTTGTAATTTTGTTGTAAATTCCATTGATTTTTATTGCCTATGGCTATGGCCAATGAAAATAAATATTTTTTTTTTCTTTTTAATTCCTATTTATGTTTGTCCTGTACTTGCTTACAACAAAAATGAAAAAAAAAACTGCTGCATTCAAATATGCTGCTGTTTATTGACCATATTTTTTGCTTCTCTTGTCTCAACAATTGTTTGCCTGGTTGTGTTTTCTGTATTGTTCGCTGTGTATTGTAAAATGTGTAGCAAATCATTGTGAATATTAATGCAGGGGGTGGGGCATGTTGGAACACAATTTCATGTTTATGTTGTTGACCATGTAAAACATATTGTAGACACAATTGATTAAATGATTGTCGTAAGCAATTGAAACTTCTTTTTTGTTTTCTCTTCAATATGTATTGATTTTTATTGTAAAATCATATGCAGTTTTTATGAGTGGAAACATAAATTGATCAACGTTTATGCCATCGATTGGAGAAAATAAATTTACAGTTGTGTTGAAATATATATTATAGGGAGAATGATCTATTAAACCTTGGATGCTATGATGAAATGAAGACGGTGATGTTGATGTTTTGACATAATTAATCCCGTTTCGTTTCTTTAAGAAACATTGATAGATAGTTCTGTTAAAGAGCACCTATCCCATTCATTTATTATCTTTTTTTATTCGCTTTCAATTTCAATAATTTACCTTAAACCTTAAAATGAAATGGTTATCATATTTTGTTCTCTGGAAACACCAGTTGCAGAAATTGATTGGGTGTAGAAGTGAGGAAGTGATGTTAAGAATGGCGTTTTTTAGATTGCTGGGTAGTCGAAACGCAATATCTCCACAAATTGTGTCAAGTCTGTTTAGATTTTGCCTCCTTAACATCTAGTCTTCCGTAAGGTTAGAGACTGCGTGCCGAATGCAGAAGCAAGGCAGAAAAATAAGCTGCATCCAGATTAAGACATCTAAGACATTCATGCAGGTCCTTTCAAGCGAAAGAATCAAGGTATTTTTAGTGACTGAGTGGCATTTATTCCATATATTTACACGTGAACGTTAGATGGTTGTCCATTTTATTACCGCAACACAGTTTCTCCTCATTCATTCAGAAGTAGCGCCCATAGCTGAAGACAATCTTTCGATAAAAAATTAAAGCCTATTTGGCAAACACACCTTGTTGTCTACAGTCCTCCAGGGTGATTTGGCAAAACCTACAGAATAAATAACAATTAATTGAGCGGATGTAGTTGCATCAAAGTGGCCATTGTCATTCAGTCAGTACACAGCATACAAGATTGAGTTCAATTACGAAGAACAAAAATTAAATTTTTTAATAAAACTATACAAGCGGATTGAAAGCAAATCATAGATTTACAAGATTGTAGCTAACGATGAGACTGCATCTGTATCCCGTCAATGTAATCCGATTCAATTTAATTAAAACAAAAATTTAATTGCAAATGATTTTACAAATGAGTGCTTATTGGATCATTTAAAGTCATACGGAAAGAATATTCCTTCGAATGTTGACACATACGAACAATTTTTATATGACAGCAACGGCAACCGTAACAGTAAAAGTGACAGTGACAGTGACAGTGATTGTGACAGCTACAGTGACAGTGATAGTAAGTTGTTAATGAAATTGTAATTAATTAAAAAATAAATATTCTTTCAATTTGTTCACTGAATTCAATTTTATTTTATTTTTTTTTGTGTTATACTGATAACGTTGTCATAAAGTAAAATAATTATCAAGTTAGTTAACATTTCGATTGAAGTGCATTGGATTCATGAAGTGCTTGTGTTTTAAAGGAGGTTTTAATTAAAACAGACTGCTTTATTATCCCACTTGAATGTCCCAAAAAGAAAGAATTACAATAAAAAAAAACTAGAAAAAAAAAACAAAAAAGAAAAATATTTAAATGACTAGAAAGGAACATAAAGAAAATAAAAGTAAGTTTTATGTAAAAAGTATTGTTTTTGTTTATACAACCTTTACAATAAAATATTTCCACTCGTTAAACCGCGTCACATTTTTATTTTTTTCTATTAACAAAACAGAAAAAAATTTTTTCTTGTTAAAAAAGATTTAAAAACAACATTAGTTTAGGCTTACTTTTGTATTTTCTTTTCATTTTTCTTTAGTATTTTGTTCTATTACCCTGTGTTCCAATTTAAAAAAAAACACACACACTACATATTTCTTTCTGTGTGTATATATTGTACTTTGTTGTTTCTCTACACATGTGTGTGTGTGTTTGTGAATATTTGATAGGGGATCCAACAAATTAAGAGCCACCATTTCCACAGTAAATCACTTTCAAGGTAAAACAAAAGATATTTTTTTTTCATTTTCTCTTGTTTGTTTTCTTTGCTAAAAAAAAAATTGCGAGAAAACAAAATGAATGAAAACAAAAAAATATTTTCGTTACAAATACAAAGTAAAATTGTTGTTGTTGTTGTTGTTGTTGCTCCATGAATTGTTACGCATTTAACACAGTATGAAACGAAAATTGTTTTATCGAAAGAATCTAACATTTGAGGAAGCAATTAAAAGTAGTTTGAAATCGTTTTCCAAAATAATTTTAATCACTTGTAAACAACAAGTTAGTGCGTATAATGGCATAATTTAAAATAAATAAATAGGAAACGCCAGATCAAGTTTGCACGAGTATAACTTAGCTTTATGCTCACATATAAATCAAATATTAAAACTGCATTAAATTGGTTCGTTTAGATGGTTCAATTGCCATAGATCATCGTATATGGTTTGTGAATTTATTGTAGTGTTTACTACGTTTAATGGACGGCAACGACTAACGGCAGCCCTATTATCCTAGCACACCAATCACCTGCTTGCTGAAACAACAAAAATAGATTGTAGAAGCGGAATCAAGGCAGAAATGCTTTGTGTGAATACGTATGCTCCCAAGAGCGGTCCTGAAAAAGAAATTAATCACATCGTCTATCAAGGTACAAGGTCCCAATTTTTGATTACTTTTTCCAACATATCTGGCCGTATGCTATGTATGGTGGCTTAAATAACATAACATAAATGGTCATTACAACACTTTGGTTAGGATTTTGACCTAGTTTTTCACACCACTTATGTCGTATGTGTTAATTTTATGCACGAGTGGCGGGACCTATAATTTAAGGACGACTCCGAAAGAAACAAAGACAGGTGAAGTTGGTTGTGTGTAAACTGCTCTAGACAGCCAATTTTAACAGACGTAATAATGATTCGTTAATGGCTTGATTTTTATATTCGAAAAAAAAAGAAATTACTTCTTACTTTTTTAAAACATTACAAAAATTTTTTACATTCACACCATAAATATCGTATTCCTTTTTAATGGGTTAATTTCCATTTAAAGTAATGAATCAAAAAAATTCTTTTTTTTAAATTTTCCTTATTTTGCGACAAAAAAAAAATCACAACGAAAGAAAATAAAAAAATGTTGTGTTACAGGACAACAACAGCAACAACAACAACAAAAAATTACTTGAGACATTTTCGTCTAAAACAATGTTAAAGAATTTCTTTCGAAAGAATTTTTAGTTGCTGTTGTTGCCACTGGAAAGAAAGTTAAAAAATTTCTCTCGCTTTAGATGTCGTCTAATGCATGAAATATTGTTGACAACACAACATAGTTTTTTTTAGCACATATATTGTGGCAACATGCATGTAAACAACTACTGAAAACAATTTCTATGGCTATGTGTGTGTGTGTGTGTGTTTGTAGGATAAAGAGTATGAGTAAAGAAAGAGAGTGAAAACAATTCTATTACCACGAATATAGTTGTTGTTACAAGGGCATGAACACATGTGTCACCAAATAAATATTTTTATTCCGAGCTGCCTGCAAATACTAGGGTATTGAAGCAAAACTGATTATTGGGGTGACAGTTTTAAGGACAATCACGTTAATGAATCACTGTGCACTGGACATATGTGTATGACTTGTAAAAATGAACCACATTCATCATAATAGAATTGTTTTCACTCCCTCACACACACTTTGTCTCTTCTACTCTCGTTTGAGCAACAAATTAAGTATGCCGGCATAAAACATATACACGCTGAAGGATGCCTTTAAAACGCACACATTCATCAAGCCCTCAGCAAAGATGTAACGTAGACATTTTCAAAACAACTGAAATTACCAAAACCTATCTAACAAAAAAGCTTAAAACATGCAAGAATTCGATATCGGAAGTCACTGGAAAAATCTTGCTGTAGCGATAACATCCACAGTTTTGGGATACAAACAGTGGTTCTGATATCATCATGAATCCCTTAATATAGACAATGGGACAATTTCATCATAGTTTAGTAAAATGCTAGCAAGTTTTTACTTCGACTACTCAATTCGCAGTGGTAGAAACGATATGCTAAAAATTGTTACGAAGCGAGATCCTAATCGGTGGAGGGAATTTTTAGGTGAAGACCACTTGAAGCGAAAATTCTATCATTGAGAACAACAGCCCAGTTGATGTTCCCAAACTGTAATACAGAGTATGAAACCTGCAGCTTATCATAGTATAACTAACCAGAGTTTTACCAGCGTGCTTCATCAATTGCTATGTAAGATTTTCAACAGAGGAACGATGTTAGATAAATGCATGATCAACAAAAAAAGGTGGAAAATAATATAACAACTACGGAGATATCATTCTCCTCCATATCAGACATAATATTACGTTAATATTCCCACGTCAGAGAACAAGCCCCATATCATCCATATCCGTGGTTCATGCTAATGTGGTTACATGGCTGGTCGTCTAATTACTGATCAGATTTTAAACTCAAATAAGTTCTCAAGAACAATCTTGAACATTATATTGTGAAAAATCATTAAAAAAAAGTAGAAGGAAAGCTAAAAGCAAGCTAAACTGTTTCATGCCTTTTCTTGTATTAGCTTGGATAAACGCGAATCTTCAAGAGTTTCTCTGACTTAGAAATCTATAAGAAAACAACACAGATTGCGTGCCATTTTGTTGAAAAACAATTTCAATTGCATGTTTTAGTTGACATCGAGTGCAAAAAGGGAATTGTGAAATTAACAAACATATTTACAAAGAAGTTTGTAAGTGTATGTACAGTTGTATGTATAAATTAATTTTTATTTTGTTTTGTAAAATTTTTTGTTTCTCAACTCCAGTTTGTCTAGTGTTGTATGAAATAACGCACACTAAACATTGAAAGCAAGTTTTCGTTCGTTTTTGAAAAACAGAAGAAAAGAGAAACAATTTCATTCTTCTTGCTGTTGTTGTTTTCTTTCTATAGGGTCTATTTTTAAGAGCTTCCTATCATTTAATTTCAGAAAAACAAAGTGTGTGGAAGAACTTATCGAAATTTTTTATTCGTTTAAGAGACTCGTTTCGTTAAAAAGTCTTACGGTGTCGCACAATCTTGGTGATCAGTTCATGAGATGACCATACACACATATATAGTGGGTCATGTGACTTTTTCAGGATGTACTGGACTCTCATGGATCTCATGTCGAGTGGTAACACCCAAAATTCAATAGTTCTGATTGATTAAGTACACACACTATCAAACAGAAATGGTTCGAAAGTAGTTTCAGTAACCAACAGCTCCAAAGGCCATCCAGTGAACGTATGTATGTCATTATATATGGTCGTTCATGCTAATTTGACAGAATAGAACGAAAACATTACAACTAATTTGGCAGATATAGTCTCAACTAAATGGCCTAACAAACTTCTGAAGTCTCTGCTGGCGTATCCCATATAATAATGCGTTTTTAGTGAATTTTCTTTGCAGAGATTCTTTCAATTGCCCCCAAATTAAATCCAAAGGCATAAAATAGAAAAAAAATTGATTTTTTTTTAATTTAAAATACCAGAATAAAGTTTTCTGGAGCACTTCATTATTTTACGCTTCCCTACCGAAGTGCAATGGTACGTATAATTAATATTTAATTTTAAATTAAAATTTTTCATACGCCATGAAGTACATAAAAACATCGTTGAATTTGCTTGCATAGTTTTAAACATAAAAAAAATTTGTTTCACAGAATATTTTGCGAGTTAGGAAGGAGAAGCTTATAACAGAAAAACAATTTTAATCGATATTTTATAATTGAAAATCATTGAAATTTCTTCTGCCACATGTACGTTATAATTTGCAGAAATTAAATA